>JASANG010000443.1:0-437413 GCA_030248215.1 Enoplolaimus lenunculus
GATGAAAAATGTTGGGTGCTTGCTGCAACAGATTTGATGTTTCTAGAGCGCATGAACGTATTCAGTTGACCAAAATTTTGCTCATTTTTACGAGTGTATTAACTTTTGATACTTTCCAAACGAATATATCAAACATTCACTAAAAGCATTTATTGTATTGATCGAAATTTCGTTGAACGCTGGTAGTTTTGTTAGGCGGAAAATTTTCCTGGAGTGGACGCAGTTGAATATATTCATGATGTGTCTCATTTTATAATCCATTTACGTATATATGTGATTGTGCATTTCTAAGGACCAAAACGGTTTCAAAAATGTCGCAATTTTATATTTATTTGATGTGTACTTGTTGAATAGTTTAGTATATGCTACCAATCCTGAATTAGATGAAAAATGTTGGTGTGGTTGCTGCAACATATTCGATGTTTGTAGAGCGCATTAACGTATTCAGTTGACCAAAATCTTGCTCATTTTTACGAGTGTATTAACTTTTGATACTTTCCAAACGAATATATCAAACATTCACGGAAAGCATATAGTTTTGACCGAAATTTCGTTGAAAGCTAATAGTTTTGTTAGGCGGACCAATTTTCCTGGAGTGGACGCAGTTGAATACATTTTTGATGCATCACATTTTATAATGCATTTATGTGATTGTGCATTTCTGGAGGAAAGATGATTTCATGAATGTCGCAATTTAACACCATTTAACTTTAATATGCTTGTGTTTGTTCTTTTTAGCTAATAAAACCTGCGGATGATAGCTTTTTTCATTTAACTTTTATAGTTGGGCCCATGTATACAACAGGGCCAGAACATTTTCCTGTGGTGCTGTATTAAAATAGAGTCAGCGTAAGCTTTAGACTAGCTTTTTTTGCTTAGGTTTAGGCTTATTAGGCCTAGGCTTAGGAATACGCTTATACTACTGTTCCGGCCCTGTTCTAAAACGTGGGCCTATAGTTGTATATCACCAATATGTTTGGATCATACTCAAAAACCGAGAAAAATTAAACAACATCAGGAAACGATCTCAAACATGCTTCATTATCGCAAACGCTTGTATGCTTCTTCTAAAAAATTTTCAGCCCCCCCCTAGCAGGTTGAACTAGCCACTGAAACTTGGGATTCGCCCTCCGCCTCATTTCTATTTTCCATGGACGCTACAGAGTATGGCGATATGTACGGACATTTTATCGTGTCCGAACATAGTGCTGTTTTTCCATGTCCACAAAAAGATAAAAAGTCTTCATTGATCATAAACTTTTGTGGGAATTATGTATTTCGAATAACACTGGTGTGTGTTATATTTTATGTTGCATACGAAAAGTGCCTTACTTTCGAAATATTGACAGGTTCATGCATGTGCGTGCAGGATGGTGACGGACGGTAATGGACTGCGCCGGACGTCATCAAATGTATAGCGCCTCCCCAAACGATCGATATGTTTTTGGTTTGCGTACTTTAGTTTCCGTAAAAAAGTGCATTTCTGGAGGCCAAATGAACTTTGTCGCAACTTTTATATTTAATAATGGTACTTGTATTCCTGAACAAAACACAAATCTTTGCGTTTTGCATAAAATGCGAGAAAAAAACCGGGAGTGATATTGATTTTGTCATGTTCTTTTTTTAAACAGCTTGATTTTTAAAGTAAAAAAGGTCTTCTTTTCTCGCAAAAAATAAAACGCTGGTGTGTCTTATATTTTAGGTTAAATACGAAAAGTGTTTGTGTTTTCTATGCTCAAAAAGTCCCGATCGACAAAACAAATCCCGTCAAAAGGAGACAAAACAGTATCGCTTACAGACACAGAGAATAAAACAACCGTATGGTGTACGCCGTTTTCGATCAGTTTAAGCTTTATGCGTCGTCCACTTTATTTTGCGTTTGGCCTGTGGTTTTTGCCATAGTCAATTGGCGCTTGCCATCTGCTATATAAATGTAGCAAGTGGTGCTACTACTTTTTTTGTTAATTTTCTAATTTTTAAAATTCAATTGACGATTGCTGTCAAATTGTTAAACTGTAGCGTTGTTGGCTTCTGACAATTTTTAGTTACGCTGTACAGCTGATAACTTTACATGACAGTAGTTGTCAATTGAAACGAAATTAAAAATAGTAGTTGTAAACGGACGGTACTAAAACTTACAGGTAGTTGTCAATTGACTAAGAAAACAATAGTAGGTGTCAATTGAAGAAAGATTTAAAAGCTTTGAGAGCAGTAAGTAGCCGTAAAATATTTAAAAGCTAATTTCAAATTTTTGAATGACATACTGATTTTTATGCGTCATTCTTGACCCGTAGCCTGCTCATTTGTAAAATAGCAGCCGTCTGAGTGCAGGCTTCTAAACATAAAAATAATGTACTGCTGACATTTGTCTACGCTTTTTATTACCTATAATCTTCGACAGGTGTCCTGTTTAACTTTGCAGTAGCCACTATGATAGCAGGTAATTCGAACTAAACACCGTAGACAGTTCCCGTCCATTGTTCTTACGGCAATTGCCCTTGCCTGCGTAAACTGTCTATGCCTGTGTTCATTTTGCACGTGACTGTGAATGAACTGCGAAAAAAGTGGCTCGTGAATTGGAATTGGTTGGCAAAAAAGGGGTGAAAGTGAATTGTTGGCTAAATGGAGTAGGGGCATGGACTATTTTTTGGCAAAACATAAGAGGAGGACATTTTTATGCTTTAATGCAAAGTAGGTGTGTCAGCATTTTTTTGGTCAAAGGACGAGTATACTAACCATCTTGCCGATTTTTGGTTGCCGTGAAGTATCACTTTCTGTTTCGGCAAACTAAACGGCGTAGACTTTACCGGTTAGGCATGGGCAGTGTCTCTTCCCTGAACTGTGTCAAACCTAAACCGTTGCCAGCATGTCACAAAAAATGGCTTCAAAATTTAATTTTTTGTGTTGTATTAAAAACTACTTTTTAAACCAGCACATTGCGTATTAATCAATTTCTGCATGTTATGCGTACAATAAAAATTAAGCTTTTAGTACCTTTTTAAATGCAAAAATGCCGGTAGAAAGCTCAACTTTCAACAGGCTAGGAGGCCAATACAATTAAAGAGCGGCATAGAGAATTCACAAAACTTTTCTATGTGTACAAAATTTTTACGGCTGTGCCCCATATAACAGTGTACTATTCCCCGATCAAAACCTCATAAGGGTACCGAATGATTTCGCGTGGTCTGAACTTGAACAAAAACGGCAAGTGCAAGTCCACTGCGTGCATCCGGCAGAAAAACGGGATGCACTTCGGCCCTTTGACATGGGCGAAATTTTATTTCATAAAAATTTATTTTTACAAATTTTATGAAAAATTTATATACTATAAACTGTTGCACTCAAGAGATGTAATCTGAATGTCGGGAACCCCTCTGACATCTTCCAACAGGTGTGTTTAAATATTAAATATCATTTAAAAATGAAAAAAAATCACAGAACGGTGTGTATTTAATATGTATCGATTGAAATACATAAAAACAGGCGTTAGAGTCGCATCGAAAAGCATTTGCGTTTGCAAGAGGGGTCCTTGATTAAATTTAAAATGGTCAATGTTTACTTTTTTGGGCCGTACTGTGCATTATTCGTAAGCCTAAAGCGTTGAGAAAACCAAACCTAAGCCTGAGCTTAGCCTATGTCTAAATCTTGAGGAACTTTTATTAAAATACTCTTGCAGTGCCGCCAAAAACCGGGACGGCCCGTAAAAAAGGAACAAAGCGTGGTTCACTTTATTTTGCACTTGGGTTATCGCAATTTCATACGAAATATGGGTTTCGATTTATGTGGGGGTACATATACCTGAGTGCCCCCTCGATCAGCCAGATTTCTACGTGAACAAACGTATGCTTTTCTAATCAAGCAGGCGGCGAAATCGAACCAAGCAACAGTAATTGCTAAACAGAGAATAATTTTACAATAGTAGTTGTCAATTGAAAGAATAAGTGTTTACCATTGACAACTACTATACCTAGTGACATACAGCAATCGTCGATTGAATGTTGTATTTTTGCTCCGCAGTCGTTGGTCAAATGCTAAAATATACACGGTAATTGTAAATGCTTACATTAATGAAAGTCACGTTAACAGGTACTTGTTTAAATTTTTAACAAAATCAAAATTAAATAAATTAAATAAATTTCTTTAAAAATCTAAACAGTAGTCGTTGAACAAAGACCAAAAATTATAGATGTTGCCAATGAAACCATAAAACGAAATTCGAACAGGGTAAGCGTCAATTGACGATAGCCAAACCCACAGGCCAAACGAAAAATAAAGTGGACGACGCATTAGAGTAACATATTTGCTTAGGCTCAGGCTTAGGCTAAGGAATAGGAGTATGCTACGATTGTTCCGGCCCTGCTCTATACATGTGCCCGTCTTTTATCCACAATATAGACCCAATTTTCAATTGACAGTTGCCTTGTATTAAAAATTTTCAATTGACGGTTGCCGTGTAATAAAAATTTTCAATTGACGGTTGCCGTCAAAGTTTAATTTTCAGTTGACGGTTGCCGTCCGAATAAAAATTTTCAATTGACGGTTGCCGTATACAACAATTTTCAATTGACGGTTGCCGTCCAAATTAAAATTTTCTGTTGACGGTTGCTATCAAGTGTTGTTGCTCCTGTTGACGGTTGCTGTAAAGATTTTGAAAACCGATTGACAGTTGCTGTTTGTTAACTCTGCACTCGTTGACGGTTGCCATCGAAAAATTGGTTTCTCCGTCAACAATTGCTATACGCAACCAGAGTACCCGTTGACGGCTTCTGCGCAGAAATTTTTTTCGTTGACGGTTGCTAGTTCAAGAGTAGTATAGCTACCGTCAATTGAAATTAAAAATTGGTTAAAAATAATTTCAATTGACGACTCCTATCGACAAATAAAAATTTGTTGACGGCAACCGTCAATTGAAGTTCCAAAAATCCACACAGCGTACGCACGTTATTGTGGACGACGCATAATAGCGGGAAAATTCAAATTTTGACGGGAAAACTAAAACTTTGGCGGGAAATTCCAATTTTGGCGGCAAATTCAAATTTAAGCGGGAAAATTTTAATTTTGGAGGAAAATTGAAATTTTGTTGTGTAATTCAAATTTTGGCGGGAAAATTCAAATTTTGGCGGAAAATTCAAATTTTGGCAGAAAGTTCAAATGTTGGCGGCAAAATTTAAGTTTCGGCGTCAAATTCAAATTTAGATGGGAAAATTCAAATTTTGGCGGCAAATTCAATTTTTGGCGGGAAAAATCAATTTTTAGCCGTAAATTCTAATTTTAGCGGAAAGTTCAAATTTTGGCGGGAAAATTCAAATTTTGGCGGGAAAATTCAACTTATAGCGGGAAAATTCAAATTTTGGCGCGAAATTCAAATTTTGGCGGGAAAAGTATACAAAATGTCCGTCAGTGGGATAAACTCTATGCGGACATTTTTTATTTAGAGATAAAATTTCCGCACACAGTTACGCAATACCAGTATAGCGTTTCTAAAACAGTATAGGGCAACGATGAATTGCCAAGTTCACGTATGGTAACTTGTGAGCGACATTAGGCTTGGGCTTAGGAATATGCTCATAAATACTGCGCCGCTCCTATTCTTTACATTGGCAACAACACTTAACAATACTTGTTTAAATATACGTAACGAAACTTTTGCCAACGGTACGCTGTGCAAATTGTGTATATTATTGCATATTGCAAAGCGGAGAAGATCATAGTTCATACACTCTCTAGGAGATATACATAATTGGGAGATTGCTAATAAATTTACCAAACATATGTAGCAAAGCAAGTTATAAAAAGCGTTTTTGAACCTATACAGTCGGGACTCAAAAGATATTACCTCTACTTGCTGCATTTTTGTGTGCTCAAACTGCGGTTGTTTGCTTAAGCCTGTTTTATTAAGATTTCAAACGTTTAGATAATTTATTTTGCCATAGCTTTGAACAAACAATATATACTGAATCTTGAGTCAGTTTACCTTTTGTGTAGTATAGTCATGTTTTTATATCTTGCTTTCTCTGGTATACGGTTGTAGCACTTGAGGGATATATGTGAATGAAAATCAAATATCAACGTTTCTTTTGTTTTTGCTGAAAATTCTATTAAAATTTTTGCTAATATTTGACCGATAACTTCTATGTTCGAAGCTACATTTCATGTTTTAAATCTTGACTCTATATTGGTACATTGTAAATTTGAGTGAGTTGATTTTAACTCAGAATGAATTGAATCACTCAGCTTGAGTTAGCTCAGAATTTTGAGTTGATTCAATTCAGTCCGATTTAATTGATCAACTCACATAGAGTCAACTCAACTTATCAGAGTGAGTATCAGCTCAATTCAGAGCGAGTTAAATCTTTACTGTTATTTAATTCAGAAGTAAATAACTCGCTAGCGGAATTGATTAATCAACTCATAAAAATTTTAATTTTTACAGTGTATGAAGTTGATTTTCAAATCTATTAAACTTGTTTATGCTGTTAGTATCAAAATGAACTTTTAATACTCAGTTAGCAAAAAGTTTTTTTGTTTTTGCATTCAAACAGAAGACATAAACTAAAATACGGGTATCCTTTAAAAATGCGATCTGCTCAGTTTTTAGACTTCGCCATTTGTAAACAACCTTAGTATTTAGTGCGGTACCACTGAATGCAGACAAATTTTATTAAGACTAATTTTAATTGAACCCAAATTAATGAAATTTTAAATTTGGACACGTCTCTCATGCTTTGGTTTGGTTTCTAAAGCGAATAAATATTTCCGGACACACATATATCAATTAATCAGAAATCTGCTGTCAAACATAAAATACAAACAGCTTTCAGTTGGTTGGCTATGTTTTTGCACCTAAAAAAGCCGACCAAAACATCAGGTGATAGAAACTGTCTCTCGTTTGTTTTTAGACTCTTTTGAATTTTAATGAAATTTTAGCCTTGAACAACTGAAGAAAGCCTATAGTTAGTAAATCAATAGATTTAATAAACGTAATTGTATTTTATAGTTGCGGATTTTGAAACCTTCAGTAAAAAATTATATAAAATTTAGTTAAAATTTGTATACATAAGCGAATTGCTTCACATTGCTAAATGTTTGGCAATTTTTGGAAATTAAATTTTTGGGTTTTGTACGACCGTTCTCTTGTTTTTGGATAATTTTTAAATTTACATAATTTTTAGGTTGGAGAGATATAAAGCGTAAAAATCAATTTTTGACAAGCCCATTCCGATTTTATAGTGGGAGTATATAAATTCAGGCAGAAAACTTCAAGTTATGGCTGTAAAATTACAAATATAGGCAGGAAAATGCAACTTTTATTGCGGACAAATTTACGTTTCAGCCAGTAATTTGGAATTTTAACCCAAATTTAAATTTTAGCGGGAAATTAAAACTTGAAGGGTGAATCAAGTTTGGAAGCGAAAATTAGAAATTCGAATTTTGGCGGAAAAAGTGAAATGAAGGCGGAAAAAATTAAATATTGGCGGAGAAATTTAAACTTCGGCTTAAATTTTAAGTATTGGAAATTTAAATTTTGGCGGCAAATTTAAAGTTTCGCCTGGAAAATTTGGCGGGAAATTCAAATTTTGAGAGGGAAATTCAATTTTTTTCCGGCAAAATTCATATTGTGGCTTAAAAATTTACATTTGGGCCAGGAACATAAAGTTTTGTCGAAGGTAATTCAATTTTAAGAATATATAAGTAAATTTGGGTAACGGTATTCTATATTTTTAAGCAAGGTATACATATCTATATCTCAGACATCCCAATGATGTTGCGCATAGTTCAGAGTAATATCCGCTACATTGTTACACCGTAAATTCCAATGAGTTGATTAATCAGTTCAGCTAGACAGTTTGTTGTTTCTGAATTAATATCAGTAAACAATAATTCACTCTGAGTTCTGTTGACTCTGGGTGAGTTGGGTAATTAAATAAGAATGAATTGGATCAACTGAAAATTCTGAGTTCTGATTGTCCTAACTCAGACTGAGTGATACAAGTCATTCTGAATTAAAATCAACTCACTGAAATTTACAGTGACACATGAAAATTGCATATTTTGAGCAGCTAACTATACTGTCGGACGTTGAGTGTGCGAAGCGCATGCATCATAGCATACAAGAGACATAAGCTTATGTTGAAAAACAATACTAAAATTAGCAATTAATATTAAAAATAACCAAATTCATAGACTTTAGGGTTTGAATTTTATTCATATTCTATTTTAATTTTACATTATTTGGTCAAATATTGACGATGTCGTGAAACTCAGATGTGATTAATCGAGAATTTATTGCCGATATCTACTGAAATTTGAACAATAGCTAATTTTGCGAAATACTTATAAGGGATGGATGCCAGATACACTGTAAATTCCAATGAGTTGATATATATTCAGAACGAGTTGAGTCAGTCAGTCTGATAGAGAAGTATCAGAACTCATAATTCTGAGTTGAATTAACTCATTCTGATTTAATTAATCAAGTCCCCGGCGATCAACGAAACTCAGATTGAGGATCAACTAAAACTCAGAGTGAATTAAAGTTTACTATTATTAACTCAGAAATATCTACCTTTCCGTCTGAGTTGATTAATTATATAACTCAATGGAATTTACAGTGTATTTTCGTGTTTCACATATAAGCAAGAGAGTTTTAAATATACACGGTAAGAGCAGAGGCCGTATTCTCAAATGTGAATAGCATCTATCATCAGTTAGCGATAGGTTTTCCAACTGACGAATGTCTGCAATTGCGAATGTCAAAATTGGTATATAGAATAGGACAAATCAAACGCAAACATATACTCAATCTTGAACCTAACCATTCGCTTGTTCAAAACATACAAGATCTATCACCAACTGGTGATAGGTGCTACACATATTTAAGAATACGGACCCAGGTGTGAGCTCCATAGAATTTCTTGTCGAAAATATAGCAATAAAGACAAGCTAACACCGTATATAATAGCTAACGTTTTTAAAATGTTAATTTAATACATGACAATGTTTTTTTTCATATGAATATTTCTTTATACTGTAGTGATCCGAATAAGGGGGGACTGATATTTATTTGGCCTCTCCAGAGGGTACCCCCCTTGTTATTCGGTTCCGGACTGTTATTTATTTTTAACCCAAGCTTCGTCACCCTTCGTTACTTATATATATGTATCCGGTACTGCAATTTATCCGCTGAATTAAACACTTATTTGTCTTGTGTCAATAGCTTGAGCGATAATGCAATGTTATACTTAGGAATGCACATTCAAAATTTAAGTTCGTTTTAAAGTTTCGGATTCAAAGTTTATATCTGAACCTGGAGTCGTTTTGCGCTACAATTAGGGATGATTGACATTTATGGACTAATTAACGTTTAGGGAGTCTATCCCTTACGGACTCTTATTAGGTACACGGACTCCTATTGATAGGGACTCAAAACGGGAACCCCACCTGTTATTACACCCCTGTTATTCGGGTCACTACAGTATTATATATTTCTTAAATTAATTTTAAACAAACTGCTATTTTAATGTGACCCCGTAAGCTATAAGGGCTTGTCAACTGAATCTAAGCCTAAGCCTAAGCCTAAAAGCCAGAAGCTTCCCTATTTATTCCACGGCCTGTTGTCTCTCATTGAACAGGTTTTATTATAATTATACTTCGTCTGTTATTATATACCTTAGATTTTAGAAATTTAGTAAATTTTATAGTAAATAATTGTATTTAATTTGCCAAATATTAAATTCAACAGCAATGTTTCGTAAACAAGCATCTCCATTTCCTCGTTTGCATTCACGATTATCAAATTTGGGTCGAACTCGAAAACAACAAAAGGTAAAAGATGCTTTTTCAATTTGGCCAATGTAAAGAACAGGGGCGAAACAGTATTATAAGCATATTACTAAGCCTAAGCCTAAGCCTAAGTGTAACAATGAGCATGTTCCTAAGCCTAAGCCTAAGCCTGAACCAGGCAAAAAATTAGTCTAAACGGTAAGCTTACTCTATTTCAGTCCCATAGAAAAACCTTCCGCCCCTGATCTTTACATATTCCTTCAATTTTAATTTATTAATACTAGTGTGCCGGCTTTACACAATACGCAAAAGTTTAGCGAATACGCAACAATCTGCATGCAAATTTTCTTTTCAAAAAACAATAGCGCTTTTGTGTTTTGAAGTAACATTGTAAACAAATTAATGCTGGAAAGTTGCCCAACATAAATATGTGGGGCATTCCAACTTTAATTATATCGATAGATATTTAGCTTTTGTAACAGAAGTCACACTCAGTCCAACATATAATGTTTTGGTTAATGTCTGCCGGCTCACAAACTTTAAGTCTATTAGCTTGAACCTAATTCTGCGCCATTTCAAAAAAGTTTCTTGCTGCTGTAATGGCGGGTTAAGAATTAGATGGCTAGGCCCATGTATAGAACAGACAGGGCCGGAACAGTAGCATAAACATCTTCCTAAGGCTAAGCCTAAAACCTAAGTCTAAGCATATGGATGAGCCTATTCCTAAGCCTAAGCATAAGCCCAAACCTAAGCAAACAAATTAGTCTATAGCTTAAACTGACTCTATTATAGCCCCTCCGGAAAACGATCCGGCCCTAAAAGTTTGCAGTCGAAACAATTTCGTAATGGATATTTTTTACGGTTTGTCTTAGGCTTAGGTTTAGGAATATGTTAATACTACTGTTCCGACCGTGTTCTATACATTGGCCGCAAAATTAACGTTCAGAATTCGACTACACTGTAAAGCCCAGCGAGTTGACTTTAACTCAGAATGAGTTGAATCACTCAGTCTGAGTTTGGACTTTCAGAACTCAAAATTGTGGGTCAATAAAACGTTCTCTGACTTAATTATTCAACTTACGCGGAATCAACTGAACTTTAGAGTAAGGATCAACCCAACTCAGAGTGAGTTAATATTTACAGGTATTAACTCAGAAATAACTAACTTTCCAGCTGAGTTGATTAATAAACTCACTGTAATTTATAGTGTTAGCATTTGAGTATCAGGATAAACAAAGCCCTGCTTAGAACTGTCTGACTGGTGTGCGGAATTCAAGAACTATAATCTTGCTGTATACTAAAACGACTGATAATAAAGTCACACTGTAAATTCCGATGAATTGATAAATCAACTCAGCTAGAGAGTTAGTTATTTCTGAGTTAATAACAGTTAACATTGCCTCGCTCTGAGTTGAGCTGATTCTCACTCTTGTTTCAGTTTATTCCGTGTAAGTTGAATAATTAAGTCAGAGTGAGTTTTGTTGACTCAGAATTTTTGAGTTCTGAAAGTCCTAACTCAAACTGAGTGATTCAACTCTCATTCTGAATTAAAAGCAACTCACTCAGATTTACAGTGCACCAACTTGTGCGAGATATATATACAAAAAAATACAAAACAAACAAAATATAAAGATTTATCCAGACATATATATATATTTTTAATAAAATATATATAGATACAAACGAAAATATATATATAATACAATCAAAACACAATTTGTGTTCATATCTTAACCCGTATTCTCAAATGTGTGTAGCACCTAATACCAGTTGGTGATAGGTCGTGTAACTTTCGAACGTGGGAAAGGCGAGGTTTGAAGTTCAAAACGTTTATTGCATTTCATATACTCTACTACTGTGCAAATTTTGAAACTTGCAATTGCAGTAATTCGTTAGTTTGAAAAGCTAATTGGTAATAGGTGCTATATGCATTTGAGAATATGGGCACCGGAGGCATTCAGAAGATTTGAGGTCCCCGAATTGCGGGGTATCGGGGGCGGGCGGGTATGGTGACTTTGGTTACTTGTTACGCCTCATTCTTGAGGGTTCATCTATAATTTTTAGTTAATTCTGACTCTTAATATCACGACCAACGCAGCGTTCAACGTGGAGTGTCGATTTATTTCGAATATCCGATAGATATACTATGACATATATTTCCTTTCAGATATATCAAGATATTGGCCTATATATATAGAACAAGGGCGGACCAATAGTATAAGCATATTCCTATGCCTAACCCTTTAGCCTAAGTTTAAACGTGAAAATGAGCTTTTATACCTAATTCTAAAGCCTAAGATAAACAAATTAGTCAAAAGCGTCAGCTTACTCTATTCTACTCACATAGAAAAACGTTCCGTCCGCGATTTTTACATGGGCGAAAATATTTTTTAAACGCGAACCTGTTTAATAAAAAATTATCGACAGATTTTGCTTTAAAACTCCGCCCTACAATTTAATACAGCGCATTGTTGCTGTTGAGCTGAGCAAACGCTAGAGCCATTTGAGAATACGGACTACAAAAGCTTGAGATTTTGGTTCATAAAACGTAACAAAAAAATTTAAATTTAATAAACCAGTTTAATTATAGGTTCGGTAGTAATTGACGCCAGAAGCTCGTGCCGCAACAATTATTTTCGGTTTCATCAAACACATTTTTTCCTTTGATGGGCCGGCGGTTAATTGAAGTGCCAAAATAACCCGTTTACAAAGCGGATATATTTTTCGCGGTAAACAAAATGACGTTTATAAACAAGCAGCTTCGGAAAGGGTCAACGAGACGGGACACAACTTGCAATCCGTAAAATCAGTTGGACCAAGAGTGGATGATCACTCTTTATAACACGAGTGTGCTACTGGGTACATTCTGTGTATTAAACAATGTACCAGCACGCGGTGCATTTTTGTTCGACCCCCCAACCTCAATCAGGGGGGTTTAAGCAAGAGATTAACAGTATGCTTCAGTACACCTACCCCCCTTTAAACAAGGGTGGGTTACAATTTCCTCCTTTAACTACGATATAAAACTGCATAAAGACCCCCTAAACAAGGGGGGGTAGGCCAAAAACGCAACGCGTGCCGGGTACATTCTTTAATACACAGAATGTACCCAGTTGCACACTCTTGTTAAGTCCCTAACCGAATAACAAGGGAGGAGGTACCCTTTGGAGAGTCCAAATAAATATCAGTCCCCCTCTTATTCGGGTCACTACAGTACTTAAGAACAAAGTGATACTTAAGTAGGATTTCTGAAACCCAGCCAGTGTTTCA
The DNA here is from genome assembly GCA_030248215.1 of Enoplolaimus lenunculus. Taxonomy (NCBI): domain Eukaryota; kingdom Metazoa; phylum Nematoda; class Enoplea; order Enoplida; family Thoracostomopsidae; genus Enoplolaimus; species Enoplolaimus lenunculus. The sequence continues at coordinate 13,054 of JASANG010000443.1, forward strand.
TTCGGCAGGGAAGGAGCAGCCTCCTCCAATCTCCCCATTTGGGGGACCCACCCTAAACGCCCAACCCCCCCACCCTGACCGGTTGAAACAAAATCCGCCGATGTTTTAAAATGCGTCTAGCTTCACCGTAGAGTTTGGCGGAGCCCACATCCATGACTGCTATGGTACTGTCATCGGGGGTATTAAGTCCCATGAATTATACTTTAAAATACTTTAAATATGCCAAAATTGTTCAAGGATTTGAACTGTCATTTTTAAGTAATTGAACGCCTATATTTTATATCAATTTTTTGTTCATATTAAGGTTTTTAATTTCAGTTTAAGAACATATTCGCTGTAAAAGTTGAATAGAATATCAATTAACCTATGTTTGCTTAAAATTTTGTTTATCGGTTTTAAAACTGGTGTTTGTATTGATTGAACATCCGTTCGCTATGCCCGGTTTGTTGACGACTTGACGTAGTCAGAATATTTGAAATTGAAACTACTTGGTTCAAAATTTCCACAGGGGGCAATCCTTTTTTAAAATCTGAAATATTTAAAACCCCCTTTACAAAACCCTACCAGTCTAGGTAGGAACCGGGACTTCAGACCTTTTCACTAATCAGCTGGAAAAGCGGGCTTCCCGAGCGGGGATCGATCTCTCAGCCTACGGATCCTTTTAAGCGAACACTCTACCACTGCGCCATGCAACCCGGTTCTCTAACTGCATTTTTCGTCGACTATGTGGCGACCGTATGCTGCCAGTTAGCATACATACAGTGCACTGCGCTATATTGCATGTGCACATAACGGACAACCATGTCTCACATGCTTACAAACCCCAAAAGTCGTCTACGGGTGACGGTGTACTTGTCGCACAGCGCTGTCAGTCCAATAAACGTGCACAAATTGTTAGTGCGTGCCGTACAGCAATTTATGCGCGTCATATGACGACGCGAAATGGCATTAAAATAGTCGAAACTACTGTAAATTCCAATGAGCTGATTAATCAATTCAGACAGAGAATTAGTTATTTCTGATTATTTCTGAGACTTTAATAACAATAAATATTACTTCACTCTGAGCTGATTTAATTCCAGGTCAGTTGATTAATTAAATTAAAATGTAGTCAAACAATTCTAGATTTCTGAGTTCTGAAAGACACGAAACAGAGCACAGATTTCTGAGTGGATTCAACTCATTCTGAGCAGAAATCAACGGACTCGGATTTAAGTATATAGCGCCGCCCTAAACCTCAGATGGCAGTCAGCTGTTGTTGGCTGAGGATGTATACTGCGGTCCAGACAGTTTGCTATTCAATTTTAAATTGAAGTTCTTAAGAAAACCAGTCAAAAACGCTGTATCAGATTTCTGTGCGAAAAACTGTGACACAATCTTGTTGAGTTTAAATAGTTTTGATGTATATATGTATATATATTATATTATATATTATATATACATTACTAACCTCCGGCTTCACGAAAGAATCGACATCCGGTTCAGGCTCCGGTATTTTAACTTGCCAATTATTATTTATCAAAAACTTCCAAAAAATTTATACCATCATTCGTATTTATGCCAAGTACCATCGAAGTGATTGACTTACTTTTACATATTTTTCTGTCACACATGTAAATGCAAATGTTTGCATGTGACCGTGTACGTTATCAATATTTATTGGGTTACAATAACGCCGGAATACCAGATATATAAATGACGAGTGTTATTCTAGGGCCGTAACAGAATATGTCTCAGGATATTTCTATTATTCCCAAGGCTAAGACTAAACTTCAGTCTCCAGCGTAAAAATGGGTCTTTAACTAAGTATAAGCCTTAGAAAACAATAATGGCTAATCAGAGCCAGGTTTGGGCAGAGACAGGTCATGAAAAGTCTTGGTCCTACTAAACTTTTGGTCATCATCAAAAATAAAATTTTCAAAATAAATTAATAGTTGTAATGCTGTTTTTGTAGTTTTTAGTGTTTTTTCATAGTTATTTACTTATTAAAATGCTGATATTGGTAGATTGGAAATAAAACCATTGAGTTTCAATCCAAAAAAGGTTTCAGTGCATCTAGTGTTTCATCTGTATTTAACAGACTTTTTAAAACAAAGCATTCTACCGAAATTCCGATTCCGGTTGAAATTCCGCTAAATTTTGTGTTCATATTCCGACTGGCTGCGATTACGATGCCGGAACCCTGATTTTGGGGCTACGCGTTTTTCAGATGATTTTGTTTGTCTTTATTAAGTAATTTTAGTTGTTACCTTTCAGCTAATTATTTAAATGTGAGTGTAGTTGAAAACTTTGAGTTTTACTTTTAAACGAACGACAAAATGCAACCTTAAAATTGTATTTCATAGCGGCAAGCAGTGATGTTACCTTCACAAATTCTTAAATATAGCTCGATATTTGGTTTAACAGTATGTTTACTACAATGACAACGGCATTCCATAAAATTAGTTAATATTAAAAAAATCAGGGTCCTGTTGTTTATGGTTTCATAAGATTTCATACTTAAAGTTTTGAAATGATAAAACTGTTTAATTGCATTTAAATTAAGGCCCAGCTAAATCCAGTGGTTTTAAAATTGACAAACCTTCATTAATAGGCTAAGTTTTACAGCGTCAGTAGATCGCTAAACAATTTTTACTGCACCTGTAAAGCAATACATACATGCATACTGCAACAAAAGTCAAAAGTCATACGCTTTTAATTTTTAATAGAATTACTAAAACTTAATAAATTCCGATTCCGCTTCCAACAAAATGTACTTCCGATTGGAACTGTGCTAATTTCATAACTTTAATTATAAACTTTACTTCATTTTAAAATCTGTATCAGATTTTATAATTTTTTTCGCTAAACGATGAGTTTTCGACCAAGAAGCGTACGATATCCGAAACTACAGCGTGCCAGCGAAGCATACGAAATAGATACAGGGCTAAACAGTGAAATTGAGGTAAGTTTATGGCAAACTGATACCCACAAATACTGTAGTGACCCGAATAAGAGGGGATAATAAGAGGGAAATTCTCATTTTGAGTTCCAATCTCAATAGGAGTCCGGATACGTAATAAGAGGTCGTAAGCGGATAGAGTCCTTAAACACTATATAGAGTCCATAAATGTCAATTATTTCTAATTGTCGTGCATAAATGACTCCAGAACCAAATAAATTAAGTTCGAAACTTTAAAACGAACTTAAATTTTGTAAATACATTCCTAAATATAACCTTGCATTATCGCTCAAGCTTTTAATATAAGACACACGTTCAATTCAAAGGCGGCAGACGGAGGCTTAAAAATAAATAACAGTCCGTAGCCGAATAACAGGAACGTGCCCTCTGGAGAGGCCAAATAAATATCAGTCCCCCTCTTATTCGGGTCACTAGAGTACAAACGGATAATGTTCGACTGTGATTACAGAACGAATTTTTCTGTTTAAAATTGAAATCACCGTGAAAAGTTAGGAATTATTTTATTATAAAATATACATTTTTATTTATATTTGCAATCAAAAAGTTTACAGCTTCATGCTCGAATTTTTAAAATTTCAAAGTCATTTCATAGTTTAAAGTTGAATTGAAAGTTCTGGGACGAGAAACCATACTTAACCCCTTGTCACATAGAGTTGTCTATAGGCAACTCAGCGCAGTGTATATACGTTAAATAATATATATCGCTCCGTGTTTAACAATTGCAACACGTATACATAGTACTAAATCACCTCAAGACGTGAGAGCCCCCTCGGGCTCGAGCGTCAAGCTCGTATAGCTGAGTGGTGACGGTATACGCCTCCCACTCCAGTCACTGGAGTTCGAATCCTAGCATAAAAGTAGGTCTCTCGGGAAATAGAAAATATTCATGTGATAAAAAGGGTTAATACACTTATTGCTCAGCGTTTTTGAAAGTTTCAAAGCCTGTTAGAAAACTGGTAATAATTTCAGGTTACCTTCAAGGCACCGCGCCACTGATACACTTGTGTAGTATATTTTAACTTAATTTTGAATTTAAGTTCAAAATTAGGATCTTACAAAAGAAATACTTCTTGAGCAACACAATCTATTGCCCGAAAAATTTAAATTAATAGGAAACCACAGCTGCACGCTGTAGCCAAAAATCTTCAGTGTCCATCACACTACCCCCACCAAAACAAGTAACCTCGGTGTGCACAGGATATTGTGGAATTTGCGATACTTTGAATATTTTTAAGTATTCTTTATAATATTTGCACCATCTGGTGTTGGCAATACAAGATTTGTGCTTTTTTGGTTCAATTTTCGATTAAGTAGATTATAGGATTAGATAAGCGACCGCTAGCGGGCAAACATAAGTTTAAGGTGAAAATTTGTTTGGTGTAAAAATCAGCTGTTTATGTAAGGGTTGCGCTATACTTTTTTTAACGAGCACCGCCGTCCGGCGCCGTCTGTCAGCCGTACGGCGCCGTCTGTCAGCCGTACGGCGCCGTCTGTCAGCCGTACGGCGCCGTCCGTCACCGTGCGGTATTATACGCAAATAACTCACGTACGATAACGTATGGTAACGCACGGTTACGGACGGCGCCGTACGGGTAACGCACGAAGTATAGCGCAACCCTTAAGCTTAACGTATCCACGCGCTCAGAGTATAGCGCATCTCTTAGCGTCCTGCCGAAAAATTGGCCATCATACGTACCAGACAACAACGTAAAACATGGCTGAATTTTTTATTGTTTAAAAAAGTGACGTTTGGCTTGATATGAAAATATTTATTCAACAAGTCTCTTTACAAGAATTATAATCTCAGCGGCTAACATTTTTTGTCTAAAAATACACCGCTAATTAGTATTATAACCTAAACCCAATAAGTGTTTACGGTATCTGTCTGAATGAAAAAGCCAACAAAATAGACCATATGTTCGTTCCCTGTCTGGCAAAAGAGCCCGACTAGAAAATTAGACCGTTTCAAAAAGTAGTTTAGTTGACAATTGCGTTTATAAAGCTTTGCATTGTCTTTTAGATGTATTGGCTTAAGTTTAGCCAGTACTGGCTTAAATAATATAAATTGCAAAAATATTTAAGACCAAAACTGAATCGATTATTGTTTTTGGCGATTTTAGCAACATTTTAGTTTAACACTTTTTGTCTGACCTCTCGCACGATTGCCCTCTTGATTTAAAAGTTTCGGTCCATTTAAAGATCAGGGGCGGTACGTTTTTCTTGAGGACATGAATAGAATAAGATTAAGGTTTAGACAATTTTTTTGCTTGGCTTAGGCTTTTAGGCTTAGGCTTAGGAATAAGCTTATAATACTGTTACGCTCCTGTTCTTAACATTGGCGAAAGATTTAAACACACACACACACATATATGTAATATACATTTATATTATGCATTATCAGGGTTCCAACAGGAACTAAATGTTGCCAAAACAGGAACATGAACAGGAATTGAATCTCTTTGCAGGAACTGGAATTTGAAAAAAAATTCGTCACCGAATTACTGTTGGCCATTTTAGAAAACTTGGCAAAAAATGTTTGGGTAAATTTTCAGCTATTTCATCATCAAATTTTGCGAAAACTCAGAATCCAGCATAGACAGTTTATTAACAAAATTGAAATAATTGCAAAAACACTCGTTTGCGAATAACAAATTATTACAGACAAAGTTTCCTGCATTTAAATGATGGTGAATAATATGGCACAAAAGCGGAAAATTTTCGGGTCCGGCAACTTTGAATGCAGGAACATAAACAAAAACAGGGATTGAATTTTTGCAGGAACTCCGGTTGAACCCTGATATATACATATTTCGTATTTTGGCAATTTTTCATCAACTGCATCGTGTATACGTGCCAAAAGCCAAAAGTCTAGAATGAATTTTTTGCGGCACAAAATTTAGCATTCAACAACAAAAACGCAAGTTTTGCAAAATAGGGAGTCAAATTCACTCTCTGGGAAATTTCAGTGAATCGAATTTGACTTTGGCGGAGTCGAATTTTGACTCAGTCTGTGTAGTCAGGAAAAGCCTATATCCCAGAGAGTCAATTTGACTCCCTATTTTTGTGGAGCAGGGAGTTTGAAAAGGTTTGGGGGCCAAAAAATATTTGACTCGGTTGTAGAGAGATAAAAATCGAAATGTTCGCTTGAAGTCCACCCAGTGTTTGAATATTAATATGTCATATAAGTCATGTTATTCCTTGGTCATATTGGAACCGACGCGTTACAGTTATTTACAAAAGAAACCGTTCAGGTAAGTTTTATACGTTAATGTTTGGCGACTTGTAGTTGGCATTTAAGTATTTATTAATTAGCCCTTGTTATCATTATTTCATGCAATATCATGCGTACACCAGCACTGTAAAAACGGTGCGTCAAATTAACTCTCTCCGTAATACGCTCTACGGGACTACACAAACGGAGTCAAATACAACTCCGCCATAGTCAAATTCGACTTACTTAGTGACTCGGGTGAGTCGAATGTAATTCTGGCGTAGTCGAATTTGACTCAGTTTGTGTAGTTAGGAAAAGCCTATTTCGGATTGATCGCTACAGTATAAATTTGAACAAAATGCAAACTGTGGCACTGTAAATACCAGTGAGTTAGCTTTTAATGAGTTGAATCACTCAATTGGAGTTTATAGGACTATCAGAACTCAGAATTCTGAGAGTTGATCCAACTTGTTCTGTGTTAATTAATTGACTTGTCTGGAGTCAACTCCACTTAGACGAAGAATCAACTCGAGTCAAAGCAGTTAATGTTCACTGTTGTTATTACTCAAAAATAGCTAACCCGACATCTGAACAAGCGAAAATTTTTTATCTCTGCAAGGCGGGCCGGGCCCCGGCTTGGGCCCAAACTTTGGGCCCGAGAGCCGAAATATATCGGAGCAGTGCGTGACTTCTTTTTGTCCCATGAGTCCATTAAATAGGCCACTGGTTTGATATTGTAAAATGATTTAGATACGTATTTTTTAACCTTAATTCGTTTCCATTTTCATAAATACTGCTGTCATGGAGTAGCAATCACTGTAAATTCCAGCGAGTTTATTAATCAGCTCAGCTAAAGAGTTAGTTGTTTTTGAGTTAATACCTGTAAATATTAACTCACTCTGAGTTGAATTGATTCTTACTCTGAGTTCAGTTGATTCCGCGCAAGTCGAATAATTAAGTCAGAGTGAGTTTTATTGACTCCGAATTCTGAGTTCTGACAGTCCTAACTTAGACTGAGTGATTCAACTGTCATTCTCAGTTAAATTCAACTCACTGGGATTTACAGTGAAGGATGTTGAAAAGTAGGGTAACGTTCCGCGAAAATTTCGAAGGAGAGTTTCTTGAGTTCTTAAATCGTAATCATTTGCGCATATGCGGATGTAGAAAGTTTTGTGGTCCACTGTACTAACAAGCGAGCTTGTTGGTTATATAGAATATCGAACTACAGACGTTTCTGCTGCTACTTCAAGAAATCCGTTAATTACTGGCGTAAAAACACAGTGTTACTTCTATTGTTATCCAAGCTTTCTCAACGCGTGTTTGATATATAAGCTATTACGGAAGAATCTGACCGACATTCTAGTGAAGGTGGTAACGTGGAAACCGGTGTCATGAAAAAATCCCCCCCATAAAAATTTGCCCCCCCCCCCATAAAAATATGCCCCCCCCCCCCATAAAAATTTGCCCCCACCCCATAAATATTTGCCCCCCCAATAAAAATTTGCCCCCCCCCCATAAAAATTTGCCCCCCCATAAAAATTTGCCCCCCCCCCCCCCTCCGGACAAATTTTCATATGACAATTTATCCGGGAGGAGGGGGGCAAATTTTGATGGGGCCAAATTTTTTCATAACACCGGGATTCGCAGCCTTTTGCATCCGTCTGTCGTTGGAGCTCTTGTGACTCTGTACGAAGCTGCATTGAATAATATTTGGTGAAATATGAAAAATAGTGTTTATGTTTATATGTTTAGTGTTTTGTTTTTTGTTCTGAACCAAATTGCCGGACATGGGCCCAAGCGGGCCGGACCCGGATTGAGTGTGACGGGCCCGAGCCGAACCCGGGCCCAAGTGGGCCGGACCCGGATGGAGTGTGATGGGCCCGAGGCGGACCCGGACACCCTAAAAATCACACCGGTTTCAACCCTGATTCAGACACAAATATATACATATACAAACGTAAGGGTTACAAAATTTGTCACTGTGGCCGGCCTATTGTACATTTTTCACGTAATATAAACTGTTTGTTCTTTTAAAACCTAAGAAATCTAAAAATCTCTTTTATAATTCAATTTTCAACAAGCAGTGAATATATTTTAAGTATTAAGTACTTTTTTATTTCTCCCTTTCATTCGAGAGTTTACAAATGTTTTAATACTAATTATATAATTGAATTTAAGCTCTGTTCACACGTGCAAGTTTTTGTTGCGAGAACTTGCAGCTGTATATTGTGCACAGAACTTGCATTTTTGCATCAGCCAATGATGAAGCGGCTGCAATAAATTCAGTGAAATTGCATGATTATTCAAACATGTGAAGTAAATTCGTAACTATGGTTTGTAGTGAATTATTTGCTGCTGCAAGTTTTTTGAATGGGATTTTGGATAAAACTAGCAAGTGCAAGTTGCAGCTGCAAGTTCTCGCAGCAAAAACTTGCACGTTTGAATTGGGCTTTAAAGTATCAGTATTGAAAATAAGGTTGCTAACTTGAATTCAGAATGTTTATGCATGGGATCCTCTGATTGATGTTATACCCAGCACTATTATAACACATTAATAGTGTCCTAAATTCCCAAATTAGGATACCAGGATGTTAAAACGTTAAAGAATCATTTTACGATTGCCACCAATGTATTGAACATGGCCGTAGAATTACACACAAAAAGTATTTCTGAATTTATTCAGAAAAGTGTTTTCTGTGGCAAATCTGAAAAGTTTCGCTGATATTTAAGACAATTTTTCTTAAAATAACTGGAAAACGTTTATTTTCAGACTTCATTTCAAAACGTTTTTTGAAAATATTTCTGTTATAACAGGAATACTTTTCAAGTGCACCTTGCTAATCGTATTTCTCAAATGTAAGAAATTTTTTCTTAAATATCAGAAATATTATTTTGAGTGTAGTATACGAGCATATTCCTAAGCTTAAGAGTAAGAACAATCTTAGGTATACCATACCCTACGCAGAAGCAAAAAATAGTCTAAAGCTTAAGTTTATTTTTTATTGCAGTCCCGCTGAAAAACGGTTCGCCCCTGATCTTTACATGATCCACAAATGGTGGCACGCGTTGTGTTTACAATATATTAAAACTCAATCCTTTAAGATGTAGTTTTAAACTTGTAACTACTATACAGTTGCTGGATACAGTTGAAAATACAACTAAAGTTTGATCTTTGAATATGAAACGGTGTTGAAATTCTGATAAAAATAGTTATGCAACATAATATCATAACAAATAATATGAGTACCAAACTCATGGTATACAGAGCCATTGTAGCGAAAAGTTTGCATCGTTGCGTAGCTCAGTGACACTAGAGCAGCAGACCGGTAATCCGTACGTCGTGGGTTCGAGCCGCACAGCATCCGCAGCAAAGTTTTCGTGAACGGCTGTATTTGGTACTGATTAACTTAGAATTAATTTGTTACAGCGACGCAGTAGAATGCACCCATAAATTTGACTTATTTGAGGCGACATTGAAAAACGCCTAAATTATTGATTCTAAAATAAAATTAGCGGATTGCTAACGATAATTCAAATTAAGCAATTACCTCCACTTGCGAAAATGTCGTTGAATTGGGCGACCCATGTAACGATCATCGGCGGAACGTTTTTCTGTGAGTCTGCAATAGAGTAAGCTTAAGCTTTTGACAAATATTTTTTACTTATGCTTTCAGGTTTAGGTATAAGCTCATTTTTACGCTTAAGCTGTGTCTTTTGATTTGAAATATGCTTATTATATTTCCAACAGTTTGAATCGTAGTTTTCTATTTTTTCCATTCTCTAAACCGTCCTGGTTCATATGGTTAAACAACAATTGTCGGCTTTTATAATGTGAATACGGTGCATCAAATAATATTTTCATTGGCACAGTGTAAATATTTGAATATTCGCTTTTGTATGCCATAATTCCGTTTAAATTTATAAAGGATTTGGCCAATAAGAACAAACGTTTAACAGTAGTTTAAGCATGTACCAAAATTAAAGCCTAAGCCTAAGCCTAAGCCTAAGCCTAAGCCTAAGCCTAAGCCTATGCCTAAGCCTGAGCCTAACCATAAGCCTAAGCCTAAGCCTAAGCTTAAGCCTAAGCGTAAGTTTAAGCCTAAGCCTATGCATAAGAATTGGTTTATACCTAAGACTAAGCCTAAGCTAAAGATTAACCTAAAGCGTATGCATAATCTATTGCAGTCCCACAGAAAAACATTCCGTCCCTGACGTTTTGGGCCAACTATTTAATATTTTTTTGTTTAATGATAAACCTTTTGGTTCTTTCACGCTTTCCGTCATTTTTAAGATCGGCGATTAGGCTTAGGCTTCGACGCTTAGGCTTAGGTAACATTTTTCAGGTCAAGTCTTCGTTTTTGTTAAATAAAGTTGCTTAATACAGGAAATGTTGGTATTTTTGTCGGCTGAAAGGCTTTTGAAATATTTACACAATCAACGACAAAACCGGTTTCAGGTTTGTTTTCAAAACTCTTTTTCCAGGTTTTGACTACTCAGTAGCGCGTGTTATATTGGGCATACGGCGCCGCCCCGCCTGGCACTGTCTGGTGCCGAGTCGAAAAAATATTTATTAATTGGGTTACGGTACCATGCGGCGTCGTGCGTCAATTTTTGAACGATTGCCGCACGGTGCCGTACGGTATCGGACTTCGCCCCAAAGCGATATATCGTCAAATAGTATAGCGTCACCCTTTACAATCATGGCTGATGTAAAGAACAGGGACGGAACAGTATTATATGCATATTCCTAAGCCTAAGCCTAAGCCTAAGCGTAAGAATGAGCATATTGCTAAGCCTAAGCCTAAGCCTTATCCTTAGCGTAAAAATAAGCATATTTGTAAGCCTAAGCCTAAACGTAAGAATGAGCATATTGCTAAGCCTAAGCCTTAGCGTAAGAATAAGCATATTTGCAAGCCTAAGCCTAAACGTAAGAATGAGCATATTCCTAAGCCTCAGCCTAAGCCTAAGACTAAACGTCAAAATGAGCATATTCCTAAGCCTAAGCCTAAGCGGAAGAACGAGCGTATTCCTAAGCCTAAGCCTAAACCTAAGCGTAAAAATGAGCATATTTCTAAGCCTAAGCCTATGACTAAACCAAACACAAAAATTAGTCTAAAGTTTAAACTTACTCTATTGCCGTCCCACAGAAAAACGTTCCGTCCCTGATCTTTACATGGACCACAAACATTAAGGTTTTCTGTGAAATGAACGCATAATTGGAGACAGAACGAAGTTGTTTTGCATGTTTCAACGTCAAATATGTGTTTATTTCAGAAATTGGCTGGATTGCAGAGACATGATTTAAGTTAACTTTGAACATAATTAATGTTTCGAATCGAAATATAGAACAAATTGGCAGCTCTTGGAGGCGTGTCAACTGTCTTATTTCAAAATTACAACTTTAGTAGCTCTAACATTTACGCATACTGTACCGGTTAAGCCCTACTCACGTAGAGCTGACTATGAGCAACTCAGCGCAGTGTATATACGTTAAATAATATATATCGCACCGTGTTTAACAATTGCAACACGTATACATAGTACTAAATCACCACAAGACGTGAGAACCCCCTCAGGCTCGAGCGTCAAGCTCCTATAGCTGAGTGGTGATGGTAAACGCCTCACACTGCAGTCGCTGCAGTTCGAAGGCTAGCGTAATAGTAGGTCTCAGATGAAATTGAAAATATTCATGTGATAAAGGGTATAAGTCATGTTTATGTAAACCCAGCCATTGATACAACAAACTTGCATATTTGTATCTAAATAATTTACCAGATTATAGATTTTGTTCCAAGAATTGTTTTGAAATGTTTTGCCATTATCAAAACCAGGGTTCAACCGGAATTTCTGTTCCGGTCGGAATTCCTACAAAAAATCAATTCCTGTTCGTGTTAAACGCATGAACAGAAATTTTTACGGTTTTGTTTGAAATTATTCATAATCATTTAAATACTGGAATCTTTGTCTTTAAAATATGTTAATCCGAAATGACTGTTTTTGCAATTAGTTCAATTCTTGTAACTAAACTGTCCCTTATGTCTTTTAGCAAAATGCGATGATAAAGCAATGTTTTGGTAAGTTTTCTAAAAGGTCTGACAGTAATTCGGTGGCGAAAATTATTTCATATTCCAGTTCCTTTCCCTGTTCCGGTTCCTGCGAAGAAATTCAATTCCTGTTCTTGTTCCTGTTCCGGCAAAGTTTAGTTCATGTTGGAATCCTGAGCAAATCCGTTAGCTTGAGCTCAAAACGTGAGCATTTCAATTTTTATCAAAAATTTGCCAAAAGTGGTCCGAAACTATTAATTTTAACCTGTGTCGGTATCATATATCCCATTTTCGGTATTAAAAATGAAAATTTCCTTTATTTTTTAATAAATTTTCATATTTAGCGTAGCTAATTTTGAAGTATTTCATGTTGTTATTTTTTTAGACAATTCGTCGTGTACTTCCGCATGTGGTTCTTGTTGTGGCGATTGCAATATATTTGATTGTTGGTGCTGCTACTTTCAAATGGTTAGAAGGCGGATACGAAGAAACCGACACCGGAAACGAAACGAAAATGTTTGGGAACGCAACAAATTACACGACTTTAAATTGGCGACACGATATTACTGCTTGTATTGAAGAATTAGTCAAATTTCCGGTCGGAAATCACGATGTAAACTTGGAAAATGTAACAAATCAACGTTTGGAGGAAACTTTCGGAGCCAATCATGACTCAAACCGGAATTTCAGAAACGAAATTTCACGAACCAGAAATGAATTTTATCGAAAATTAAATGCGCTGCTATTAGCGTGGAACCAATTAGATTCAAGGAAATTTGACAAAATTGATATTCATGACGCTTCAGATGACGGTGATAGCAAATCGTGTGACAGATTAATTCAATATTTCGATCGTTTTAATGATCAATTGACCAATGAAACAGCGACATTTGGCGACAGAAACGAAAGCAACCAATGGATTTTAAGCGTTGGAAATAGGCGAAATATTGAATTTAACCAATCAGATGCGGCCAGTAAATGGACGTTCGGAACTGCGTTTTTATTCGCGTTTAGCGTAGTTACAACGATAGGTGAGAGCTTATTCTGTTCGCCACGATCTTTAAAACCTATTTTGATTATTTTTTCTGAAGACGATATGCTTATAGCCCGGTGCTGATCCAGAAAGGGTGCGGGTCGAAGGTGCCCCACCAGAAATTTTTTATGATACTTACCATGGTAAGGTCCCTTCCTAGTTTAATACTATTTTATGTGCTACAAAAATTGTGTCTCGCTTCTTGCTCGCTTCGCTCACTATTCACTGTTACTGTTTGCATCAACGTAATAAATATTCTACTAATATTTCTCGCACGAATATTTTCTATTTCGTCTGAGATCTAAAATCGGAAGCTAAGATTTGACCTTGAAACGCTCGTAAAAAAACTCTTTAATACCATTAGTCGGATTCAGTATCTTGGCGTTTGACCACGAGGGGGGCTTCCACTTTTTGCGCGTGGACAGTTTGTGCTACAGTTGTTCCATGCCCGTAGCTAGCTCACCTTGCTAGAGGTAGGCTGAAATTTATTCAGAAGGGGCATGAAAACGTTTTCGTTGATTTACAAGCAAAATTGAAAATTTTCTGGGGGGGCTAAATTTTTTCACGGAACTCAGCCCCCGTGCCCCACTCCCCTTGGCAGCGGATGAGCCGCTCACAGTGTAGTCCACGCAAGAAAGCATGGCCAATGCATAGAACAGCACCGTAACAGTAGTATAAGCAAACTACTAAGCCTAGTCCAAGCTTAAACCTAAGCCACTAAGCCTAGTCCAAGCCTAAACCTAAGCCACTAAGCCTAGTCCAAGCCTAAACCTAAGCCACTAAGCCTAGTCCAAGCCTAAACCTAAGCCACTAAGCCTAGTCCAAGCCTAAACCTAAGCCACTAAGCCTAGTCCAAGCCTAAACCTAAGCCACTAAGCCTAGTCCAAGCCTAAACCTAAGCCACTAAGCCTAGTCCAAGCCTAAACCTAAGCCACTAAGCCTATTCCAAGCCTAAACCTAAGCCACTAAGCCTAGTCCAAGCCTAAACCTATACCTAAGCGTAAATTTTTTGTGTCAAATTTTAGGCTACGGTCACATTTCATTATCGTCGACAATAAGTCGATCAATTTGCGTTCTCTATTCCATCATCGGAATTCCGCTTTGTGTCCTTGGGATCGCGAATTTGGGTCGATTTTTGTCGGCTTTTCTGTTGCAAATGTATAAAAATTACAAAATGCACACTATACTCAAACCGAAGTGTCGCCGAAAAACAACAGTTGACAATTTGACTACAAGGTTAGTCTTTAACGGCTGGGCCAATGTAAACAACATGGGCGGAACAGTATTATAGACATATTCCGAAGCCTACGCCTAAGCCTAAAGCCTAAGCGTAGGACTGAGCATATTCCTAAGCCTCAGCCTAAGACTAAGCCTAAGCGTAGGAATGAGCATATTCCTAAGCTTAAGCCTAAGGTTCAGCGTAAGCGTAAGAATTAGCATATACCTAAGCCTAAGCCTAAACCTAAGCCTAAGCTAAGCTAAAAATAAGTCTAAAGCTTCAGTGTACTCTTTTCTTATCCCACAGAAAAAACACGTTCCGCCCCTGATCTTTACACGGGCCATGTTTGGTGCCACTAATTGATCGAAGACGGGCACACATCGACTTTGTTGGTTGATCAACAGGGATCAAAACCAAATTTTTGGTATTACGATTTAGCACTGAAATTGCGTTTGGTTTCTCGCATGCTTTAATTTTTAATTTTTATATAGCAATACCGCCTGTCCAAAATTTAAGATTTTCTTTCCGCAGGCCAGCAGCCACACTGTAAATTCCAATGAGTTGATTTATCAACTCAGCCAGCGTGTTAGTTATTTCTGAGTTAATAACAGTAAGCATTAACTTCCACTGAGTTGAGTTGATTCTCACTCTGTGTTGAGTTGACTCTGGGTGAGTTGATTAATTAACTCAGAACGAACTGAATCAACTCAAAATCCTGAGTTCTGATAGTCCTAACTCAGACTGAGTGATTCAACTCATTCTGAGTTAAAATCAACTCACTGAAATTTACAGTGCAGTTCAATTTTTTCAAACTGGGAGGGCGAAAAAAACTGCGCAAGAATCGAAAACTTTCGCATAATTTTACAACTACGGCCGGATGTTGTCAATAGCCGCTACCCAGTAAAATTTTTATTGCCGTCTCAGATTATAAATAAATGAATTCCTAAATTGTAAAAGTAAAAAATTAATTTCAAAAAACAAACAGAAATTTGGTCGCAAAAAATTATCAAATTGTTTGTTTAGTTCATTATCGCTGTATATCAAGCAAATTTTGCGATGTTCAGAATTAAAATTTTTGAGGTAAAAAACAGCTGTAAATCCAAAATTTATACGTGGAATCTCAGTTTTAAAATTGTTACATACGCCGATAGGCACATGTAAACATCAGGGACGCAACGTTTTTCGGCGGGACTTCAATGGAGTAAGCTTCTTAAGAATATTGTTTTCTTTAGGCTTAGCATTTAGACTTTGGAATATGCTTATATACGCTTATACTACTGTTACGACCGTATTATAATAAAAGCTCAAAATATAGTTTGGCGTCTACTCTCGGGAATTAAGCTTTACATTCATTTGTACGCCAGTCCCGCAGTGTTTAGGGCGCCGGCGTCGGACGGTGCCTCAAGTCCAATAATTTTTGACCAGAAATTGATATGGCGTGCTATGCGTCAATACATGTACGTTGCCGAAAAGTATTAAAATAGTCGAAAAGTATACCGACACCCTAAATAATTCCTTAAAAGCGTAGAAGAGACTGTTAGAACTGCACGGTCGAGACGACCCCTTTCTTCAAAGTACTGCGAATATACATGGTTTTCCCGCTTAATTTCTTCGAAACATACGGCATCGCCGGGAATCGAACCTTGGACCTTTCGCTGGCGAGTCAAGCGCGCTATCCATTACTCCACACGGCCGATTGTATAATTTTCTCTAACACATATGTGCACGTCTATGTATGTGTCTTACATTACACACACTATGCGCATACCTACGCTACGTTATGGACATCAACAGGAACCTTATCATTTTATCACAAAAAATTTTCTAACGGTTGGAATATGCGTCACACCGCTCACGTTTTCTCTGTATCCGGTAGTGTTTTCTGTATTATTTTTTGGCCCATGTTACATTAACGGGCGTCCAGGTTTTTGGTGGGTCCATAAAAGAGTAAGTTTAGATTCTAGATTACATGCTTTTGCGTAGGCTTAGGCTTAGGCTTACGCTTAGGCTTAGGAACACATTTTTGCAACACTTAGGCTTAGGTTTAGGAATACGCTTAATCTACACTGTAAATTCCAATGAGTTGATTAATCAATTCAGCTAGCGAGTTGGTTATTTCTGAATTAATATCAGTATACATTAACTTACTCTGAGTTAATTTGATTCTCACTCTGAGTTGAGTTGACTCTGAGCGAGTTTGATAATTAACTCTGAATGAATTGAATCAACTCAAAATTCTGAGTTCTGAAAGTCCTAACTCAGACTGAGGCATTCAACTCATTCTCAGTTAAAATCGACTCACTGAAATTTACAGTGTATTGTTATGCCCCTTAAAGTAACATTGGCCAATTTTTGTGTAAACTTATAATTAATTTTCAGAAAAGAACTCGAGTCAATCGCTGAACTTGAACGAGTTCCAGCTTCATTGTTATTGGTTGTATTTCTCGCGTGGATTGTCATTGGTGCATTAATATTGCCATTAATTGAACAAATGTCCATTTTTGACGCTGTTTATTTTATCGTTATTAGCCTTACTACAATAGGTTGGTCTTTTATACACTGCAAAAAATGGTGAGTCAAATTGACTCTCTCCGAAATAGGCTCGACGGAACTACAAAAACTGAGTCAAATTCGACTCCGTCAGAGTCAGACGTGCGACTCAGTGTGTCGAAATTGGCTTGGGCGGAGTTGAATTTGACTCAATTGGTGTAGTTCCGTAGAGCCTATTTCGGAGAAAGTCAATTTGACTCATCATTTTTTGCAGTGTGGTTGGTTTTTAACTGCGAAACTTACTGATAATTTCTACGCCCGAAAGGAATCTTTCGTGTTTCTTTCCCTCATTGAAATTTGCCCAAAAATGCTAGGATTTTAACAATTTTGTGCGTATTTGAGCTATACATGCCCTTCCCTGTTCATTTTGCACCCAAATTTGAATTTCGTTTAACTTTAAGCTCGCTCGCTTCACGGAAACCCAAAAACGTTTTGTTCAAAACGTTGTGCAAATTGTATATTAATTCGATGCAGCTTTCAGCACTGAGTTTAGTCGTTTTGATTTTTTGCAATCAGACGTGTAGTTACTGAGTTATGGTCAAATAACTAAATTGGTGCAATCGCGAATCGGTAAGAGCGTGCCAAAACAATTAGTTGAATATAACTCATTAAATTTAACGTCATTCGGTTTGTGCTCAGCGCAGGCGGTGCGCGTTTTGCATACGAACGCAATGCACAGTGCTTAATAATTATTGTATGCATGGATTTAGCACAAAACATTAATTTTACCAATATGTTTCATTTGGTTTATGGGCCAATGTAAAGAACACGAGCGGAACAGTATTATAAGCATATTCTTAAGCCTAAGCCTAAGACTAAGCCGAAGCCTAAGCGTCAGAATGAGCATATTCCTAAACCTAAGCTTAAGCCTAAGCGTAACAATGAGCATATTCCAAAGCCTCTAAGCCTAAGCCTAAGCCAAGCAAACAGATTAGTCTAAAGTTTAAAGCTTACTCTATTGCAGTCTCACAGAAAAACGTTCCGCTCTTGATCTTAACATGGGTCAGTTCAACAAGACTTTGCAACACATTTTTATTAATTTTTCTTCCAGGATTCGGTGATATTTACCCACTCAATCATTCATTTCTTTTATATTTCACTTGCATTTACCTCGCAATCGGATTAATTATAACCACAATGACAATCGACATATTAGCTGAATATCTTCTCAAGCTTCATTATTTGGGCAAAAAGGTTCAAAATATTGGTCGTTTAGCAGTTTGGCTTGGCGGTCAGAAAATCACCGTCGAATCGCTATTCGCAGGGGTACTCAAAGAACTCGACGTGCCTGACGATACCATGCAACGGGCTTTGGCTAATTTAGATGGATTAATCGAAAAATCGGTTGCCGACTATGAAGCTGGGATCAGCCATATTCCATCTCGTTTTGGTGATTTATGCAACGGCTTTTTAGCTTTAGCAAATTTGCCTCAAACGGTTAATACAAGGGAATTAGGAAAATTGTGTCGTTTGGACGACGACGAAACCCAGTTGTACAAAAATAACGTACCAGTTTTACACCAAATCCGGACGGCCAAACCGTTCAATGGATCCCCGCTTGCGTTTTCAAAAGATGTTCATTATATCGATGAAGATTTGGATGGTGACGATGATTTTAATGTTTGACAATTTTGAATTTAGCGCCATATTCTTCAAAATGGGTTGATTAATCAACTCGCAGAGAGAATTAGCTATTTCTGGTCGTTTCAGAGTTTTAATAACAATAAATGTTAACTCAATCTGAGTTGATTTAATTCCGGGTGAGTTGTAACTCACCTGGTTATTTCAGAGTTTTAATAACAATAAATATTAACTCACTCTGAGTTGATTTAATTCCAGGTGAGTTGTAAGTAACTCACCTGGTTATTTCAGAGTTTTAATAACAATAAATATTAACTCAATCTGAGTTGATTTAATTCCGGGTGAGTTGTAACTCACCTGGTTATTTCAGAGTTTTAATAACAATAAATATTAACTCACTCTGAGTTGATTTAATTCCGGGTGAGTTGTAACTCACCTGGTTATTTCAGAGTTTTAATAACAATAAATGTTAACTCACTCTGAGTTGATTTAATTCCGGGTGTGTTGTAACTCACCTGGTTATTTCAGAGTTTTAATAACAATAAATGTTAACTCAATTTGAGTTGATTTAATTCCGGGTGAGTTGTAACTCACCTGGTTATTTCAGAGTTTTAATAACAATAAATATTAACTCACTCTGAGTTGATTTAATTCCAGGTGAGTTGTAACTCACCTGGTTATTTCAGAGTTTTAATAACAATAAATATTAACTCAATCTGAGTTGATTTCATTCCGAGTGAGTTGTAACTCACCTGGTTATTTCAGAGTTTTAATAACAATAAATATTAACTCGAGTTGATTTAATTCCGAGTGAGTTGTAACTCACCTGGTTATTTCAGAGTTTTAATAACAATAAATATTAACTCAATCTGAGTTGATTTAATTCCGGGTGAGTTGTAACTCACCTGGTTATTTCAGAGTTTTAATAACAATAAATATTAACTCAATCTGAGTTGATTTCATTCCGAGTGAGTTGTAACTCACCTGGTTATTTCAGAGTTTTAATAACAATAAATATTAACTCAATCTGAGTTGATTTAATTCCGGGTGAGTTGTAACTCACCTGGTTATTTCAGAGTTTTAATAACAATAAATATTAACTCGAGTTGATTTAATTCCGAGTGAGTTGTAACTCACCTGGTTATTTCAGAGTTTTAATAACAATAAATATTAACTCAATCTGAGTTGATTTAATTCCGGGTGAGTTGTAACTCACCTGGTTATTTCAGAGTTTTAATAACAATAAATATTAACTCGAGTTGATTTAATTCCGGGTGAGTTGTAACTCACCTGGTTATTTCAGAGTTTTAATAACAATAAATATTAACTCAATCTGAGTTGATTTAATTCCGGGTGAGTTGTAACTCACCTGGTTATTTCAGAGTTTTAATAACAATAAATATTAACTCAATCTGAGTTGATTTAATTCCGGGTGAGTTGTAACTCACCTGGTTATTTCAGAGTTTTAATAACAATAAATATTAACTCACTCTGAGTTGATTTAATTCCAGGTGAGTTGTAACTCACCTGGTTATTTCAGAGTTTTAATAACAATAAATATTAACTCAATCTGAGTTGATTTTTAAATATTAATCCGAGGTGAGTTGTAACTCACCTGGTTATTTCAGAGTTTTAATAACAATAAATATTAACTCAATCTGAGTTGATTTAATCCAGTGAGCCCCACAATCAATTTATAATTCTGAGTTGTGAAAGACCTAAGTCAGAGATCAGACTTCTGAGTGGATTCAACACATTCTGAATTATACATCAATTCACTGGAATTTACAGTGCATTCTGGGTTAAGCGAGGCTTTAACCACGAACAATGCAATTAGACCAAAACCCACGAATAAAACAAATTAAACGCTACAAATCTGTTTAATTTTGAACTTTGGTGCAGGTTCGCTGCATCAAGCTCGAAACTCGAACGCCGAATATAAACCTTGTGTACGTTATATTTTACAATGTTAAAAATTAAATAAATTGTCGTTCAAAATCAAAAATCATTAATAAATGCAGGATATACCTCGACTGAATACGATTACTTTCTAAAAGCTCTGATTTAAACTTAAAATCCAGCAGCATTAAACTAAGTTTCTAGTTGAGAGGGGGCCCCGCTTTATTATACACAAAAACATTATTTTTCTCGGCCCCATTACCTTTAAGGGGGGGCCCGTTTTTTTGGGGGGGCAAAAAAAAAAAAAAATAATTTTTATATTTTTTTTTTTTTTTGCTTAGGCTTCGGCGTAGGCTTAGGCTTACGAACTCATTTTTGCAACACTTAGGCTTAGGCTTAGGCTTAGGAATATGCTTAAATCTACTGTTACGCCCTGTAACATTGGCCGTGTTAAGCGTAGACACTGGTGTCGATACATAAAATAGATCGATGTAGCATTCCAGCATCCAAAAATAACCTCAAAACTTATCCGTATTACGTATCGTGGAGCGATCCAGCTTTATTATAATATACAGATATTTATCTGCATAAAAGAGTCTGTCAGTAGAAAAAAGAGCCTCAAAAAGTCCAAATTTCGATAATAACAAATTCTTAAATTTGTTTAAAAATATGTTTTTTGTGTTTAGTAAAATTGTAAAAATTAAACTTGAACCAATTTTGCTCATGCTGATAAGAAGGGATTTTAATAAATATTCAATCATTTATTAATAAATAAATGCAATGAGCAACGAGGTCGCATAGTCAGAGCATTGGTTTACGGTAATGACCTTCTTTAGCCAATGTTACTTTTACGGGCGTAACAGTATAGATTAAGCGTATTCCTAAGCCTAAGACTAAGCCTAAGCGTTGCAAAAATGGGACCATGTTACTTAGGAGCGTCCAGGTTTCTGGTGGGTCTATAAAAGAGTAGGTTGAGATTCTAGATTACATTTTTTTGGTTAGGCTTAGGCTTAGGCTTAGATTTAGGCCAAGGAACACTTAGGAATACGCTTAATCTACTGTTATGTCCCTTAAAGTAACATTGGCCCAAAAATGTGTTGCTAAGCGTAAGCCTAAGCTTAAGCAAAAAATGTAATCTATTATCCAAACGTAGTCTTTTATAGACCCACCAGAAATCTGGACGCCCCTTAAAGTAACATGGGCCACATAATTTTTGTAGAGTTTTTCAAAAGTTTTCTATTTGGTAAACACTGAAAATTTACACCGGCAGAAATCTTAAATTTACCAAAACTTTGCATCTCCAGAATTCTTAAATTTAATCAAATTTTGCATCTTCGGAATTCTTAAATTTTACCCATTGGCAAAATCATGGCTTTACCACGAGTATATGAAATGTAGAGAAGACATTGGTATACATATTCTATACAGTATTTTTATACATTAATTTTATTTTTCAATTTTTATTTTTGTTTTTTCTTATTTTTTTAAAGATACGTAAAACGAGTATATATACAATAAAGAAAAAAGACGAAATTGATAAGTATTGAAACTCTTTTGTTAGTCGACGTAATCTGTATGGTTGCATTGACATTTCTTGTCGAATATATTTGACCATGAGTGCACACAAGCAGATCCAGAGTGGAAACGGGAAGAGGGGAGCAGAAGCCCCACCCGTCAGAAATTTTTTGGTGATCAATTGCGGCACGGTCTCTTTTCTTACAACTTTTCCCTATAAATATCTTTTTATTAAAAAATACAATTTTTCCGTCAGAAGTTTTTTGTGATTAAAAATAGTAAAGTGTGTGGAGCTCGGACAAACTCAGATCAAACAACGAGAAATTCTGTATCCACCTTTACGCTGGTGGCCTCAGCTTGGAGTTTGATGGGGCCCCACACCTGTCTGCTCTGGCACGGGTGCCATGTTTCGCACAGATTGTATATACACTGTAAACTTCAGTGAGTTGATTTTAAACACAGAATGAGTTATATCGCTCAATCTGAGCTAGGAATATCAGAACTCAGAGTTGTGATTCAATTAAACGCATTCTGAGGTAATTAATCAACTCAGCCAAAATCAGGTCAACTCAGAGTTAGAACCAACTCAACTCATATTGAGTTTTAATAATATGAATTCAAAAATAACTCACCACTTGAGTTGATTATTCAACTCATTACAATTTAGAGTGTACCTCCGGTAAGCAAAGATGGGATCGGTCAAAAACGCAACGTGTGCCGGGTATACATTTTGTACTATGCGGAACTCCAAGAGTAGCATACTCTTGTATCATGTTATCTTGCATTGAATAAATTTTTAAATTCTAGTAGCACCTATCACCAGTAAAATAGGTCTTGTAACATTCGAAGCAGCGAATATAAAACTAAGGTTTCTTTTCTAATAAACGACACAGCACCAACAAATCAGTACCGCTAATTGAACTAAAGTGACAACAATGCTTCGTAACAGAGAGCTCGCATACACTATAAATTCCAATGAGTTGATTAATCAATTCAGCTATCGAGTTGGTTATTTTTGAATTAATATCAGTAAACATTAACTCACTGTCAGTTGAGTTAATTCTCACTCTGCGTTGAGTTGACTCTGGGTGAGTTGATTAATTAACTCAGAATTAATTGAATCAACTTAAATTTCTTAGTTCTAATAGTCCTAACTCAGACTGAGTGATTCAACTGATTCTAAGTTAAAATCAACTTACGGAAATTTACAGTGTACTTTCTCCCGCATTAAATGTCAATTTGCAGACAGTAAACTGACGTTAAAAATTGCGGACACGAAAAACGAATATTGAAGTATCACTGTAAATTCCAGTGAGTTAATTTTAACTAACAATGAGTTGAATCCACTCAGAAGTCTGAGCTCTGAATTAGGTCTGTTAGAACTCAGAATTATGAATTCAATTAACTCTTTCTGAGTTAATTAATTAACACGCCCGAAATTAAACCAACTCAGGGCGAGTTAATGTTTACTGTTTTTAACTCAGAAATAACCATAGAAATGACTAATTCGCTCTCTGAGTTGATTAATCAACTCATCGGAATTTAGAGTGTCTAAATGTTTCAGACATGTTTTATGTTTCTGCCAATACAATTTAAGATTGTATATACAAATATTCACTGGTTTTCTAAAATTTTTAGCGAATACATCTACAATTTTGAAAATTCTGAAACAATTTCGTTATTTTTATTTCAAATTATTTAATTTCAACATAACTTTTGACAAACAATTGATTGATCGGTACGTTATTAATACATAGAATAAGCATAAAATAACAGAATTTCCAGTATTTCTATAACGCAAACTGAAACGGACACCGATTTTTACCGAAATCGAAAGCAGATATCTGAGTTACACCCTTGTCATTTGATCAAATGCAAAACACACTGTAAATTTCAATGAGTTAATTAATCAACACAGGCGGACAGTGCGTTATTTCTGAGTTAATAACAGAAAGCTTTTTAGCTCACTGTAAGTTGAGTTGATTCTTGCTCTGAGAGATGAGTTGATTCTTACTCTGAGTTCAGTTGATTCCAGGAAAGTTGATTAATTCAATCAGAATCAGTGGAATCAACTCACAATTCTGAGTTCTGAAAGTCCTATAACTCAGACTGTCTTTCAAATCATTCTGAGGTATTAAAATTAACTCACTCAAATTTACAGTGTAGGGTTGTGACACGAAGTTTATGACCGCCGAAATAAAAAAGTGCAATATTTTCAATTTTATACCAGATTTTCATTTAATACACAGTTTCTTTTTTTACTTTATAATTTGTCTTTTTTTCATTTTTCTTTTTTATTTTTATTTTTTTATTTTATTTTTAATTCAATATAAACGAGTATACAATATTATATTTTCTACAGCCATAATTTTCCAATATCATTGCCGTTCATTGATGCAAATGACATTGTTAAAATGTACTGTTTTCAGTGTTGCTTTTAGTTTATAATATTATATTTGTCATTGCGCTCTATAATAAACAATGTTTTTAGTTTAAATTATTAATATTAAGACTTAATTACAGTTTAGAATTTGATATGTTTCAAGTATTTGGGAACTAATAAAGGCTAACAAAAACGTATTCAATGACGAGGTAATCGTAGTCTGTAAATTTCAGTGATTTGATTTTAACTCAGAATGAGTTGAATCCACTCAGAAGTCTCAGCTCTGAATTGCGTCTTTCAGAAGTCAGAATTTTAATTTGATTGAAGTCATTCTGAGTTAATCAACTCATCCGGAATTAAGTTAGCTCAGAGTGAGTTGACGTTTCGTGTTATTAACTCAGAAATATCCAGATATGACTAATTCGCTCTCTGAGCTGATTAATCAACTCATTGGTATTTTAACACTTAAATTTCAGTGAGTTGGTTTTAAGTCAGAATGAGTTGAATACGATGCGGGGTCTGAGCTGTGAATTAGGTCTTTCAAAACTCATAATTCTGAATTGATTGAAGTCATTCTGAGTTAATTAATCAACTCTCCCAGAATTAAAACAGTTCAGAACGAGTTGATAGTTTGTGTTGTTAACTCAGAAACAACCATAAATTACTAATTCGCTCTCTGAGTTGATTAATCAACTCATTAAATTTTACAGTGCTTGAGCGATATTTATTCAGATCTGGGTATAGCGGAACTCTCCGAGTTTTCGTGAAGCAGTTGTTTAAATAGATATGTATGTATCAGGGTGCACCCGGAGGTGAAAACTGCCGGAAGTGGAGATCAGCAAAACTTACCAGAGTCGGAGGTCAGACAGAATAAAGTAGTGAAAATGATGTTTGATTTGCTAAAGCCCTATTCACACGTGCAAGTTTGTGCAGCAAAAACTTGCACGTGCAACTTGCATGTGCAAGTTTTGTCACAAAGCAGATTTGAAGTTCTTGCAGCTGCAAAGTATTCATTAGAATTCATGTGATTGAATTTAATTCGCACGTGTGAATGCCGTCGCAAATTGCTCGAATTTCTTGCACTTGCATTTTCATTGGCCAATCAGAAGACATGTTGCTGAGCGCCTTTTGAATTAATTCAGACTTATTGGACTTATTCAAGAAGTGTGAATTAATTCAAATATCTAACTTGTTTGAAATTGCGCAGCCCACGGCGAAAGTAATGGGACTAGTTTTAAAATAGTCAAGAAATTTCGAGTATAGCCTTCTTTGCGCATGAATGTTTCTTACAACTGAAACTTGCAGCTGCAAGTTTTTGAAAAATTCATTCGAAGAACTTGCAGCTGCAAGTTATTCATGATTAATATATGCGAAGAATTAATTCGTAGGTATGAATAATCCTGCAAGTCGAATTCATTTATCATCATTGGCTAAACTGATAGATTATAGGTTATGTTTGATATCTGTTGCAGTGGTCTCCAAATTATTCACATAAATTCATGTCAAGATTAGAATGAAAGATATTATTCTTTACAAATACTTGCAGCTTAAAGTATTTCGTGCAAGTTGTAGCTGCAAGTTCTCGCAGCGAAAACTTGCACGTGTGAATAGAGCTTAATTTTAGCAAATATCTGTAAATAATGTTGTTGTTAAATCTTTTGGTTTTACGCTTATTTTTTCAGGAAATATCGGCAATTTTTCTTAAAAATTGAACCAAAAGTTAACACGAAACACAACAAACAAGTAAATTTTGTAAAATTATACAAAATTTCACTACGGCAGAAACTTTACCGGAAGCGGAAGCAAACCTCCGGTTGTACCCAGAAGTAGAAATTGAGGTTAGAAACGAAACGCGAAGCTGTCGCGGCTTCTTTACGCAGCAAAAAATGCTGAGCCAAATTGACTTTCTCCGAAATAGGATGTTCCGAGCTACACAAACTGAATAAAACTCAACTCCTCCAGCAATTTGACTCACAATTTATTGCAGTGTACTTTTCATCAAATTCCTACCGAGAGTCCAGATTTCGTACACTGTAAATTCCAATGAGTTGATTAAACAATTCTGCTAGCGAGTTAGTCTAGCGAGTTAGTCGTTTCTGAATTAAAATCAGTAAACAACTCATTCTGAGTTGAGTTGATTCTGACTCTGAGTTAAGTTGACGCTGGGTGAGTATATTAATCAACTCAGAATGAATTGAATCAACTCACAATTTTGAGTTCTGATAGTCCTAACTCAGACTGAATGATCCAACTCAATTTGAATTAAAATCAACTCACCAAAATTTACAGTGTGCATTTTTCCAGCTGTTTCCACTGTTAATTTTCTATGCTTTAGCGTTCAATAACGTATCATGTAAGCGCGTCAGTGAATATGATTCAAAATTACTTGAAACCATGATCAAACCTTTGGCGGCGTTTGCTTTGAGTTCAATTATAGGTTTGTTTTCCCACGTATATAAAACAGGTTCCGAAAATAATAAAATCGGGCTTAGGCTGTCACAAATTCCGGATAAATCTTAGATCTACACTTGTTTGTAATTAGCCTCACGCTTTAGGCATAAGCTACGATTAAGCTAAAATTATTATTGTTTACGTTTCGAAACCTGTTCAATACGCTGGGACGTTTCGTTTTGTTTTTAAATTTTAACCGGTAAACAGCGAATCGTTCCACAAGAACGCTGCATAAAATCTATTGCAATATTCAGACTGGTGGCCAAATGCTACAGAGAGGCAAAAAATTTTCAGGAGGGGCATGCAAGTATTTCACATAACTTACCAAGTGCAGTTGAAAGTTTTTTGGGGGGCACAAGTTTTATCATGAGGGCTGAGTCCCCGCCAGGCCGTTCAAAATATGATCACATACACTGTAAATTCTAACGAGTTGATTAATCAGCTCAGAGGCAGAATTAGTTATTTCTGGTTATTTTTAAGTTAATAATAGTAAATATTAACTCACTTTGAGTTGATTTAATTTTGGCTTAGTTGATCAATTACTTAACTAAAAAAAAGTTCAAACAATTCAGGAATCTGAGTTCTGAAAATCTAAGGCAGTAGCTCAGACTCGGAGTGCATAACTCGCTAATTGCTTGCAGTTCGTGCAGCTTTTTCAAACGCCGGACGTCGCCGAACGTCAACAAATTTGTAGCTTACAACTCGGTCTTCAGTACCGTCCGACGCTTTATGCCCATTCGTCCAGAATGCCAAACGACTCCGGCCAGTATTAATCGTATCGAAAGATGTAGCGTAACCCATTAGTGTTGCGGTTTCAGTGAGTTTCACATCAGCCAACACATCGTCGAGAGCGTCTTCATATCGCGACTGGAGTAAATTCGTTCGCGACCCAGAAGGAGTCATCCGTGTCGTCGCCCTCGAACACGATCCACCGTTCTCAGAATCGTTGCCGTATTCGGGCACAGCGCGTGGCTTCTTAATCGATTTGATCGACGAACTCGCGCAGTCGCTTCGATTTCACTACGCGTTGTCGTTCGAAACGAATCGCGGGTTTTACGCGCATGAATCCGGTGTCTTTGGGGTTGTTACACGACGCTCCGCTGACATTGGCCTTGTGGCGTTTCATCGTGATTCGCGTCGATCACAATACGTCGCATTCAGTCGATCACCAATCTATGACGCGGTTAGCGTTGCAGTATTGGGTCAACTGAAAACGACGAACGCGCTTGACGCGTTGGTCAATTCACAGACTCCGGTAGGAACGCGACGCGCTTCAGCAGTGCGTCGATTCTTCCGCGAGTCGCCGAATCGATTCTACAACGACGTAGCGCGGCGATGGATCGAAAACGCGTCGACGCTGTTGTTCGATTCGTACAACGATGACGTCATCGCTCAAGTTCGTCGCGGTCGATTGATCTTGGTCGACGAATCGCCGTATTTGCGATGGATTTGGAGTCGCAACTGTCAACTCGCGTACACTGAAGAAAATATCGCTCTCGACGGATATCGACTGATTTTTCCGAAATTCAACTCGAACAGCAGAAGGCGCAGTAGCAACAATGGACGCAACAGTGATGAAACAACAGCAGCGTTGATTTCTCATTTTGACAAAGCACTGGAACAAATGGCACGTGCTGGAGTAATCGACAATTTAGCCGCAAAATGGTGGAACGCTCGTCCGCGTCCAAGCGTCGACTCGATCATCGACGGAAGCGATACAGGTGGAAGCGTAGACACTCAACGATCGAGTGGCCGCCGTCGACGGCCGACATCAAACGGCGCCAGCCATAGCGTCGGTCCCGATGGCGGCGAACTCGAACCGCAATGTGTTGCGCCGTCTCAAATCGGCCACAGTGGTGCCGCTCATTCGCCACATTTGTCAGTGCTGAACGCGATCGACGTTCAACGCCTTTCAACTGCCGTTCGACCGTTGAGAGTCGCCGTTGTTCCCGACGATATGCCGTTCGTTGAAGATAACGGAAAAGGTGGATTTTTAATCGATTTTTTGAACGCACTTTCGTTGAGAATTTCATTTCGATACACAATTCAAACGTCGACTGCAGCTGCAGCGGCGGCTGTCGGAGTCACAGCATCGGGCAGGCATCATACGACGTCAGGAAACCCTCAACAAACTCAACTTAATCCTCACAACCTTGAAAATCTGTACGAATATTTACAAACGGTTTTTGCAAAACGTGCCGGTGAACCTGAAATTGACCTGATTTTAGCCCCAATTTTGAAACCGTTACAAGTTGAATCGACGCCTTTTCAATCGCCGACCACGCAAGCTCAAAATCAAACCCGATCCCAGTTCGAAACTGGCCCTCATTTTGGCAAGGGAACAACGTTTCGAACCAGAGAGTCTACTTCAGTGACGCCAAAGCTACTGTTAACCAATAAAAATTACCAATTTAGCTATCCTTATATGACAGTTGCAATTGCACTTGTAATGACACGAAGATTAAGTCAAAAATACACATTTGACGCTAGCTTGCAACCGCGATTACGTGCACAATTTCAACAAAATGACGTCATTCAAGCTAATGATTCAAATGTCACGTCATCGCAGACCAAAGATGCCAGGTATTTAAACGTTGAAATCAATACAAAACGGCTCATATTTGTCGCCATTAAAGGATCAATGCTACTCGAAACGATGCGTTATAGTAGAAATCAAGAAATTGTCCAAGCTTACAGTACAATTCAAAGACAAGGATTAATGACTGTCAGTTCAAAATCAGTCGCTTTGAAGTATGTCGCAACACGAGCGGATACAGCACGGACTAGAAACAACAACAACAACAACAACAACAACAACAACAACAATAATAATCATAGTAATAGTAATAATAATAATAATAATAATAATAATAATAATAATAATAAAGAATATATCTACATTGAGGAAGCGCCAGTCGCAGGCTGGTTGACTGCAAATAATTGCGATTTAATTTCCATTTACACCGAACTTAACTTGGGTGGATACGCGTTAATATTTGCTCAAAATAGTCCGTTCAAAGTTGAATTCAACCGAGCTATTAAGGCATTAAGGCAAGATGGAACCATCGTGTCATTGGCGTTGCCTTATTGGACGCCGAAATGTCCGTCGTACTCGATCACTGCAGACTCGGAGCACGGTAACACAGGTCGAAGTGAAAACAGTCTTGCGAATAGAAACAACAATAATGACAATAATAATAATAATTATAATAATAATAGTAAAAGTAGAATAAATAGTAGTAATTTATACAATAATGGAAACAAAAATATAACTACTAGTAACACAAACAATCATAATAATAATAATAACCGCGAAAGTAAGCCAACTACTGCTTACGAGACCACAGAAGGCCGTCTTCTTACAAACAGTACGAAACCTCAAGTAACGCATCATGGCAGCAGACCTGGAGCACAAAACGGAAACACCTCATCGAGAAACAACAACAATAATAACAACCACAAAAACAACAACCAAAACAACAACAATAAAAGCGACACACAAAATAACAACATTCCACTAATCAAAATCGATAATATCTCACCGAACGAAAGAACCCAATCACAATGGAGACCACGGTTAAATTTAACTCCGCCCATTTTACTGTATTCAATGGATTTGACACCGACGACAGTTTCAACAGCGCAAAGTGCAGCAAAATTTGAGTTTAATGAGCAAATTAATAGCGACAAAATTGACCAATCACGCGACGACAAAATTGACCAATCACGCGACGAGAAAAGTGGCCAATCACGCGACGAGAAAATTTCAC
Source organism: Enoplolaimus lenunculus (assembly GCA_030248215.1). Classification (NCBI taxonomy): domain Eukaryota; kingdom Metazoa; phylum Nematoda; class Enoplea; order Enoplida; family Thoracostomopsidae; genus Enoplolaimus; species Enoplolaimus lenunculus. Next base: position 43,672 of record JASANG010000443.1, read on the forward strand.
AAACGTTAGAAGAAATTTTAGAACAAAATATGCCATGGTTAGTAATGAATGATTCTACACGAAACAATCAAACAAACACTACGAAGTCACCATTAGTGGAAGACAACGTTTCCCCTGTCACAATGGTGGAATTTGAAAATACTGCGACCATTTATGCGAAAACTTCTCAGTCAATTATTGACGCTGCGCTCGTTCCGAGGAGGGACATTTTTAGTTCAACAATCAAGCCTGAACAGTACACGAACTTTAGCCAAACGAACATTGAAAAGCCACTAAGAATCATCGCCATGAACTACAGTAATCTTTCTCCAAAGTTAAAAATATTGGAACATAAAACTGTGAACCGAACCAAGAGTGCTCCAATCGTCGAAAATCGCTTCAAATCTATCGAAACTCGAAACGTTTGCACTAAACAATTCAATTCATACGGCAAAACGCAGTCTATCGCAACGATTACAGCAATTTTCCCCTACGAATATGTGCCGTATTTAGAATTTGAACAAAATCAACATTCAACTGGCTTTTTCACAAATCTCGCCCATGACTTAGTAAATAAGATTGGACTGAATTATTCACAGCAGTTTGTTCAAACGGCTGATTGGTTGTCGACGAGTGACGACGACTACAATAACCCATCCGTCATTGGCCAGCAAACCAACAGTAACCGTACGTTGATTTGGCGTCGAATTATTTCAATGCTAGCAAACAACCAATACGATTTATCGATTGTTCCACTGAATTTAATATCTGCCAACGAAAAACGGTCTCTGAGCGTTGGAAGGCCAGTTATTCGAACAACACTTGTATTTGCATTGCCTGAAACGTTTAGCCTGAGCCCTCTTGATATGATCACGCTGCTAAGTCCAACATTTTCTCAAAATCAAACTTCAAAATACGTATCATTTGTGACAATCGCAAACAGTAGTATTGTGACAAATGAAAATGTTCAAAAATTACTTCGTACAGCCCCAGTTTCGCTTGAAACTGCAACAACGATTAGCGAAGCAATTTTAAAAATTTTCAACTCTCATCGAAAACATTTTGAGTCGAACTTGAACAATTTCAACTTTAACTCGGCGACAGGACAGTTACCGTACCAATCGCGAACAACGTTTGTTCAAAAAATCCCAATTTTAGCACTCGCATCCGATGAGTTAATTCGTTACTCAACTCAAATCGCTCAATTTGAGTTAAACTTAATTGAAACTTCCATTGAAATTGACCGTTTTGCCGTTGTGACTCCACAGTGTCACCGTGGACTGCATCTGTTGTTCGAAACCATTTTGGCGACAATGAAACACTCTGGCGATTTAGTGAAACTTTGTCGACAGTCAGACTTGCGAGAATTATGCCGATCAGCAATTTGACGGCACCGCGACCGTCGGGTTACGTTTTGTTCCATGTTGATTCGATGTCAACTCTAAATATATACTTTTATTGAAATATAAGCCCACGATACTTTTAGGTCCGTCCCGGTTTCTGGTGGGTCTGTAAATGAGTAGGATTACATTCTACACTACATTTTTTGTTTAGGCTTAGGAATGCGCTTTTGCATCGCTTAGGTTTAGGCTTACGAATACACTAATAATATACTGTTTCGGCCCTAAAAGTATTAACATTGGCCGAAATATAAATGCCTCCAAAAGAAAAAACCAGAGGGTGCCCCACTGTTATTCGGTTATAGACTGTTATTTATTTTTAACCCACGCTCCGCCGCCCTGCATTACTGATATATATCCGGTACTGCAATTATCCATTTATGGATCTAATTAGGGTTTAGTGACAATCCGCTTACGGACCCTTATTAGGGATACAGACTCTTATTGATTCGGACTCAAAATGGGGACCCCCTCTTATTCGGGTCAATACAGTACAGGCCATTGCTTTCAAATAATCAATGTGTACAAGGAACACGGCCCAAACTAACTCTATTATATAGCCCCTCCGGAAAACGATCCGGCCCTGTTCTATACATGGGTCAGGAACGGCCCAAACTGACCCTATTATAGCCCCTCCGGAAAGCGATCCGGTCCTGTTCTATACATGGGCCAGGAACAGCATGTCACGGGATACTGTGGGACATTTATGCGAATATCATATGATATTCCAAAATTTCAACGAATATCATATGATATTCAGCGGGACAGTAAAATCTTTGGGTGCTGATAAATGAATGAAAAGTTAAACGGCAGAGGCACAGATGCGCTTTATAAATACCAGACACACGACTGCGAAACGTTTCCGGCAGAAAATACGTTACAACCACAGCTTAATAATTCAAAAATTCAAATATCACATTCTAGTATTATATGATATTCAACAGGACAATTAAAGTTCAAGCATGCAAACATCTGAAAATATATCACATAATATTCGCAGACAATAGCAGACAAAATGTTACCTGTTATTTATTTTAACCTGCCCTTCGTTACTGATTTACATCCGATGTTGCAACTATCGGCCCATGTATAGAACAAGTACCTTCCAATTTCCCAAGTAATATCCCAATTTCTAATTTCTCGGGTAATCTCCCAAATTCCCAAAATTATAATATCCCGTGTACTATCCCAAGTTTCCAAAATTACAATATCCCGTGTAATATTAAACCCTCATCCTGATTAGGGTCCGTTAAATTGCGGGTATTTTAAGCCCCCCTGAGAACCTATTTAAAAGTTCCCCTGAGAACCTAAGTTCTCTGTGTGGAGTGGAGGATGAAGGTTTTATCTCTGGAAGTTGTATTTTACTGTGTTCTCAAAGGGGTTGCGCCCCCAAACCCCAAGGCAATTTACGTATATGTTGAAATTATTTTAAACATTGTTGTTGTCTATCAAATACATTTTTAAACAGCAAAGCTTAAAAGTTAACCCTTTCTCACATGAATATTCTATTTCCCCTGAGACCTACTATTATGCTAGGATTCGAACTCCAGTGACTGGAGTGGGAGGCGTACACCATCACCACTCAGCCATACGATCTTGACGCTCGAGCCCGAGGGGGCTCTCACGTCTTGTGGTGATTTAGTGCCATGTATACGTTTTGCAATTGTTAAACACGGTGCGATATATACTATTTAACGTATATATATATTATATATATCCACGGCGCTGAGTTGCCTATAGACAACTCAATGTGGAGAAGGGGTTAAAGTTATTGAGCATGGATTTGGCGACAACTTTACACCTAATTTTACAATTTTTGAAGTTACTTTTAGAGATATCAAATAACATGCAAAGCGACAACTTGCAGCTGCAATTTGTACATTCAAGTTTAGTTAAAAAACCTTTAAACAAAACTTGTTCAATTCTCGCTTCAACAGCTTGCCCGTGTGAATAAAGAGATGCTCTTCAAACCTAACCATTATCACATTTACTAGTTTAACTTATCAAACATATATTACATACACGTATTACATAAGACAACCACTGGTCTCTGTAATATTTGAAAATACAGAAAATGGTTTACATCTTACGTTTCCTTAGAAAATTGAACACAAGCAAAATTTCTTCAGCAGGACTGCGGAAAATTAACAGACTCTGTATTTATGGCATCATAAGAATTACGTGACACCAGCCAAATTTTGTAAAAAACAAAAACTCCCACAAACAAACTTATAGTGAAATCTCAATCATTCAATGTTTATACTTTGAGATTAAATTTTACGCAAAAAATACATAATTCATTAAAACCATCAAGAAGCCATTTTTCCACTCAAGTGAAGATTAATACTCAAACAATTACATTAATTACTGTAGTGACCCGAATTATGGGGGGACTGATGTTTATTTGACCTTTCCAGAGGACGCCCCCTGTTATTCGGTTACGGTCTGTTATTTATTTTTGACACGCCGCCCGCCGCCTTTCATTACTGATATAATCCGGAATTATACCTATCAGTTGAATTAAACGTTTATTTGTCTTGTTAACTGTAGATCCCAATGAGTTGATTAATTGATTTATCAATTCACCTAGCGAGATGGTTATTTCTGAATTATATATCAGTAAACATTAACTCACTTCAGTTGAGCTGATTCACCCTCTGAGTTAAGTTGACTCAGGGTGAAGTGACAAATTAACTCAGAATAAATTGAATGAATTCGAAATTCTGAGTTCTGATAGTCCTAACTCAGACTGAGTGATTCAATTCATTCTGAGTTAAAATCAACTCACTGAAATTAACACCGATAAAAAACTTGAGCGATTATGCGAGGTTATACTTAGGAACGTACTTTTAAAACTTATGTACGCTTAAAAGTTTCGAACTTTGCTATATTTGGTCCTGGGGTCATTTATACACTACAATTAGGAATAATTGCCGTTTCATAACAAAACATTTGTATAAAAATACAGTAAGCATCAAATGCAACCGAACTATTAATTTCAAATTTAGCACAGCCTTCTAAAATCATTCGCAATATACTGAAATATCAGTCATGTACTTAAAACCATGCGCTGAAATAATTTTTACAATTTTCTGATTTAGAAATAAAAGTCACACACCCACCCATACCGAATTTTTGAAGTATATCAACGACGAAGACTTAAATGTAATGCTGCAAAAGGCCAACGAGGGGATATTAAAGTGAAAATTTAGGCGACAGTTCAGGATATTTAATTATATCATGAAGTAGAAATCACAGCTGTGTACACCAAATATCGCCAGTTAGTAATAGGTTTTCAAACAAGTGAACTACGACAGCTGGGAACGTTAACGTCTCTGCAAAATTATACCAAATTAAACACGAAAAATGTACTAAATTTCGAACCTTACAATGCATTATGTCATCAATTAAAGACCACACGTAAACGGGTAATAGATGCTACACACATTTGAGACAACTGAAACTACTGTAGTGACCCGAATAAGAGGGGGGACTGATATTTATTTCAGAGGGCACCTACCCCCTGTTATTCGGTACGGACTGTTATTTATTTTTAACCTGCCCCACGCCAGCCTTTGTTACTGATAATCCGGTATTGCAACTATACATTGAATTAAACGTTTATTTGTCTTGTATCAAAAACTTGAGCGATAATGCAAGGTTATACTTAGGAATGTACTTTCAAAATTTAAGTACGCTTTAAAGTTTCGAACTCAACTTTATTTGGTCCTGGAGTCATTTATCCGCTACAGTTATGGATAATTGGCATTTATGGATTCTAATTAGTGTTTAGGAAATCTATCCGCTTACGGACTCTTATTAGGAATACGGACTCGTATTGATTGGGTCTCAAAATAAGACCCTTCTTTTATTAACCCCTCTCTTATTCCGATCACTACAGTACGTACGTATAATCATAGTTATACACACACAAAAAGGCATAAGGTACAAAACTAGAAAGAATATGAGATCACCAAATACAAGTAAACAATTTGCAAAATATGAATATACATTGTGTTGCAAAAAACTGAGCATAAAACAAGGCAGGTGGTTCAAATAAATGAAACATGAGTCAAAAAATAACAAACAAACAAACTATGTTCATAGAATACTTAAATGTATTTCAAAAAGACAATTAGTACGTACCGTATCCGAGATAATGGCTAAATTCGACAAATCATACGCCCAATTCGCGCGTTGTTGTTTTGTTCGAAAACAATTTGACCACAATTTACAGCTACAAGTTCTCGCAACAAAAACATGCACGTGTGATTAGGGCTTTACTCATCATAGATTTGACGATTATTCTCAAGCCTCAATACTTAAATTTTATAAATAATTTTTAAAACGCTAATTTTGACTGTACGGCATAGCTGGATGGGCTCCGCTTTGAATTTTTGTCCAATGGTTTTACGAACTCTTTTCATTGGCAACATAAGAAACTTGTTTCGAAATTTTTTTGCATACCGTGTGCATCGTCGCTTGCCACGAAACACTAATCTACGCTCCTGTACACCAAAGAGGGTACAATTTCGTAATATTTTCAGAGGGCATTTTGATCGTTTTCAATAAGTCGTGCTTACTTGCTTACTAGGCACCTCAAATTGTGGCATGCTTCTACCTACCGCGACCGCTCACCAAAGACCAAAGTTTTCCACTCATCCACAAGCCTTCGGACAACAATTCCCATCATGAGAATACCGGCTTAAACTCAAATTATTCTCACTTCTCAGACCATACCAAGGACGATGCCAAGTAAAATTCAAGTGTCAACCCCCTTTGATATATTATACAGGGGGTTCTAGACACGGGTTCCATTTTCAGCACAAAAAATCACTCACCTTCCAAATTTTTGTGGAACGTAACCCACTTTCTAAAATCCTGGCTACGTCCATTAGGTCAGACCCGTTCTTCCTTGATATTTATCCCAGCGCAAGTATCTATTGTCCTTCGCGATAAATCCAAAGACGGAAAGCTTTCAACCGTAGAATTGTGTAGGGCATCAAAATTTCTACTGGCAGACGACGTTAAACTCCAGTTTAAATCGTTCCGAGAGCTATTCTTAACTGTACTAACTTGGGTCCTTTCAAAATCACCACTAATATCCAGAGGTCGGTTTCGTAGCACCAGCGTTCTCTCTCCCAGTTTCGCTGACCTTTCCCTTATTCTCAGAGATGTGTCGCTTTCCTCAAACTCACTATGATCTCCGTTTTCCACCAGCTCCGGCACTTTAAGCCGCTGTCGAATGCGTTCAACGCTTGGGGTCGCAATATGCTTCGGTGTAGACGACATTTGACTTACGGACAATGTCCCGCGGCTTATAATGCGGCTGCTAGGCCTCGACTGTGAACGCTCACCCTCGTCAAACCTTCTATGCTTTCCAATTTCTTCACTTCTTGTTGCAGAAATCATTGAAATACTTTGAGAACTTGACTGACTTTTTACACCATTCGAACCTTTCATGACCGCAGCATTGTTTAAATCTCCAAAGCGGCACAAATTGCTTTGACTTACAATGTCATCATTCCTTTTCCCATTTAATTCCAATGGATTATTTCGAACGTTTTCACAAGAGTCTATGGACACCAAATTCTTTCTGCCACCAAAAACATTTAAATCCTTTCCCATATCGTTTAGAATTTCCCCGTTCAATCCCATATAATTATTCCTCAACTCGGAGCCAAAGATCTTTTGAGAATCATGATACGACTCGTTTAGTTTGTCCGATGTTACAGTTTTGGCAAAATCAATCACTCGAGATCGCGAAACACCTTTTCGACTATCATTTTGTTCGTTTGTGGTACCAGATCCATTTAAACCAGTGTTTCTTCCCTCGAATCGGTTCTTACGGCGCGCAACTGACTCAATCGCACTCCCAGGACTATCAAGACTACACAATGATCCATTCCTATGGGGAGTGTACCCATGCATCTTATCTACCATCCCGCAATTCAGTCTAGATTGCTCAGAATTCGCCATAGAATCCGCTACCCTCGATGTGGCCAAAGCATCCTTAGACCGGGACTGAGGTCGTTCCATAACCAATACCGAACGACGCTCAGACGCTAACTTGGGCGTTACAGACTTGCTACTCCTTCCGCTGAGCAACCCACTAACAACAGATGTTTCCATCTTTGCTTGTCCCTCTCTATCAAACCGTCTGTATCCACTTACTTGCAATTCTTCCACACTAGGACTATCTTCAGCTGGTCTATCCCCATTCCGATTGCTTTCGCTAATCAAACTTTGATCAAGCGACCGATTTTGTAACGCTTCTGATTGAAAATTGCTTTCTGGAGACCCAAAACGTAAACTTGTATTTCGATCCCCATCTGCATTTGGGACGTGCTGTTGAGAAGAGCAATCATTTCTGTGTTGTTCCAATCGTTGAACGCTTTCATTCATTTCACCACGACTAGCTTTACCATTGATTGAACAGACACCGTTATCAGATTTCATTGTTTCGGTATATTTCTTCATTCGTCCTGTAATATACCGGATATTTGCGGTTGTGGTTCCAAATATCATAAAACTGCTTTTTACATTTCGAAATACTTAATATTTTGCAGCGACGGCAAATTCGTTCAGTTCAAGAGTGGACGCTGACATGGAATGACAAATCAAAGTCAAAAATTAATCTTAACTACACAAATACATATTTTTGCACGACTTAAATACTTTCAATAGTGTACAAATTTATACCCTATATCCGGTTAACATCCGGCTCCGGTTCCAGTACTAAAATTACCATCCGGTCCCGGTTCCGGTAAAATTAATAACCGGTCAATCCCTGGTTACAGCATACTCTTTATTCTTCAAACCATACAAATACCACACCCTGGAATGGCGTCTCTCCCACAGCCAAGTTCCCCACATTTAGTTTACCCCCCAAAGTTGGTGCCCAACTTTTTAGAGTGGGCACAGCGTCATAGAACCTCTATGTAAGTACATCTTCGAACGTTCTATATCGAGCTAAAATTCTCGAACAGTCTAAGTCGAATGCACTATTCGGAGAGCATTTATCAGCCAAAAATGCCATTAAATGACTCCTGTAATGAATGTTGTACAGTAAAAGTCAGCACAACAGAGTATAACGTATTAAAATCGCACCAAACACAAATCTTTCCAAATCTCACCTCTCTTTCCTGCAATCGTAAACCGATAACAAGCCCGCACCACATGTCCAGTTATCCGAAATCTGGCCACAGGGGGCACCATTGGCGTATTGTTTACCCCCAAAGCGGCCGAAAAGCTTCCCATCCTCGCACAGATTTGGATCGCCTGGTTAAAATCTGCGTCGCTACGTTGAAGCTCCCGCGCTAAATACTGTTTTTGATACGCCAAATCATTGCAACGTTGTTGTAGCAGTCGCAGGCGGCGTTCAGCGAGTTTCAATTTGTCTGATCTGAAAATTAAATTTGTTCAAACAAAATTCAACAATGATATTTTTAATACTTGCAAGAATATTGATGCCGGCAAAATATGTAACTCTTGTCTGCAGTAGACACTACAGAAACGGTCAGAAATAAGGCGTCATCATAAATGAACGCAAGTAACGCACGAAACGCAATCGCACGCAACCACAATCGCATCCGTATGGGAACAAATGCAATTGCACTCAATCGCACACAATCAGAAGCACAATCAGAAGCGAAGTGAATGGGAAGCTTAAAACAATTTTATTACTAATGTGTCCCAATGAAAAATTAAAGTTTTGTTCCGGTTTGAACAGTTGATACGATCACTAGATCACCAAGATCCGCAGCTCTTACCGTGCATGTAGAGTATGACGAAAACCCTCGCGAGCGAACCGAGCAAGAAGCTAGACGCAATTCTAGAACAAAATCAATTGGCAACAGCCGTAAAACAGTAAAACGTTTCTTATTTCATGGATTGGTATATTAACACCAACACCTCATCCTGGCTACGCGCCTGACAATCACACGTGAACGTACCGCTCATTGATCTCCGAACACGTAGATTTAACATCAACTACCCGTGACTCGAGCACTGAATTCGCATTGCGACTCTGTTTCAATTCATAGTTAACCCGAGCCAGTTGGACTTCAAATTGTGTTGTTCGGTCAATTAAATCACGTTTTAACTGCTCAATTTCCATAATAATTTGTCGATTCTGTTCGCAAACGGATTCATAGTCTTTGTTTAGTTCGGCATTTGCCTGCTTCTGTTCCTGAAAACAGCCCAAATTACAGCCATGCGAACACAAATAAGTACAAGGCGAACAAATTTTTTCCTAAATAATTTTTGATAATTTAAATTTAATGAAAATTATTCTTTGCCAATATTTCCATCACAAAACCATAAACAAAATATCGAATTAAAGTTACAGCAGCAAACGTGGAATGATTTTTAGAAAGACGGAAGAACTAAATTTAGGCTAAAATATTTGAAAAAACAATGTTACATGACATTCACCAACCCTTAACAGAATGTTTTAAGTAGATTCGTCTCAGTACGGACCATTAAAGTCTTAGTAATTCTTGGATTGATGGTTCGAAAAGAAAACTTTGCTACAGTTCCCGAGAGAGTCAAACGCATGGCTTACGGATTGCCGCCTTCACTACCGCATTCACTCAGTTACGTCGCTTATGCAATACGGAGTTCCAAACGGAAACAACCACTTAAAACAAAACTTTATACCTCAATATATTTTTGCGACTGGTTAACCTGACCTATTATCATTCACTTAACCCCTTATCACTATATGAATATTTTCCTGTTTGATCTGAGACCTAATTTCATGCTAATATTCGAACTCCGCAGAGCGGACTGGACTGGGATATACGCATCGAAATACCGCATAATGAACGTTCCAGTTTTATTAAGTAAACAGCAATGAACTTTTACTTACGTTAAGCAGGCCCAAATCGCTTGTTTGCAGTCGATTTTGTGCAATTTTTTCTTCATAATTAGCAATTTGTTCTTGATGTTCAGCATCTTTTTGCGATAACGTTTCGTACAGTGTAAGCAGCTGTGAAGACTTCGATGCAATATCGTTTACAGCGAATGCTAATTTTTCCCTAAAACATAATTTGTCAAAATATACATATTTATGGGACATAACATAATTAATGATGTATACCCGTAGCACAACTAAAATCTGGCAAGAACTTTACAATATATATTTTAGCAAACCAAGTAGAAACCATTAATAGAAACATAAAGTACATAACCTGCCCATTACAAAATACATGTGCGTGAACGTAATGACTATAATAGATACAGTTTTCAGCCCCAGCTACTCTACTAAGCCCCCAAGTTATTCAAATTAAATTTTTGCGCCCGTTCTTAATATTCATAGCACTAATCAATCATCATAATGTAGCTTTAGAACCAGTGTTTACAAATATCAAAACTGACACAGGAACTGAACTAATCAAATGCGAAAACGTTCATAATTTCAAGCATCTTCATTCACTGGTTCGAAAGTTACAAAAGGAGCAACTCACATTTGACAATATGGGTCCTGGTAATAAGTCCTATGATACAGTCCCGGCTTCCAACACGAACTACATTTCGCCAGAAACCGGGATACGAATGCACTTTTTCATCAGAACCAGGACAGGAATCGCTACAGGAATTGCAGTTATACTGCTACAGCACTCCAAATTCACTACAACGCAAAATAAAATACTAAAACCAAAACAACTCACTTGAGTATTTCCATTTCAATTTGATCATTTTTTCGTTCTTTCCGCAACCGGCGTAACCCGTTCACGGTCTCAGTCACTTGATGCTTCAAATATTTATTCTCAGCCGTGAGTCTTTTCAACGAGTCCTGTTTCCTAACGGTGCAACTAGTTTCCAACTCCGAATTCTGCTCAACTGAAGTTGGTTTCAACTCTAAACCATGCACCAAAGTCTCCTTGTTAGGAATTTCGTCCGATCCAACCTTAGAATTAGCCTGTGAAATTGAAAAATTAATTCGTTCACAAGCGCCCACCAACTCTCCGTCCAAAATGACCGTTTCTGGAATTGGCTCACTGCCAGAGACAGAATTTAATTTTTCTTGATCACCGGCGTCAAAATTTAATTTTCCTTGTGGCGCAGACAATACGCTCTCCATACTTCCTTGATCCGTGCTATTTCCACGTGAGTCTGTAGTGTCAGGAAGCGAGCTATCTGTGGTCGGTTGCCCACTGGTCCCATCAGAATTAATCGACACAGAAGGCACTACAGTTTGCGTCTGGATCTGGCTCAATGACCCTCCAGCAAGTTTCAAATCAGATCCCTCGCTCTTACCCAGCACACCCGAGACACCACTTACACCCTCCGATTTAGTCTTTCCAGTGGCTTCATGTTCGACCATCGCGTTATCCACGCAATCCATATTCTGATCAGTACCGGTCCCCCCAATTTTACACTTGGCTCCAAACGGTGATGATATATTCAACCATGCACTTTTCTCACAATTCACACCAGATATTTTCTCGCCATTATATGCACTAATCTCAGCAATTGAACTGCGGCAACTTGTAAATTGACTGGGTTGGCTTGTTTCACTTGCGATTACTTGTTCCAAACGCTCATACAATGACTGAAGCATCGACAAATTCGCAGCAGGAGCCGGTGGTAATTCTACTAGCGAGCTGCCCTTCGACCATTGTCTTTCTCGACTGTCCATACCTTCATTTATCCGATCTTCCCTTATACCAGTAACCTCAACCCCTATCCCACGTTGTATTCTCACATTACCCACTTCGTTTTCATCGTTCAATCCAAGCTTTGCCCCCACACCCTCCGAGATCCCTTCGGAGGCATTTGTAATTCGTTTCCAGCATACTGTTTCCGCCCACTCCGCCAGTACTCGTTGATGCCGAATAATTTCCGTTAACAGCTTGCGAAGTTCGTTTCGTTCTTTTGCCAACGCCAACGAAATTTCAAACTTATCATTCGCAGCATTGCATTTGGTGAGATAGGGGGCGGAAAGCCCCGGCTTTTCAGACTCCGAAATTGGCAACCCGCATAAACCAGAATGTTGCCCAAATACAGTGTCACGACAAGTAATTTGGCTTAAATCGCCAACACTCTTTGATCGCTTGAGTGAATTTGAAGTAACATTTAAGCTCCTTTGCATAAGAACAGACCCTTCTGATACCTTATAACTTTTAATCTTTGGAAGCAAATGTTGTTGTTGTTGTTGTTGTTGTTGTTGTTGTTGTAGTTGCAACTGTTGAATGTTCTCTTCGTACTGACTTACAACATCATCATATTGTGCAACTGCATTTCTCTGCAACAAACACAAATAATACCATAACTTGTCCGTCTTCCACAATAACATGCGTACATCATGTCGCAATTTGTAGTGTACCTGCAGCCAACACGCAAGCGGAAACATACCAGCAAATTGTCGATTTGGGTCCAAAAAGTAGACACCGAGACTATGGGAGTCGATCGAGACTATGGCAGTCGCTATAATTTTGTGTATTTTAATGTCGTTTAGCCCGTCCGACAACCCACAACAATTGCCGCATGGCACAGCATAACAATTTGTAAAAAATTTGTCTTGCAGCACAGCGCCAATTTTTTTGGACTGCGACCAGGCGCATTTATCTATACAGCTGTCCCGATAATTACTTTTACAAAACCAATCAAACAGCAATATTCAAATGCAACCAATTAAACAACAATAACACACAAATACCTTCCAATCAGAAAACTCCTTATCCCGCAATCGTTGCGTCTCACGAAGATTTGCCAATTCTGCAGTAAGTACTCCCTGAAACAACAATAAACGGCGTAAGCATCTTTCAAAATAACTTGCCAATGTAGCAATAGTCCATAACGCCGTGGTAACGTAAGCTTACGTGTGGCTTCATTCTTAAGAGATGACGTACGGCAATTTTGAAAGTTGCCACTCGTTAGCCCCACCATTTCTCATTATTATGGTGCCCAGTTGGGAACGATTATTGTAAAAGCTGAGTAATTTTCACATGCCTTTGCAGGACGCCTGTTTTGCCGACCTTATGTATGACGAGCACGTGAAATTACTGTGGAATACGTATTATTTCGAACCGTATTCTAAAATGCATGCAGAATTTTTTAAAACTATGCCACGCAGACAGCAGTACCCATATCAGTTTCAAGAATAATGAATGACAGCTAACTTATACACCGCTATGACAAGCTAGCGCATCTATTGGCAATAACAATGGCACCATTGGCAACTGTCAGGGTGCAACCGGAATTCCGGTTCCGGCATTTTTTCACCTTCCGGTTCCGGTTCCGGTAAATTTTTACCGGATTTAAAAATTCCGGTATTATAATTTGGCCGTTTTCTTAACTTTGCTAATTTTTAAGAATCTCTTTTGAAAGCCACTTGTACTCCAAATATAAGCCATTGATGGTGGATTTCACTTCAGTCGATGATGAAAATCTAAAATACAACAAATAAAATAAATATCTATGTTCGACTAAGGTTATTTCACAAATAATAGAGCAAAAAATAAGATTAAAATGAAATTTTTGGTGAAATGCATTTTTCACTTTCCGGTTCCGGTTCCGGTAAAATTTTCAAATTCCGGTTCCGGTTCCGGTAAATTGTAATTCCGGTTGCACCCTGGCAACTGTGTGCAGCACCTATTACCAGTTAGAGATAGATCCGTCAATGCATGAACTATTAAAGATGTAAACTTATTAAATGCAATCAGAGTCGATGAACGTAAAATTTCAAAGCTCACATCGCCGCTTAATTCCAAAGTTTCGCCATTTTTCACCAACCGGTAATAGGTGCTACACACATTTGAGATTAATTTTACTTTCTATTAGAACCAAAAAGGCCTTCTACACGGGCAATGCGAGCCACAACCGATATTATATTAACTAGGAACCGACGGGATATCTGGTTCCTGTTTTACATGCCGGGAACAATCAACATCGGTATCCGGTTCCAGCATAATTCCTCTGGATACCGGATAGTTTTGACACTGAAAATCAAAAAACTCCCAGCGAATAATTATTAATTTTATTTTAGTGCACACATAGCCGCTATATACCAAATTAACATCCGTTTCCGGTTCCGGAAGATAAGTTACTATCCAGCTCCTGAACTGGTTAAATTAATATCCGGTCGATCCCTGATATTAACACCGTAATATCTACACTAACTGTGAACAACAACGCTGCATTTCAATGCTAAACTGCTCAAAAAACAATTTAGCTGTATACAACACAGACTTGTTTCGAAAAAATAAATTCATCACACAACAACACAATAAATACTCACCGAAAATACAAGATCTGAAAACATTTCAGGTTTTAACACACATTATCATACTAAAACTCGATTAATATCATCATGATACGGTTAAAGCGAAAGTTATTGCATACGTAACCTGGAGCATAGCACTAAGAGGACAAAGACCATAGCACCTCCCATGACGTTGAACTTGACATAATATTTCGTTCTCTTAATAACTACATGCTAATTTAACTACTTAATTCAGCCGTAGCCGAACTGCATCTATTGACCGAAGCTCGGATATACATACTTTTTAGTTAGTCTAGTTAAGCATTCCAGACTTATAAAGCGTAAACGGATAACTTGACCCATTTCCTTTCCAATTAATCTGATATGCAACATAGTTATTAGCTAACAATTAAATTATCGGTTTTGGAGGTTTATAAACAATTTATTATGACTGCCCGTAACCAAAAACCCTTCAGCAACCTTAACCTTCAGTGAAATAATTTAAAAAGTCCTAATTTAGGCTTATCAGTTAAGCTGATACGGAAATTAGCTATGAGCTAACGATTTAATTAGTCCTGAAGGTTTATAAACAATTTATTACTATTGCTCGTACCTAACAACCATTTAACAGTGAATGTGATCGCTTATAACCCTAATAATCAGTGAATTAACAAGTCCAAATTTAGGCTTAACCAATTATACAAGTTAGCTTGTAGCTTATAAACGAGTTAAAACTTTAAAACACCAATGCGAGGCTAACACCCCAGGATAATACGTAAGCTTTGAAACAAAAAAGTTTATCAAAATCGGTTTAGCGATTTCTGAGATTCTTTTCGAACGGACAGACGGACGCACGGACGGACATCAACCTTTCGTTCCCCTATTACAACACATGAAACGCTTCGCTCGGAGTTTCGTTTCGCTCTATTAATGACATACAGTAAAACGTCCTAATTTAGGCTTAACCAATTATGCAAAATTGTCTGTAGTTAAAAAACGGCTTAAAAATTTTAAAACTCCAATGGGAGGTTAACACCCCAGAATAATTAACTTTCAAACAAAGAAGTTTATCAAAATCGGTTCAGCGGTTCCTGAGATCCTTTTCGGACGGACAGACAGACGACAGGCTAACGGACATCCATCTTTCGACCACAGAGTACAAAACATAAAACGCTTCGCGAAACTCCGAGCTTCGCTCAATAAGCTTAAAACTAAACGACATATACTTACGTAATTGACATAGCCCATCCTAGACCAGAATCCTGGTTACGGCAATGTCAGTAAACACAATTATATTCCTGAACAGCTACTAGCAGAACAGGGGCTCAAAATTGGTTCAGTTTTGACGCACCATTTATAATTTAAGTAAACTTAAATTGTTTACTGAAAACTTTCGACTTAAGTAAAAGCTACGAGGTTTTAATAAAAATACCAACCTTTTCCGACAGATTTTCATCGAAAACTTCATTCAAATCTGCGTGTTCGGTTTTCAATCGTTCATAATCGGCACATTTTGCTGCAAACAGTTCTTGTAGTTGTTTCAATTTTGCGTCTTTTGTTGCATTTTCTTCCGTTAAATGTACGTACGCTTTCTGAAAAAATGAACAAAATGTGTTAAAATAACTAAATTCATACCAATCAACTACTGTATATATTAAGAAAAAAGCTCACAACGCTTTACATATAACTGTCGGCATGTGTGTACAAAGTGGTTGCAGTTGAACCTCGATAAGCTTCCTAGGTAATTTTAAAATAAATACCGATACAAATATAAAAATGTCATTTAAAACTGAAAATTTTAGAACTCCAACAGTAGCTTATTGAAAAGTTTTATTTGACTCTACTTTACACGACCCACGCCAATAATCTGGCGGCGCTCAAAATTATATTCAGTAACAGAGCACCATTACGGGCGCAAATATGCATTACACCAGCTCCTGCAAGCCTTTGTGTTGCCAAACCGCTTTGGTAACCCAAACCTTCGCAGGAGCACACGTTACCATAGGCTTAGTCAAGATTTTCGATGAGGTAAAGCGTTACGTTCTATAAAAATTTAAATGGGGGTTTCTGGTGTTGCAAACTGAACCCACGTCTAGAAAACCTCTACAAAAATCCCAAATGAGTGGTTTGACGCGTGAACACCCCATGGCTACGCCCTGGCCAATTACAGCTAGATTTGCGTCTTAATATAAATTTTTCCAATCCCCAGAACCTTAACATCGGCAACAGCTTGTAGCCGTTGATTGCTAATCTCAACTGCGTCTGTTTTCTCTTCAATTTGTTTCTCCAAATCTTTTTGCTTCGCAATCAAGCCATTCAACTTGGTTTCTTTCTGAAACGAATGCACCGGAACCAGTGGAAAAACTGAAGGGGGCGAAATGTGGGTGGGGAAGACGAGTAAGTTTTTGTACCTTAATATTCGTGTTTTTACGCGTTGCTACTTTGATCGCTACGCACCTAACAGGGTTGTTTTATCCGAAAAAAATGACCGGAAACATGATTTTTCCCATTTTTAAGGAGAAAATGGAAAAATGAGAAAACTTCATTTTTTCAATAATTTGTCCGGTCAACAATCCTGGTATCTAATGTATAGACGCAAAAATTTATGACTTAGTACCAAACTTCAACTTACAAGTCATGCGCGACGTTAAAACTGGTGCAATGCAAAGTTAAAAAGTCTGAAAACTTGGAAATTTTGTGTTTGTCAGGGGCTGGAAAAACGGGGAGAGGTCAACTGTGGGGAGGGATCGGAGCGAAAAAAATCAAATATGGCTTGGACTTCTCTCATCACATGGGAAACATCGAATTCGGAGTGACCAAACAGCGAAACCCCATGCGCAATTATTAATTTTAAAACAAACCATACACTAAAACAAACGACCAAATACAAAAGTTAAGGTATCTATGTATACACACCAGTGCCCTGTACTCTAAAGCCGCAATCATATTTTGATCACATTTTACCATGTTAGAAAGTCTTTATCATATTAAAACGCCGTGTTTACATTTGTATAGAATGCTCACTCAGAAACTTACTTCCGACAAAACGGCCTCGTGCGACTCAATTATGTTTGCTTTCTCGCGTGACCATCCTGCATTCAAAGCTTCAATTCGGCGTTTCATTGTTTCGTTTTCGTCGTATAACTTGCGATTGTCACCAGTTAGGTTTACTGTCCGTTTCTTTTCGTTTTCCAACTAAACAAATAAACGAATAAATCAATGGCTGTGCTGCAAAGACATGACTTAACCACATTTCAAGTCCAGAGTTAAAGGCTATCAATAAGAAAGAAATGACTGTCAACGCAATCGACGGTAACCGATACCTACATTAATTCTGAACTTAAAACCGTTACCAGACCTAAATAAAATACGTATATTTACTGACTTATATTCGAAATCAACTTAAACTCCAGAGGAAGACTTAAGTCATGCACTTAAAAGGCGCATCAAAGAAATAATAAAAATCAAAACTCTCAAAAAATCAAAACTCTCAACAAAATAAAAATTTACTTTTTGCTTCAAAGACTCGTTGTCTTGTTTGATCACAGACAGCTCGTTCTCAAGTTCCGTCACTCTTCGATCGCTGTCCATTCGTTTACGATGAGCGTCTTCCAAACGTTCCAACCGAATTTGAAGTTGCGATTTTTCAGTTTGAAGTTGTGACTGCCGCCGCGTAAGTGCATCCATTGTATTTTTATCCACCTTAAACGAGATAAAATTGAAAATCATAGTTCGTAAACGCTTTGTTCCATTGAATACGATTCAGAAAAAAACGCTTAAATGTTTACTTAAAGCCCATGCACACGTGCAATTTTTTGTAGCGAGAACTAGCAGCTGCAACTTGCCCGAAATACTTACAGATGCAAATAATTTCAAAGGAAAATGCCGATTGACCAGTAAAACTGTAGGTGCAAGAAATTCATGCAACTTGCAACTGTGTAATTCGACTGAATATTGTGGAGCTGCAAAAACTTCAAATCTGCTTTATGATCAAACTTGCACAATGTAAGTTGTACGTGCTTTAAGTGTCAAAATTGCGACTAACAACACGGTACAAACAAAATTTCCAACGTTAGCGAAATCTAGAGAAAATCCGGTAATATTTTTTACTGAATGTTTCCGACATATGGGATATTTAAATCCAGTTGCACCATGACTGAATCCAATTTTTTACAATACTTAATTAAGAATACTGTTAAAAATAAACTTATAATGAAAAAGTTGCGCTGAATTTAAATTACAAAACTACATTTGCCAATATTGATAAACGCTAAAATCACTAAGCTACTAAAAACTAAACAATGCTGGAAAACGCCACCGCTTTCCAACAATCATTTACATACCTCACAACGTTTGTGTAATTCCACATTTTCATTTTTCAGACGGTCGCATTCATCTTTCAGCTCCGAATTCAACTGTTCACTGTTCTCGATCTCGCGTTTAGCACACAAGCCGCGCGCTGTTAACGTCAGCATCGAGGCCTAAATTTTTTTAATAAACAGATTACTACTTATAATAATGAACATAAATTGCATTCAATGAAAAAATAAAAAGCCGAAAAAACTGTACGTTTCCGAATAACATAAGAACAGTATATAAGTTATGTACTGCAAATTATTGCTAAAGTACAGCTAAACAAAATTATCGTGGGTAATGTTTATCACATCTTCTGAGGTTTTCCTTAGCTGCTCGCGAGGGGAAGAGCGAGCCCCCTAAATAACCTGAAGAGTACGGGTTTTACCTAGGGATATGCCGATATCAAAATTTTTGCCGATACCGATGCCGATTCTAACTTTAGTATACCCTGCTTAATAAGCAGATAAAATACTACATTACGTTATTATATGAAGGCTTAAACCCTAACCATAATAAACGATTATAATTTTATAAGAACGGTTAATTTCAATAATTAATTTTTTCAAACACAAACGCGAGAGATAACAATTTTCCTAAGCAGACACACTATTGTGCGCCCAAAGATGAAATTGATAGCATTCCAACTGACTGTTATGTGCAAAAAGTATCGGCAAAAATTACCAAATATTAAACCGCAACCAAAGATCGGTGGCTCCTGTGCAGAATCGTCAGGCATTCAAAACTAGATCTCTGAACCAATCAAAACACGACTTCACCTCGCATAATAGGTAACCTGAGTTTCAATAAAATTAAGCGGCGGCGGTGCTGAGGCTCAAAATACTACCTAAATCACTCAGAATAATCCTCAATCTTTTTAGCACGACTCGTAATAATGCAAGGACAGTTTTCCAAAAACTCACTTTCAAAGCTTCGATTTCATTCTGCAATCCACTTTCCATTTGAGTAGCATTTGCCTCAGACAACCGTTTTCCTGCAACAACTTCTTCAATCTCACAACGCAAGCGTTCATTTTCAGCTGTGACTCGTTTGTAGTCATAGCACTGAAATATTAATCATATCACATACCTTTCTCAAATGTGTTAGCACCTATCGTCAGTTAATGAAAGCTCATATAGTCAGCTTCAAAATAGAACACATTATTGCATTTTTGACTTGTCCTGCTACTGTGCAAATTTCGAAATCCGGAACGGCAGGAATTCGCTTCATTAAAAACCTGTCACAAACAGTTGATACGCGCAATACAAATCAAGAATACGACGAGTACTGTCGAAAATCAAGCAATACTTTAGCAACAGACTTATACCTTACTTGGGTTTTTATCCGCCTTACTTCGCATGGTGATATACGAATTTTGTTTTTGAAAATAACAAAACTTGTTGCAGATGCAAATTTTAATTTTAATTTCATCGTCAAAGATAAAATAAAAAACCGCTATTTTATGTTATTATGTCTCAACATAACTTTGCAAGTCAAACATCAAATCTTTCACAAACGGAAAATACAAATCAAAATTAACTCAGCTTTCAATTTTCTCATAATTGCGGCTCGAAACCAAACCAGGCAATAAAGAGTTCATTTTTTACTTGAAACTATATCGAAAGTAAAACCTGCCTGTTGACAAAAAATACCGGAATCATAATCACAATTCGTCGGCCCAACGCATTTGTCTTCCGAAGTGGATATGGATTTATGGAAACTAGTTTGACTACAGGTAGCTTCGACATATATTTCTGTCTGAATCTCTATATCACAGCTACCAATATGTTCCTAAAATAAGCAAAACGAACCTCCAGTATTATAGTCTCACTTGTTCGCTAAGCTAAATTTTCCAGTTAGTTCCATTTTCTACCAGATCTTAAAATTTTATTTAGGCTTTAACCCAAAACATCAATGTAATATACTAATTAATCTTTATGGACTGAATTTATTTCTACAACGTGAACCAGTAATACATGACACCGTCACACAGAATCATACCGACTGATTTTGAGTCGCAAATCGCAAGTACCGCATCAGATAGGAGCTATAGTTCAGCCTCCAATAAAACACTGCGTATACCAAACACACCGAAAATTTGCCTTTTCATTCAAAATATACAGTTCCATATCATAAATGCAGAAACAACTTAGAACCTTAAACAAAAAATGCTCAAAAAATACTGAAAAACAACTTGTAAAACAAACTCAAAGAATAAAGGTAGTGTATACTTGTTCGGCGCCCTACGTCGCCGTCCATCATCGTTCGCCATCGCGCGGTATCTTACGCTAATTGCTCGCGTACGAAACCACACTGTGACGGACGACAACGGACGGTTCTGTACGACACGTATAAAGTCATCATAACCGGGCATGTACCTCAGACAACTGTGGTAAAATTCTCGCTGCCGATTGAATTGCAAGCTGTTTCCAACTACTCGCTTCATCGTTCAAACAATTAATTTGACTTTCATGATCTCTGAGAAGTTCCTAAAATAGCTTAAACCCTATTTACACGTGTCCGTTTTCGCAGCGGGAACTTACACTTGCAACTTGCTGCTGCAAGGTTTATTAATAAGTTTGACCGTGAAGTATAGTTGTACGTTCATGTTGTAAAACTATTACATTTCTTTGCTTTTATACTACGAGATAACCTCAGAAAACTTTATTACTAGTTTTCACTAATAGTACAAGCACTCTACTAGCCATATGCCTCCAAATTTCTATATATCTATACATAGTAGTCAGAAGTTTAAAAATATGTTTCTTGGTATACTATATTTCTATTATTTTGACAAAAGTCACTGTGAAATATTGTGATTTCTGTCTAAACTAATTACTCAATACAGAGTAGAATTATGTTATGCTTTGGTGCAATAAAAATCCGGCACTGTTGGATATCAGTGCCGAATGTAGAATTTTTTGCCAGATCCGGATATCTGGCTACAGACTGCTATATCTCCGTTAAACATCAACTATAACTTACCTCGATATTACTCTTCGCAGCGCCATGTTCACGTTGCAAATGCTGGATTCGGTCGTTAAGATCGTTTGTTTCGGCTTCAAATTTGTTTTCAACTTCAGTACAGCGCTCTCGGGCAGCGTTCAATTCTGCGTCGAGCGTTGTTATTTGTTCTAAAAACAAAACAAATCAAAACATTTTGATATTTTAAAAGCAATCACATTTCTGCTTATTTTCAAACGAATCATAAATCATGGTCAGGTAGATCACGCTTTCAATACGTACTGACAGACAGACGATTTAAGTCAGTAAACTTTTTCTTTCCAACGCTCCGTCCTTCAATCGGCAAACGTTGCAAAAATAAAAAACGGCATCGCTATCGCCATCGGCACATCACTAATTACACCCAAAGCTCGCAATTCAAAAACGAAGAAATTATGCATTTTATGCATCAAGTTCCTTACTCCATTACACGGCTCACTCACTTTCAAGTCTTTGCTTTTCCACAAGCCAAACTTCCGTTTCAGCTTTTCGCTCGGCAATTAATCGATGATTGTGTTCGACCAAATCTGAAATTTACAAAATTATTGTGGAAAGTAAAAGTAAGCGTAGTTTCATGCTATGTTTGGCGATTCAAACTTTATTGCTCTGCACCAACATATTCAGCGTAATTAGCAGCGTTTAAAAAGTGATAAAACTCAAGTCGAAACAGTCTATTGACAAACAAATTGCTAAACGTTCCATGATATTTTTATAGAACAAGTAGTCAGATATATTTCTTTCTTACGACACACTAGTGACAGGAGAATTAAAAATACAAGTTAAAGTCGTTATAATATTTCAACCGCTAGCGGCTGTATATACAGAGAATAAAGAATACAATAACGCTTGTGTTTTTCAGTATTGCGCACAAAAACCAAAATCACTAAAAACCCAAAACTTATGTACACTAAATTTTTGTATTATGGCAACTTACGAGAAGACGCCTTTACCAAATCGCATGACAACGAGCCTAAACATTAAAAGTATAAACACTAACTCTAGTAGACTTGCCTATTGACATAAAACTAAACAAAATCGCAACGTATTTCATCTTGATGTAGCGGTAAACATGCTTGGCACGACTACTGGCGTACCCAGAACGAAAGATTCAACCAGCTAGGAAGGGATATATATTAATATATAATATTATATATTATATATAATATATCCGGAATTCCTGCAAAAATTAACTTCTTGTTCCTCTTCGCTTTTGCAATTAGTTAAATTTTGTTAATCAACTGTCTCTGATGTGTTTTCGCAAAATTTGATGACGATAAGCAATTTTTTGGCAAGTTTTCTAGAAACTCCGAGCACGATGATAGAAACAATTTTTTTATTTGAAAATTTTTCAAAAAGGATGTCCTTTTTTCAAAACCTTTTACAATAATTCCAGAGAGAATGTTCTTGAATCTCCCCTAGCTACGCTGAAGGATACGACCGCAACTGGTTCAACGTTTGACTTTCGGCAAGGTCTTAACTTTCGACAAAACTTCGCGAAAATGTCTACATTTCCAAAATACAACATTTACATATACCGAAACAAAAAGCTGTAAACTTACCAACTACTGAATTCACTGACACTGCTGATGTTCGCGAAACAGCTAAAATTAAAATGTTTCGGTTACATATATATTATATGTATATATCCGCATATATCTCTACTCTGATATTTTTTGTTTTGCTGCTGCCGCCGCAGGGGATCGAGGGCCATTTTTTCAACCCCGTTTCCAAAATCCTGGACAGCCTATACAGGAGTAGTGTAAAATCAAAGTGCTCTTAAACTGTTGCAAGGGGCGCATCACTTTCTGTTACCAGCAGAAAACCTTGCGGACAACGTTTCCTAAAACTGTACAGATCCATTAATACACTGTATTATGTGCGTGTTTGAATAAAAAGTAAAACTTAATCACGCTAGTTTATGTTTTGCTATAATTTGTTACGTACGTATAAATTTGCTCAAACCAGAATTTTGGTATTAATTGTGCGTGCTGGTATACTTATATAATGTATCTCTCACGGTCAAATTTTAATTTTAATCTTGCTTCTGTGATACGGTACACAAAAATTC
This sequence comes from Enoplolaimus lenunculus, assembly GCA_030248215.1. Classification (NCBI taxonomy): domain Eukaryota; kingdom Metazoa; phylum Nematoda; class Enoplea; order Enoplida; family Thoracostomopsidae; genus Enoplolaimus; species Enoplolaimus lenunculus. The sequence continues at coordinate 67,685 of JASANG010000443.1, forward strand.
TGTATTATTTAGTAAATTGCCTTCGATGAGTTATGTACAATAATTGATTATAATTTAGCTTGATGAACCCAAAATCATCCCCAATTTGTTCATGCGGCCTTTTTGAAAAATGTTGCTAGCCAACAGACACCCTAAATCAACATTTCGTATAACTGTCAATTCGGAACAACAAATTTGTAAGAGAATTGGAATTGGAATTCGAACTAAACAAAATACCGGAGCAGGATGCTGTTTTTTGCTGTTTCAAAATATTCAGCTGTATCCTATAGCGCCCATCCGGCGCCACACGCTGGCTACTTACATCTATCTCTCGGGCTGGTACTCATATCCTGCATTGATTCGTGTCTTCCATTATCATTCATTTGACCATTAATTTTTAAATCTGTACCAGACGCAGACGAGTCCTGAATCGCCACATTTTCAGCAGTAACAAATTCACTGTGAGCCTCAGATGAATCCAACATAACATTGTTTGTGTTACCACCCTCCCCCAAGTCAAGTATACTAGCAAAGTCTTGGTTATCGTCCATCAAAGATTGACTCAGCAAATCAGACTCCATAAAACTAAGTTGATTGCGCAAATGCAATTCGGTTTCACCAGTTTTGTCGAAATTCTTCTTTAAAATATAATACTTTTCTAAAACAAATCACATTTTAGTCAAAAATGATCTTTGGATTTGAAAATTTTAATGATCGAATGTTACATATGCGGCACCAAAGTCAACAAGGTCGCCTTTTGATCGACCATCGTATTATTCAACAGGATACCATTTTCATTGTGTACAAACGCAGAAAAGTCACAAAAATTTAACTACATTACATTTAAGTACGTACTATCAGACAAATTCAAAGGAAGAATTATTAGCTTCACTTCTCCGTTTTTACTTCAATTTGAACTTCTTGACTTGTCCAAAAAGGCAATCGCAGAAAGATTTTAAAGACAATCACTTAAAAAAGCAGTTTATAAAATTGGAAAATATCTGGGAACCAGTACGGTTTTTTACCGGATATTAAACCGGATTAAAATATACGCTGGCTAGCACAAAAACAAAGACTACACATACTTTCTACCGACAGCGTAGACATTAGATGCCATACGTGTCTGGCAGGGTGCAACCGGAATTCCGGTTCCGGCATTTTTTCACCTTCCGGTTCCGGTTCCGGTTCCGGTAAATTTTTACCGGATTTAAAAATTCCGGTGTTATAATTTGGCCGTGTGCTTAACTTTGCTAATTTTTAAAAATCTCTTTTGAAAACCACTTGTACTCCGAATATAAGCCAATGATGGTGGATTTCACTTCAGTCGACGACGAAAATCTAAAATACAACAAATAAAATAAATACCTATGTTCGACTAAGGTTATTTCACAAATAATAGAGCAAAAAATAAGATTAAAATGAAATCTTTGGTGAAATGCATTTTTCACTTTCCGGTTCCGGTTCCGGTAAAATTTTCAAATTCCGGTTCCGGTTCCGGTAAATTGTAATTCCGGTTGCACCCTGGTGTCTGGTCATGCGGTTCCGGAAAAAATGAGTATCCGGCACCGGTCTCCACAAAACTATTATCGGTTGATCCCTGGCATTACCTTGATACTTTTGAAGTTTGTTCAGTTTCTTCAGCAACAACTTTTTGATTGTCATCTCTTTGTTGTACATTCTTACTAACTGAATATAATTTGGCGTGCTGCTTCCAACGATGATTTCATCGACTGCAGTGCCATCTTCATTAGCAACAACAGCTGGTGGAGCGGAACACGCACGTGCAGCAGAGATCGGTGAGGCACTCGAACTAGAGGTTGATAGAATCTACAACGTAATTGTCTCTAAACTTACATTCACCTATATGGCGCACCTGATCTGCAAGAATACATACATACACTTCGTATAACATTCCCAGAACTGTCAACTTGGACGCTATTATAAGTAAATTTTCATTAAGGCGGTATCAAATTTCGTAAACGAGTATCTTAAAAAACCAGAAAAAACCCATATTTTGATTTCAAGCCAAGAATTTTCAGCAGGGCATACGGTTTGCATCGTGCTATAACAATGCGACCAAACAAAAAGCACATGTATTATTAACAACTGAAGCGTTTACTTCTTCAGTCCAACAGACACAGACACGTACGTACCTGAGAGCCGCTTTCTGAACAACCATCGTCAATTTGACTGCGATAGCGTTCGGCAATCAATATCACCTTTCCCGCATCTGTATTATTTTCTAGTTCAATATTACCCGTTTCAACATTTAGTTGCTCTGCGAGATCGAAGGCTAATTTTTCAAACTTTTCCAAATGGTGTATACGTGAGACCATCGTATGTGCGCCTTCATCTAGTTGAGCGATCCGTTCACTAAGCACTTTAATTGTGTCCCGAGAGTTTTCGTAGTACGCCTTGTAGTACTCAGCATTGCGACTGGCCACAACTAATTTCTTTTTAATTTCATCGAAAGTACTTTCATTTAGATCTGTATCTCCATTTTGTGCACCAACCGCATCAACGGGATCAACTAGATTTGTAGCATGAGCAATTTCATCTTCACTCGCATACGTAAGGCGATATTCCTCAACATTTGGAGTAAACGGTGACTTTAGCGTCTTCACTAGGGCATTTGAAGCATGGGCGGCAGCCAAAGCCGATTTCAGTTTCAAAACGCATTCGCGTAGCTTACCAATTTCACGTTCCTTCAAATTCCCATCATTTTTGAAACCATACCCAGTATTGTACACCGAAGCGGTTTGAAAGACATTTTTCAGCACCCCTTTTATATCAAATGGCAGCTCATCAGGGCCCAAACCAAGCTCGTTAGTTTGCACTTCAATAGTTTGACTCATTTAACTTCTTCGACTTAAAATTTATATACAATTTACATTTTACACAGAAAATCTGTTTTACTACTAAACTGTTTTCATTTAAAATTAAAACTAAACATCCAGGACACGCTGGTTAAAAAATGTAAGCACAGTATTAGCCAAAAAGCTAAACATTTTTGAATTGCCGCTTTTGCAGCGTGTCACTTCGTGAATTGACGCTGCGCTCAGTAACCATTCTGGCGAACTGTACAGTACTAGCTTAAAAACGAAAATTAAAGGCTAGCTTGAAGAGGTACGTCAAATCCGCTTCGATTTTTACTTTTCCAAATCTATAAATTATCTTAAAATTAATTGGCACTAGCTATGTATTAAAGAGCGCTGTGATAAGTTGGGTAGGCTAGGGTACGACAGTTTTTCAAGAGAGCTGTGATAAGTTGGGTAGGCTAGGGTACGACAGTTTTTCAGTTTTTAGCCCTCAGCAGCTGAACATGAGGGACGCTCACAATTGGTTTCGAACTCGGATCGACAGCTTTTCAGTCCAGCGCGCTATCCACTGAGCCACGCCGCCTCACAATCAACTGCTCAGTTTGTCTGTTTTTATGCCTTATAAGAACCTCAACATTATACACATGTATCTTGGTTCTCCCATGTTTTATACTGCTGCTGCATATGAAGGCACTACATAGGCAGCAGTGTTTTTACCGATGTACAGCATCAGCATGAGGTTTTATTATTTGCCTCCATGCATCCGCATGTCACAAGAGCAACTATGGAAACTTTGCATATGTGGAAAATATCTGGTAAAACTTGGGAAAAATAAATATTTAAGTGCTTCATTATTCGAGTAAAATGTTTGTATAAAACACACACAGTTCAAACATTTTGAGTATGTGTCAAAAGTAGACTGCTTAACTGGTATCGATCTTTTTAAAAATCGAAAAAATTAGCATTATATGTTTGCGTTTGTATAAACAAAATTGCAACAGATAACCAAACACAAATAAATACTGGACTTGCTGTTGATTATCAGAGTTTTTAATCGTGTGAAATTGCAAAGGCAGATTTGCTTTGTTTACGCACATCGCAAACATTTCAGGTATACTTTTCGTATTCATTTTGGAAAGTTGTGTGTAGCTTTAGCTCTGAAATGTGGTGGAATCTGTATTGTTTGTTTACAGAAAACGTTTTTTGTTATTTCAAACGAGACGTTATCAGAAACAGGTGAAAAAAAGACTATTCCGCGCTACAATATACATTTAGATTGTAGTATAGTCCTTTATCGAATTAGTGAGTAATCCTGTAGGCGCATGGATTTCCGTTCCGTTCCCGAAATTGAGGTTGAAGCCAAACGAGTACTGCCTCGCTACGCGTGGGAATTTTTTTCGACCGGCGCGGAAGATGAAAAATCGCTGAAACGCAACCTTGAAATTTGGAAAACGTAAGTTTGCTGTACAGCTTTGAAACGTTTGCTAATTTTTTACAGTAGCGTAGACAGTATACGCGGATGACCCATCATTGATGCGCACTTGTATAAATCGAAATTTTGCTAATGTATTATCGACATTTACTGATGTCTACGTAGCACGGTGCAACTATTGATGAAAAACACCAGAGCCGAAGACGCAGTCGGAGGTCAACAAAATTTACCGGAGCCGGAGGTCAACAAAATTTGCCGGAGCCGGGGGTGAGGCGAAACTACGTAGTTAAAATGTTTATTTTGTTAATTCTAGCAAATATCTGTATATGTTGTTAAATCGGCTGGCTTTACTCTTATTTATTACTAAATTATTTATTACTAAATCTCGGCAATGTTGCTTTTCAAAATTGTACCAAAAGTTAAAACTAAACGCTCCAAACAGATAAATTTTATAAAACTATGCAAAATTTCACAACCGAAATTGCCGGAAACTCCGGCAAAAATTGTACTGGTGCCGGAGCTGGAGGACAATTTTCTGCCGAAGCCGGAGTTGGAGGCAGACCTCTTGTTGCACCTGCTGTGTAGTTAGATATAAAATTTTTTTAGTCTCATCAATTGGACTCAGAGGTACAAAACAGCACTGCCCCCACCCTAACCGGTTGAAACAAAAACCGCTTAAATTTTACAATGCGTCTAGCTTAGCGCTTGCTTCGATCGCGAGTTTTGGGGGCCCCCATCACGGAATATGGGGGAATCCCCAACCGATGCCTGCTCCGGCCCTGTAATTAAAAACTTCAGGGTCTGCTTTAAATATGACAATTGGTTTATGGGTTAAAAACTGTGGTGTATGAGAGTTTACATAAAAAAATCGTTATTTCAGAATTTTAATAATTCCTCGATGTTTGCGAAATATGTCATCATGTAACCAACAAACAACATTGCTCGGCAAATTTCATTTGGATTCGCCAATCTGCATCGGTCCCACAGCATTCAATGCGTTTGCGCATCCTGACGGTGAAAAAGCAGTTGCTCGAGGTACTATTATGCTTCACAATTGTTGTCTTCCAAAGGAATTTGGTTTCATTCGGCCCATGTGAAGATCAGGAGCGGAACGTTTTTCTGTGGGACTGCAATAGAGTAAGCTTAAGCTTTGGACTAATGTTTTTGCTTGGCTTTAAGCTTAGGCTTTAGGCTTAGGAATATGCTCATTATTACGCTTAGGCTTTAGGCTTACGCTTTGGTTTAGGCTCTAGGAGTATGTTTATAATATCGTTCCGCTCCTGTTCTTTATATTGGTCAAACATTCGAAGTTTATAAGAGGGGTCTGGCGGATTTTGTCAAGTAAAATTAGTTTCAGAGCCCGTATTCTCAAATATGTGTAGCACCCACCTCCAGTTGATGTTAGGTTCTGTAACTTTGAACCAACACATCTTGAGGTTTGAAATTCAGCACATTGTTCGCCTTTGATTTGCCCTTCATCTGTACCAATTTTGAGACCTGCAATTTTAGACGTTCGTCAGTTTGAAAACCTATCGCTAACTGATGATAGATGCTATTCACATTTGAGAATATGGGCACAGGTTCCAAAAGTGTCTCAAAACTTTAGTCATTGAGAAGGTGAAGCGAAATTTATCACTGTACATTCCAATGAGTTGATTTAATCAATTCAACTAGCGAGCGGATTATTTCTGAATTATATAATATCAATAAACTTTGACTCACTCTGAGTTGGAGTTGATTCTCACTCTGAGTTGAGGTGACCCTGGACGAGTTGTTGAAATAAACTCAGAATGAATTTAATGAACTCAAAATTCTGAGTTCTGATAGTCCTAACTCAAACGTTAAAATTTAGGTCGAATAATAAAATTAAATCATTTTCGATTGCTTTAACAGTGAATCTGCAAAACGCACCACATCTTTTTTGAGATATCTTGGTAGTTAAAGGTTCCAAAATTTTCCCAATGTTAAGCTTAAATAAGATCAAACTTTTGCAAAAATACCAAAAAATTACCTTCAAGAAAAGGTCAAACTAAGTTTGGGTTGCAGGTAGACCTGCGGTGTACCGTTGCGTCAAGCTTACGCTCGCTTAGCTCGCAAATTGTTCAAAACTCAACATTTACTGCGTTCATTGGTTGTTTTCCAGTGAGTTGATTTTAACTCAGAATGAGTTGAATCCACTCAGAAGGCAGAGAAGTCAGAATGAGTTGAATCCACTCAGATGGCCGAGAAGTCATAATGAGTTGAATCCACTCAGAAGGCCGAGAAGTCAGAATGAGTTGAATCCACTCAAAAGGTTGAGAAGTCAGAATGAGTTGAATCCACTCAGAAGGCAGAGAAGTCATAATGAGTTGAATCCACTCAGAAGGCTGAGAAGTCAGAATGAGTTGAATCCACTCAGAAGGCTGAGAAGTCAGAATGTGTTGAATCCACTCAGAAGGCTGAGAAGTCAGAATGAGTTGAATCCACTCAGAAGGCTGAGAAGTCAGAATGAGTTGATCCACTCAGAAGGCAGAGAAGTCATAATGAGTTGAATCCACTCAGAAGGCTGAGAAGTCAGAATGAGTTGAATCCACTCAGAAGGCTGAGAAGTCAGAATGAGTTGAATCCACTCAGAAGGCTGAGAAGTCAGAATGAGTTGAATCCACTCAGAAGGCTGAGAAGTCAGAATGAGTTGAATCCACTCAGAAGGCTGAGAAGTCAGAATGAGTTGAATCCACTCAGAAGGCTGAGAAGTCAGAATGAGTTGAATCCACTCAGAAGGCAGAGAAGTCATAATGAGTTGAATCCACTCAGAAGGCTGAGAAGTCAGAATGAGTTGAATCCACTCAGAAGGCTGAGAAGTCAGAATGAGTTGAATCCACTCAGAAGGCTGAGAAGTCAGAATGAGTTGAATCCACTCAGAAGGCTGAGAAGTCAGAATGAGTTGAATCCACTCAGAAGGCTGAGAAGTCAGAATGAGTTGAATCCACTCAGAAGGCTGAGAAGTCAGAATGAGTTGAATCCACTCAGAAGGCAGAGAAGTCAGAATGAGTTGAATCCACTCAGAAGGCAGAGAAGTCAGAATGAGTTGAATCCACTCAGAAGGCAGAGAAGTCAGAATGAGTTGAATCCACTCAGAAGGCAGAGAAGTCAGAATGAGTTGAATCCACTCAGAAGGCAGAGAAGTCAGAATGAGTTGAATCCACTCAGAAGGCTGAGAAGTCAGAATGAGTTGAATCCACTCAGAAGGCAGAGAAGTCAGAATGAGTTGAATCCACTCAGAAGGCAGAGAAGTCAGAATGAGTTGAACCCACTCAGAAGGCTGACAACTCAAAATGAGTTGAACCCACTCAGAAGGCTGACAACTCAGAATGAGTTGAATCCACTCAGAAGACCGAGAAGTCAGAATGAGTTGAATCCACTCAGAAGGCCGAGAAGTCAGAATGAGTTGAATCCACTCAAAAGGTTGAGTTCTAAATTAGGTTTTTTCAGAACTCAGAATTCTGAATTGATTGAACTCATTCTGAGTTAATTTAATTTAACTAACTCACATACCGAATCAAATCAACTCACCGAACGAGTTAACATTTACTGATTTCAACTCAGAAATATCCAGAAATGACTTATTTCTGATAATTCGACCTACACTTCTGATGAATATTATCTACTGGAAACAGTCAACACTGTCATTTCTGCTGAGAGTTCCCAATTGATAGTTCGACCTGCACTTCTGATCTATTTTTTTCATCGTGCGCCGAAACAAACACCCTCTACACGCCAAGTGGAGTATCTTCATTCTCATTGGAAGCGATCGCTGGTGCTGTTCCGAGCAATTGTATGTCTCGTTGGCAGAATATTTACCTTTTTAAACCGGCTTCAACAACACAAACAATGATTAAACGGGCAGAAGCCGCTGGTTACGGTGCTATCGTTGTGTCGTGTGATATCCCACTTCTCGGACGCCGGATCCGTGGTCCAACAGCGGATGGAGTATCACGGCATGCGTATTTGCCCATTCTTGAAACGCGTCATTTGTGGTTAGTGACGTCATTGTGATTTGTTTACGTTTCTAAACACTAGTGTTAATTCGTTTTACGGCAATCAGCGGTACAACCAAAGAGAGGGGGCGAAAGAGCGGCCACCACCCTTATTTACCGCTGATATTCAAGCTTAGAGGTTACACAGTAAATTCCAATGTGTTGAATAAGTTATTTCTGAGCTAAATAACAATAAGCATTAAACTCACTCTGAGTTGAGTTGATTTTTGCTCTCAGTTGATTTGATTCCGGGTGAGGTTAATCTGTTAACTCAGATTGAGTTGAATCAACTCACAATTTTAAGTTCTGATAGCCTAAACTCAGACTGTGTGATTGAACTCATTCTGAGTTAAAATCAACTCACTCGAATTGACGTTATACTTCTAAAACAAATTTTCTCGCTCGCGAGTTTTTCACTATTGAATTTCTGGATTGGCCACTGGCACTTCGACTTCCATTCAAAAGTTTCTGCTTGTGCCACAGAAAGCAGAAGTGCACTTTCGTAGTCTCACGCCATAGTGGCAAAATTTCCTCGTACGCAAATTTGGCTCAGTATCAGCCTCTAGACATGTAAAACTAAGCTTAGGCGTACGCGTATAAGCCTAAGCAAAACTTTTCCACTGTCGTGGAACCACAATTGTGCCGACAAAATCGCCCCCCCACGTTTCTGTTTTTATTTCACTGTAAATCCCAGTGAGTTGATTTTAATTCACAATGAGTTGAATCACCAAGTCTCAGTTAGGACTATCAGAACTTACTGTTGTGAATTTATTCAACTCATTCTAATTTTGTTCATCAACTTCCCCGGAGTCTACTCAACTCATAGTGAGAATCAACTCAACTTTTAGAGTGAGCTAAAGTTTACTGTTATTAACTCAGAAATAACTAACTTTCCGTCTCAATTGATTAATTAAACTCATTGGAATTACAGTGTATGAACCTAAGCTTAAGATTTAGCTTAACCTAAAGCTTTGTCCTAAGTATATGTCGTAATGAAATGCTATACGTCAACGTATGGTAACTTAAGTACATCGTCCCACAATGCGGCATGGTGACGGACGGTAACGGATGGAATAACAATTATGAAAACTGTATAGCATCTCGTTTTGTACCTTGAGCAAGGCACATTAAGAATTTCGTATCCAGAGCTGATAACACATAAGCTTTCAAACTCCCACCGAGTAGGTCGATATAACCAACATGCGGCTTCCTATATATAACATGCCCCCTGATCTCAATACTATTTGAATTTTGTTTCGTTTGATTTTTGAGCCCGTGTAAAGATCAGGGGCGGAGAGTTTTTATGTGGGACTGCAATAGAGTAAGCTTAAGCTTTAGACTAATTTTTTTGCTGGTCTTAGGCTTTAGGCTTACGAATATGCCCATTCTTATACGCTTAGGTTTAGGCTTAGGCTTAGGTTTTGGAATACGCTTGTAATGCCGTTCCGCTCCTGTTTTTTACATTGGCTGATTTTTGTTCCCAGGGCCGGCAATTTTCCACCTTACGACGAAACTCATGTTACTGGAGACATTGCAGCAGACTGGGAAATGCTCAAATGGACCGTTGGATTGACTCGGTTACCTGTCATTGCCAAAGGAATTATGTCTGGTATAATGTTACTTTGAGGGGCAGTAGATTAATCGTATTCGTAAGCCTAAGCTTAAGCCTAAGCTTAAGCCTAAGCCTAAGCGTTGCAAATATGCGTTCCTAAGCCTAAGCCTAGGCCTAAGCGTTGCAAAAATGAGATCCTAAGCCTAAGCCTAAGCCTAAGCCTAAGGGTTGCAAAAATGAGTTCCTAAGCCTAAGAATAAGCCTAAGTCTAAGTCTAAGCCTAAACCTAAACCTAAGCAAACAAAATGTAATCTAGAATCTAACCCCAGTCTTATAGACCCACCAGAATCCTGAACGCCCCTTAAAGTAGCATGGGCCAAACAAATAAACGAGGCTTGATATATTTACTCCAGAATATGAGCTGCATTCCTTTATAATATCGATAAGTAACCCTTTCTCACATGAATATTTTCTACAACTGGACAGTCGAAGCGATTCAGTTGCCTGTAAACGCCGAAAAATTTTACGTCTGTGAGATTAAAGTTATCGATATTTTACTGGTTCAGTTACAATAAGCAAAATTCGTTCAAAAAATATTAATATTTATTCTTTATCTATGATGAATAATATACCTCAAATGTAATGTACACAGCAAAAAATGATGAGTCAAATTGACTCTGTCCGATATAGACTTTTCCTGACTAAACAAACTGAGGCAATATTCGACTCCGCGAAAGTTAAGTTCGGCTCACCCGAGTCGCTAAGAGTCGAATTTGATTCTGGCGAAGTCGAATTTTAATTCAGTTTGTGTAGTCAGGAATAGCCTATTTCGGAGAAAGTCAATTTGATTCACCATTTTTTACAGTGTAAAAGCTATCATTCAAAGTTCAAACCAGAATGTCTCAAATGGGAGGCGTTTGCCGTTATGGCTGCGCAATATTTACGCTGCAACACTCGACCTCGAATAGGCCCTCACATCTTGTGGAGATTTTGAACTTCATAAAAACGCTAAACAATTGCGGAACACTAGACACTGTGTATCATTTCGCAGGCTCTTGTATAGAACAAGGCCGGAACAGTGGTATAAGCATGTTCCTAAGCCTAAGCCTAAGCCTAAGGCTAAGAATAAATCTATTCCTAAGTCTAAGCCAAAGCATAAGCCTAAACAAAAGTTAGTCTAAAACATAAACTGACTCTATTACAGCCGCTTCGGGAAACGTTCCAGCAATGTTCTCTACATGGGCCATTTCGCATATACATACATAGTTTGCAGTTTGTGCTAAAAGTCAGAATGTTTGTGGTAGCTTGCAACAAAGAGTCAGCCCCGTAGCCAGCTCACCATGCTAGGGAGGCTAACAAATTTTCAGGACGAGCATTTAAAGGTTTTTCAATGACTTACAAGCAAGGATGAAAATCTTCTTGGGTGGTCCAAAATTTTTCCACGGGGGGCTGAGGCCCCCAGACCCCGTCCCAGGCTATGGGTTCTCAAAGAGAAGGGAGATTTCACCGAAAATTTAGGAATTCAAACGCCGTCCCATCTAAAAAGATCAGGGGCGAAACTTTTTTTCTGCGGGACTGGACTGAAGTAAGCTTAAGCTTTTCAGGCTTATATTTTGCGTTGGTTTTGGCTTAGGCTTACGCTTAGGTATAAGCTCATTCTTACCAACGCTTAAGTTTTGCCTTTTAGCGTTAGGCTTTGGGAATATGCTTATTCTACTGTTCAGCTCGTGTTCTTTACAATGACCAATATTTTTGTAGAAAACTGCGAAACTAATGGTGACGTTTTGTTTTTTATTCGATTTTGTTACAGCTGAAGACGTAGGCTTAGGAATATGCTTGTTCTACTGTTCAGCTCGTGTTCTTTACACTGACCAATATTTCCGTAGAAAACTACGAAGCCTATGGTGACGTTTTGTTTTATTCAATTTCGTTACAGCCGAAGACGCAATTAATGCTGTTAATGCTGGAGTTTCCGCTATAATTGTGTCAAATCACGGCACAAGACAATTGGATGGTACCCCGGCACCGGTAAAAGTGGTCTTAAAAGTTCGATGTGTGGTGTATCTTACGATACTTAGGGTGTAATTAAAAAACCCGTATTCTCAAATCCGTATAGCATCTATGACCCATGTAATGATCAGGACCGAAGCGTTTTTCTGCGGAACGGCAAAACTGCAATAGAGTAAGCTTAATACTGACAAAGGCTAAGGCTTTAGCAACATGCTTTTACTACTGTAACTGCCTTGTTCTATACATTAGCCGCATCTATTACAAGTTATCAATGGGTTTTCAAACGAACGAACTTTTGCAACTACGTTTAGCGGATAGGGTCCATAAATCCTAATTGAAATTTTATAAGGATGGCCAATCCTGCTCAACTATGTAACAGAGGATTCAGACCCCCTTCATAAACGTTTTTAAATTCAAACAAAATATTATCGGACATAAACAACAAAAATCCTTCGGACCAAGTCAGTCCTACGCAAAAGAATATAAAAAAGAACGGCGTTAACGTCGAAATAATCTATGGCGAATTAAAAATAAATAACAGTCCGTAACCGAATAACAGAGGGTCGCCTCAATAGAGATAAATAAACACTAGTCTCTCCTATTACTGTAGGGACCCGAATAAGAGCGGGAAATAAGAAGGGGGTCCTCATTTTGAGTCATAATCAATAGGAGTCCGGAGTCCGTAAGCGAATAGAATCCCTAAACCCTAATTAGAGTCCATGAAGGTCAGTTATTCCTAATTGTAGCGCATAAAGGACTCCCGGACTAAACAAAATTGAGTTCGAATCTTTAAGGCGTACTTAAATTTTCAAAGTACATTCCTAAGTATAACCTTGCATGATCGCTTAAGATATTGACACAAGACAAATAATCGTTTAATTCAACGGATAGTTGCAATACCCGATATATATTAGTATCAGAGGGTGGCGCAGGGCGGATTAAAAAAATAACAGTCCGTAGCAGAATAACCGGGGTTACCCTTTAGAAACGCAAAATAAATATCAGACCTCCCTCTTATGTGGGTCGCTACAGTATTCTTGTCACCGCAGTTTACAAATTTCAAGCTTCAAAAAAGTGTTTTCAGATTGAAGTTTTGCCTGCGGTTGCGGACGCTGTTGCGGATCGCGTAGAAATTTATTTCGATGGCGGAATTCGGTTTGGAAGTGACGTTTATAAAGCTCTTGCGCTTGGAGCAAAAGCTGTATTCATAGGACGTCCTGCGTTGTTTGGTTTAGCGGTAAATGTAAGAATAAGTTCTGGCAAAGAACGTTTTACGCACTGTAAATTCCAATGAATTGATTAATCAATTCACCTGGCGAGTTGGTGATTTCTACATTAGTATCATTAAACATCAACTCACTCTGAGTTGAGTTGATTCTGTACTCTGAGTTGAGGTGACTGTGGGTGAGTTGCTTAATTAACTCAGACTGAATTGAATCAACTCAAAATTCTGAGTTCTGATAGTCCTAACTCCGAATGAGTGATTCAACTCATTCTGAGTTAAAATCATCTCACTGAAATTTACAGTGCGGAATGCTATTCATTTCGTACAGGATTTGGTACTGATTGGTTCGATAAAAATAATAACATTCGGTTCAACACAGTATTCAATTCTAATGAGTTGATTAATCAACTCAGCTGGGAAGCTAGTTATTTCTGAGTTTAATAACAGTAAACATTAACTCTGTTTGAGTTAAGTTGATTCCCACTCTAAGTTTAGTTGATTCCGGGTGAGATGAATAATTAACTCAGAGTGAGTTTTATTGACTCACAATTCTGAGTTGTGAAAGTGCTACCTCAGACTGAGTGATTCAACTCATTCTGAGTTTAAATCAACTCACTGGGATTTACAGTGTAGGCTTAGGTTTAGTTGGCTTAAAGCTATGTGTAGGATCTGGTGTAGGTTCGGGCTCGTAGCCAAGAGGGGGGACAGGGGGGCTCAGCTCCGCCCTGGAAAAATTTTGGCCACCCTAGAAAGTTTTCAACCTTGCTTGTAACTCATTGAAAACCCTTGGATACCCCCCCTGAAAAATGTTTAACCCCTTAACAAGGTGAGCTGGCTACGAGCCTGTGCAGTTTTAGACATTCACTTTGGCGTGACCGGTTTGCCACTTTGGAACGTATGCTGATATGTCAATGCACAACCTTCGACCATACCCCTAAACTCCAAAATCCAACCTAGAACCGTATCTCGAAATCCCAATATCCCAACCGTGTACCATATCCCGATATCCCAAAACGCCCACCTCCTGCCTAAAATTGTTTATATGGACGGTAGAATTCTGCAATTGCAGCGAGGAAGTTATAAATTACAACAGTTCACGATCCCAACTGGTCTTCAAATTGTTCTGCTCGAGTTCTCTAATGAGTAATCGTTCGTTGAAACGTAAATTGAAAATATTTGATTTGTTTCAGGGTCAAAAAGGAGTCGAAAAAGTGCTATCGATTTTACGCTCTGAGTTACACGTTTCAATGGTATTAACAGGTAAGCGAAATGCTGTACTGATATGTGAGTCCTAAAATTGTTCATGCAGCAAAATAGTTGTATTTCAAAAAATTAGCTATGTGATTATGTAACGTACAGGCGTTTACCTTTCAAAAACCCTATTGAGGATGGCGCAGTGCTTTTGATAACGTCCGGTGCCGTCTGTCGCTGTCCAATGTTGTTCGGTGCCATCTGACGACGTCCGTTGCTGTCCAGTGTCGTGCGGTGCTGTCTAACGCCTTCGGTCCAGTGACGTCCGGTGCCGTCTGATGCTGTCCGTTTACTGTCCAGTGTCGTTTGGTGCTGTCTATTTTGTCCGTCAATGTCCAGTGTCGTCCGGTGCAATCTGATGCCGTCAATCGTCCAGTGCCGTCCGGTGCAGCTTTACGCCATCCGTAATGGTCCAGTGTCAGCCAGTGCCGTCACTGCCCTACGCGTAGGTATACCGCTACGAGCATATATTGCCGCATAGCATATCAATTCGTCAACAAAACTGCTTTGACTTGTGGCACCGGATCGTACCGTACGACAAGTATAGCGCCACCCTAACACATGCATTCGTTATTCGAATACCGTTTGCTTATAGCTGTGAGTTCTCGCTGCAAAAATTTGCACGTGTGAATAAAACTTAAACGACATAGCAGTTTTTCGGCCAATGTTACTTTTAGGGCCGTAACAGTAGATTAAGTGTATTCCTAAGTCTAAGCCCAAGCCTACGTGTTGAAAAAAACGTATTCCTAAGCCTAAGCCTAAGTGTTGCAAAAGTGTATTCCTAAGCCTAAGCCTAAGTGTTGCAAAAGTGTATTCCTAAGCCTAAGTCTATACCTAAGCAAAAAAGTAGTCTAGAATGTAAACCTACTCTTTTCCAGACCAACCACAAGCCGGGACGACCCCAAAAGTAACATGGGCCCCATGATTTGGTGCATTAGCAACGAAAGTTAGGGTCGCACTTTACCCCAGCCATATTTTTACCAGGGGGTCATGCTAATGACCCTATCAATTGTTGTTTCCCTGTATTTTTTCAGGTTGCACGACAGTGAGCGATATTAATCGCAACAATTTAGTTCATGAATCGAAGCTTTTGAAATCGGTGCTGTGAATTTCTGGAGAATTTGTTTTATTTTAGTTGTTATTTTAAATCTAAAATTAAATAAAACTTTAGAATTGGGAGTTTGAGCTGCGTTATTGCTCTATGGCTAAGGATTGCATCTTTTGCATCATTTTAACCCATCAAAGCATAGGAAATGCGTAAAACTCAACATAAACTACGTACGCGATATAATGGTTGCGCTGTAAATATCAGTGAGTTGATTTTAACAAAGAATGAGTTGAATCACCCAGTCTGAGTTAGGACTATCAGAACTCAGAATTCTGAGTTAATTCATTTCATTCTGAGTTAATTAATCAACTCATCCAGAGTCAACTCAACTCAGAGTGAGAATCAACTCAACTGAGAGTGAGTTAATGTTTACTAATATTAATTCAGAAATCACCAACTCGCTAGCTGAATTGGTTAATCAACTCATTGTAATTTATAGTGTGGGTTTCCGAAATGTTACTTAAGTATTTATATACTTAAGTTATGCTTAAGTGATTACTTAAGTAGTTGACTTATAAATAAGTACTTAGCTTTTTGAAAAAAAACAATTAAAAGCCACACTGTAAATTGCCATGAATTGATTAATCAATTCAACTAGCGAGTTGGTTATTTCTGAATTAATATCACTAAACATTATAACTCACTCTGAGTTGAGTTGATTTTCACTCTCGATTGAGTTTACTCTGGGTGAGTTGGTTAATCAACTCAGAATGAATTGAATAAACTCAACATTCTGAGTAGTTCTGACAGTCCTAACTCAGACTGAGTGATTCAACTCATTCTGAGTTAAAATCAACTCACTGAAATTTACAGTGCAAAATTAAACCAGCGTCTTCACCAGTAAGTCTTGAGGTCCTACAGAAAACGTCACAAACTCAGGTTAATACTTGAAAATTTTTTAAAATTTTTAAACGTTAACCTGAGTTTGTGACGTTTTCTGTAGGACTTAAAGACTTACTGGTTAAGACGCTGGTTTAATTTTGCACTGTAAATTTCAGTGAGTTGATTTTACCTGTGGTTATGACTTTTCCTGCTGAACCTCATGATATTTTTATTGCGGAAGACGCTTATTGCACAATGCACAGCATTTCACAATTTCGCGTATGCGCTGGATCAAACGAGAGCTTGTGACTTAGTAGAACAACAGCTTAAGGATTATCGTAGTGGACGTGCGGAAAGCATCTAAACCAAGGAATTTTCGGCACAACTAGTGTGAATAAAGGTTACTTAAAAGCTCCCTTGAAAGCGACGATCGCCAAACTTTTATAGTCCAACGGGTATGACACGCGCCTTTCACCCAACAGTTCCGAGTTCAAATCTAGCTTGATATTAAATGTTAAATGAAAAAAATCGAATTTGTTTATACAGAAATACGTTTTAAAGTCAGTACAATTATTACAATTTGTCACGCGTGGTGCGTTGTAACGGCATGGTCTGTACGACCCCTGTTCACTGTAAATTCAAATGAGTTGATTAATCAATTCAGCAAGCGAGTTGGTTATTTCTGAATTATAATATCAGTAAACATTAACTCACTCTGAGTTGATTTGATTTTCAAGCTGAGTTGAATTGACTCTGGGCGGGTTGGTTAATTAACTCAGAACGAATTGAATCAACTCAAAATTCTGAGTTCTGATAGTCCTAACTCAGACTGAGTGATTCAACTCATTCTGAGTTAAAATCAACTCACTGAAATTTACAGTGTTCGAAGTTTTGCTCAAAGTATAAGGGCCACGCCAGGTATCGAACCTGTATGCGTCCATGGGCCCATGTTAGCTTACATTCTAGACCAATTTTTTTGCTTAGGCTTAGGCTTACGAATACGCTTTTGCAACGCTTAGGCTGTGGCTTAGGCTTAGGAATACGCTTTTGCAACGCTTAGGCTGTGGCTTAGGCTTAGGAATACGCTTTTGCAACGCTTAGGCTGTGGCTTAGGCTTAGGAATACGCTTTTGCAACGCTTAGGCTGTGGCTTAGGTTTAGGAATACGCTTTTGCAACGCTTAGGCTGTGGCTTAGGTTTAGGAATACGCTTTTGCAACGCTTAGGCTGTGGCTTAGGTTTAGGAATACGCTTTTGCAACGCTTAGGCTGTGGCTTAGGCTTAGGAATACGCTTTTCAACGCTTAGGCTGTGGCTTAGCTTAGATCGCTTTTCACGCTTAGCTGTGCTTAGCTTAGATCGCTTTTGCACGCTTAGCTTGGCTTAGCTTAGTACGCTTTTCACGCTTAGCTTGGCTTAGCTTAGTACGCTTTTGCACGCTTAGCTTGGCTTAGCTTAGATACGCTTTTCACGCTTAGGCTGTGGCTTAGGCTTAGGTCGCTTTTGCACGCTTAGGCTGTGGCTTAGGCTTGACGCTTTTGCACGCTTAGCTTGGCTTAGGCTTAGGATACGCTTTTCACGCTTAGCTGTGCTTAGGTTTAGATACGCTTTTGCACGCTTAGCTGTGCTTAGGTTTAGTACGCTTTTGCCGCTAGCTTGGCTTAGGCTTAGGAATACGCTTTTGCACGCTTAGGCTGTGGCTTAGGCTTAGGATACGCTTTTGCAACGCTTAGGCTGTGGCTTAGGGTTAGGAATACGCTTTTGCAACGCTTAGGCAGTGGCTTAGGCTTAGGATACGCTTTTGCACGCTTAGGCTGTCTTAGGCAAAACGCTTCCAAAAAAAAAAAGCTTAAGGCTTGCTTGGTTGTACCTTTTCACTGCTTAGGCTGTGGCTTAGGCTTAGGAATACGCTTTTGCAACGCTTAGGCTGTGGCTTAGGCTTAGGAATACGCTTTTGCAACGCTTAGGCTGTGGCTTAGGCTTAGGAATACGCTTTTGCAACGCTTAGGCTGTGGCTTAGGCTTAGGAATACGCTTTTGCAACGCTTAGGCTGTGGCTTAGGCTTAGGAATACGCTTTTGCAACGCTTAGGCTGTGGCTTAGGTTTAGGAATACGCTTTTGCAACGCTTAGGCTGTGGCTTAGAAAACGCCAACGGAAAAAAACAAAAACAAAAAAGGCTTAGGATTAGGAATACGCTTTTGCAACGCTTAGGCTGTGGCTTAGGCTTAGGAATACGCTTTTGCAACGCTTAGGCTGTGGCTTAGTTTAGGAAAAAAAAAAAAAAAAAAAAAAAAAAAAAAAAAATACGCTTTTGCAACGCTTAGGCTGTGGCTTAGGCTTAGGAATACGCTTTTGAGCTTAGGCTGTGGCTTAGGCTTAGGATACGCTTTTGCACGCTTAGGCTGTGGCTTAGGTTAGGATACCTTTTGCAACGCTTAGCCGTGGCGCTTAGGTTTAGGAATACGCTTTTGCAACGCTCAGGCTGTGGCTTAGGCTTAGGAATACGCTTTTGCAACGCTTAGGCTGTGGCTTAGGCTTAGGAATACGCTTTTGCAACGCTTAGGCTGTGGCTTAGGTTTAGGAATACGCTTTTGCAACGCTTAGGCTGTGGCTTAGGCTTAGGAATACGCTTTTGCAACGCTTAGGCTGTGGCTTAGGCTTAGGAATACGCTTTTGCAACGCTTAGGCTGTGGCTTAGGCTTAGGAATACGCTTTTGCAACGCTTAGGCTTTTAGGCTTAGGCTTAGTATAATGCGCTTAATCTACTGTTACGGCCCTAAAAGTAACATTGGCCCTCACACGTATACCAATGCTTTGCATATGCTTTATACCGAAATGGTGTACCATTATCAACACCATCTGTGCAGTCGATCTGTTGGCGTCTTCCTGAAAATTTTTCACTTCAAGTAACAACTTTTTTAGTTTATGACATTTCACATCTGTGAATTTACAGCGTGTCATGCTTTACCGTTTGGTTATTTCAAAGACGATTAAACCGACGTACTCACAGGCGGAGCCAGAAATGTCTGACGAGCGGACGGGATAGCAAATGTTATGAAACGCAAAAATTTTAAAAAGTATGGTATTTATCATTTTATCACAAAAAATTTGGGTATTTATCATTTTATCACAAAAAATTTGGGTATTTATCATTTTATCACAAAAAATTTGGGTATTTATCATTTTATCACAAAAAATTTGGGTATTTATCATTTTATCACAAAAAATTTGGGTATTTATCATTTTATCACAAAAAATTTGGGTATTTATCATTTTATCACAAAAAATTTGGGTATTTATCATTTTATCACAAAAAATTTGGGTATTTATCATTTTATCACAAAAAATTTGGGTATTTATCATTTTATCACAAAAAATTTGGGTATTTATCATTTTATCACAAAAAATTTGGGTATTTATCATTTTATCACAAAAAATTTGGGTATTTATCATTTTATCACAAAAAATTTGGGTATTTATCATTTTATCACAAAAAATTTGGGTATTTATCATTTTATCACAAAAAATTTGGGTATTTATCATTTTAATTGTCTGAGGGAGAAAATTGTAAGCTAGGAGGGACTTTATCATTTTAACACAAAGAATTTGAGATGTGGGCGTACACCCGCCCGCCCCGTCCTCTAGATCCGTCAGTGGACGCACTGAAAATTGTTTGGGTTGCGCTATACTCGCTGCACGCTACTGCGCCTGTACCGCGAGTCAAGTCGAAAACTTAATAAGAAACGCTCAGTGGTTCGCGTCAGCCGCCATGTGCCGACTCGGAGCACATCTAAAATAAACTTGATCATGGCTCGGGACGCCGTACTGGTGCGGAGGGCGACGTGCGGCGTTAAACGGCAACGACCAGCGGCATACAGCGACTCGCCAGCGTAGGACTTCGTGGTGCAGCAACGGCGGACGGCGCTGCGTAGCGCCGAGCGGCGTTGTGCGACGCAGACAACGATATAGCGGGACTCTGTAGAAATTTTTAGTCAAAAATACAAAAGGTGGTTTAGAGTTTTGAAAAAGTGCATTTATTGATGCTTTAAAGAAACGTTTCGAAAAACGCCCAAAAATGTGTCTACGAACGATTTTCTGAGCGTAAGCGATTGACTTTAGAGTTTGTTCGGCTACAGAAACGCGTTTTGAAAGATGCTGCTTAAAGCGCTAAAGTGTTTAAAATAGGGTTTTATTTTTGACTTTATTTCTAAATATGGACTTCCTCAAAGTATTAGCGCAACCCTTGAAGAGCACAATATCTTACCAAATGTTACTGCAGAAACAATGTCTTATTTTGAAGTTTAAAAATATGCTTATTCTAATGTTGCAATTATCACAAATTGCCAGTAAAATCAAAAATTTATTTAAAACTAAAAAAATGTTTTAAAATTAGGATGCAACCGGAAGTGAAAAATTTTGGAACAGAAACCAGCGGTCAATAAACTTTGTCGGGGCCGGAGTGGAAGCGAAATTAGATTCTTAAATTAATGTTTAATTGATTTAATGGCATATAACCGGCAACCAAGATGCAACCGAACCGTAGCCAAAAACTTAAAAAAATACCGTAACTGGAACCATAAAACCAAAATACTTGTGACCGAAAAATTCATTTTAACGCTATTTTATCGCTTTCAATGGTGTAAACACACTTCATTTAGAAGGCGAAAATTGTGAAACAAATGCAGCAAATGGAAATGTATGATAAATTACGGCGTTATGATACAAATGGAACATTTTGGCAATACGCACGCTCAGACATTTTTAAAAAAATAAGTTTGAATAATATGCCAATTATTCTTAAATTTTTGAATGAGAAAAATTTTCAATATCGAAAATACCGAAAAACAAAGCAAAAAATACCAGATTTATAGCCGGCACCAAATAGTGAAAAATACCGGATTTCCCTAACAGAACCGGAATTACGGTTGCACGCTGCCGGCAACGTGCCGCTGTCGATAATTTGAAATTAAATTTTTTTAAAATTCTCAACTACTAAACTTTCCAAAAATACCCTAAAGTTACAAACAAACTTTACTGAACGGCAAAACGTTTACAAAATTACGAACAATTTTACTCCCAAAATTGCCGGATCCTTCTGTATAACCATTACTACCGGAGCGTTGTGCACTGATTATAAAATCCATATCCAGAGAACGTATTCTTTCAATGAACATCTTGAGCCAAGCGGGTCGAAAATATTTCAAATGCATTAAAACAATGGCCAATATAATGATCAGGGGCGGAACGTTTTAAGCTTTATTTCAATTTTTTTCTTATGGTTAGGCTTAGATATAGGAATATGGGCCCATGTAAAGATCAGGGATGGAAGGTTTTTCTGTGGGACTAGAAAAGAGTAAGCTTATTAAGTTTTAGACTTATTTTTTTGCTTGGCTTATGTTTAGGCTTAGGTTTAGGCTTAGGAATATGCTCATTCTTAGCTTAGGTTTAGGCTAAGGCTTAGGCTTAGGAATATGCTTATAATACTGTTCCGCACCCGTTCTTTGCATTGGCCAGAATATGCATGCACTGCTTCTATAGTCAGGTTCTATACAATGGCCGAATGAATTCTGTTCGAAAATTTTTTCTTTCTTCTTTGCCTTTTAGAAATTTTCCTGTCTCCCATCCTAGTAACTTTTCGTTATGAGAGGGCTGTTGTGTAACAAACCTTAGTCAAACTGCTGTAGTTTATCGTAATCGTGTTATTTGTTTTTGTTATCTGTATATTTTTTGCTTATTGCCTTAGATAGCTGATTTTTGCAATTTAAAAACATAAATGCAGCTAATGCGGGAGTCACGTTATAACTAGGGCAGTCGGATCACGTTTTGTCACATGTTCATCCGACATCAACACAAATTTTTGCTACCACCATATGATATGGCCAGAAGAAGGTCAAATATCATGATATATATATTGTTATATAAAGCACGGGCACACAGGTCATCTCAATTTGATTATACAGTTTAAGTGCATAATATCATATTCCATTATGCGGGGTTCACGTTACCGATTGTGCGCTTGGGATCTGTTTTGTCACCTACCCATAGCAGGAGGTAGAAACAACCTATATGAATAGGTTTCTAGCTAGCTACTACCCATATGGGTACCTTACGTTTGTAGCTATGGGTAGCTAGTCTTCGGTTTGTTACCCATATGGCTACCTTGAGTTTGTTTTAACAATATTTATAGTTTGCGTAATTTTTTAGATTTTTTCCAAAGATATACTGTAAAAAGACTAGACCAGACTTGTAAAACAAAACTCACTGTACTGAGCTGTTTAAAAAGCAAGCTTGAAAGTGCATTATGTTGACATCTATATGGGCTACGAGTAGACATCTCGACTCTACCCATATGGGTAGGTCAAAATTTCAAAAACCTAGCTATGTGCAACATTTTATTTTCTGTTGGTATCCATATGGGTAGCAAAAAAGTTAGTGTGTACCGCCATGGCCAAAGTGACAAAACAAGTACCAAGCGCACAATTGGTAACGTGAACCCCGCATTATGTAGTTTAAACGTATCGTACGACAGTCCGCACAAATTTGGATTTTCCCCCCAAATTTGAACTTTTTTTGCCAAAATTTGAATTTTTCCGTCAAATTTTGAATTTTCTTGCAAAAACTTAAATTTCCATCCCAAATTTGAATTCCCCCCAAAATTTGAATTTTCCAGCCAAAATATAATTTCCGGCCAAAATTTAAATTTCCCGCCATAATACTGGTATTTATTTACCTTGTCTTGTAATATCATATGATACTGATGGTATATGTCTGTTAGTATCATATGATATTCAGCCATAAGCAAACCTAATTATGTAAAACCTGACTCAGTAGACGTTTTCAAAATGATCATATAATATTATATTGACAGACGATGCTGAAAATAGCATATGATATTGAAAGACAAAGCTTGACCGATACATGATGGTAACAGACAACTATCGTTCTTGGAATATCATATTGGGTTGCATCGCAGACAAAATGTTACCCATTATGTAGAATGTGACAAAACGTGACCCAAGTTGCCCCATTTATAACGTGAACCCTGCATAACCATGGTTAAACCAATGTCCTACGCCCGTGTTCACAAATGTGTGTTGCACATATCTCCAATCCTTAGTTACTGATAGATCTTGAACCAATGGTAAGGATAGAAATTTAGCGAATTGTTTGCACTTGATTTGCCCTACTTCTGTCCAATTTTGAGATCTGCAATTGCCGAAGGTGGTCGGTTTGAAAACCTATCGCTAACTGATGATGAGTGCTATATACGCGTTTGAGAATAAGAGACCTAAGCCCGTATTCTCAAATGTGTGTAGCACATATTACCAGTTGGTGATGGATCTTGTAACTTTTGAACCAGAAAACGGCGAAGTTTAAAATTCAGCGCATGTGTTGCATTTTGCATTCAATTTACGCTACTGCGGTACAAATTTTGAGATCTGCAATTGCAGCAGTTTGTTAGGTCGAATAACTAACTTGTGATCGGTGCTACGCACATTTGAGAATACAAGCCCTAGATTTAAGGCGGTTACAAGTATTGGACATTCATACATAAAGTCGTATCCTAATTATGTATGGCACGTATGACTAGTTAGCAAGTCAACAGATTAACATTTTATTAAGAAAATATTCATGTGGAAAATGGTTAAAATTCAGCAGGTTACATAGGATTTTCGAGTACTAATTTAAAAACAAAACGTTTCTGATAAATGTTAAAAGTGATGGCCGATGTATAGAATAGGGGCGGAACAATATATACGCTGTAAAATTCCAATTAGTTGATTAATCAAGTCAGAGAGAATAATAGTTTTTTCTGGTTATTTCGGGGTTAATAACAAAAAATACTAACTCTCACCCTGAGCTGATTTAATTCCCAGTTGAGTTAATCAACTCAGGATGAGTCCAATCGATTCACAATTCTGAGTTCTGAATGACCTAATTCAGAGCTCAGACTAGTGAGTGAATTCAAGAGTTAAAATCAACTCAGTGAAATTTTCAGCGTAGTATAAGTATATTCCTAAACCTAAGCCTAAGCATGTCTAAGCCTAAAACCTAAGCTAAATATAGTCTAAAACTAAAGTTTACTCTGTTCCAGAGCCACAGAAAACTACAGATACGAGCGTTTTAAAGTGTTCTCAACGCAATACCGTCAACCGGAGGTTGTCGGAAAATTGCGCAAAATCTTACATCAGCTGGTTATGCATGATACAGGAGTGTGCAATTGTTGGGATTCCGCATGGTACAAAATGAACACGACACGCGTTGTTCGGCCGAGCCGATTGCCCTTATTTAGGGAGGGTAAAACCTGTTCAAAGTATCGCACTGCCTATGTACACTGTAAATTTCAATGAGTTGATTAATCAATTCAGCTAGCGAGTTGGTTATTTCTGAATTAATATTATGTAAACATAAACTCACTCTGGGTTAAGTTGATTCCGACTCTGAGTTGAGTTGACTCTGGGTGTGTTGATTAATTAACTCAAAATGAATTGAATCAACTCAAAATACTGAGTTATGATAGTCCTAACTCGGGTGAGTGATTGATTCTGAGTTAAAATCAACTCACTCAAATTAACAGTGTATGCTTCAACGGGCCAATGTATAGAACAGGGGTGGAACGGTATTATAAGTATATTCCTAAGCGTATTAAGCCTAAGCCTAAGCCTAACCGTAAGAATGACCTAATAACTATTAAGTCTAACCCTAACGTCGAAACATAAGTTTAAGCCTATATGCAAAAAGATAGGTTACAGCTTAAGCTTACTCTATTCCAGTCACACAGAAAAACGTTTCGCTCCTGATCTTTACACGCGCCCGACAACGCGTATGAATTGCCGCTTGGCAACACACAATTTGTAAACAAAAATTTTTTTACTTGCGGTGACGTACGGCGGTATCGCGTCATCCTTATAATCTTACGTCATTGAAGTTATTTTTGATTCGTTAATCCTAAATAATCAAATTATCAAATATGTTTCAAAGCGAAAATTGCAAACATTCCACGAAAAACGAAAAATAGCAAAATTTCTTAAAAAAAATCAGAAACAAAAAACGTGAAATGGCACAACTCAACCGGTGGCTTGTAATAATTGTTTCGTTGGCGATAGCTGAAATGGTTTTAACGGCTAAATCTTCTCAAAATTGTACAATTTGTCCTGCTCCAGCGCAAGAATGTCAATGTTTTCGACGATTAATTTCATGCAAATTCGCATCTCAGTTTCCAATTTTCGCTCAAAATTCAACTCAACCTCCGTGTGAACGCAACATCGATATTCGAATTGATACATCTCAGTTTTCGGAAACACTATATCCATTACATTTTACTCGAGACATTTTAGCAAATTTTGCTAAATTCAACGACCAAAATGGTGCAAATTTTTCAATTTCAACACTTTCAATCGTCGGATCTCGATACGCTTGTGGAACTGCCGTTGAAAATCAAACATTGAACGAGTTTATAATTGATTCAAACGCGTTCGACGGACTTCAAATTGACTCAATTCAACTCGAGTGCGTTCCGTTGCGTCATCTTAACGCGAGTTCGTTTGATGGCGTTCAACATTTAACTCAACTTCGTGTTGCGTCTGGAGCGATTTCAGAAATACGTCCGGGTACTTTCAACAGCTCGCTCGGAGCGACACTCATTGAGTTGAGTATCATTAATTCGAGATCGGGTCAATTGTTGCTTCATCAGGAGTCGTTTGTCGGCTTGAATCGGTTGAAAAAATTGCAATTATCCGGTAATCGAAATTTAGCAGCTGCCGTTCATTTATCACCGGTATTTGCGTCGCTTCCGTTATTGAATCTGCTGGATTTAACCCGTTGTTCAATTACAAACGTAATGTTGTGGAATTTCGAAGGCTTAAAGTCACTGGAAACCTTAGAACTGGCCCAAAATTCGTTGACCCGAAGCCCAGCGGTATTTTTGTCACTGCAACGCTTACCAATTAGCCGGTTGTCGTTCGGGGTTACAGACAACGCGGTAATTGATATGTGTTCGTTTGTCGAACGTTTACCTAATTTAACTCAATTAGTAATTGATTTTTCACAAGTTGCTCGTTGGGAGTTTCATTCAGTTCAACTGAACAGTAAACGTCGTTGCCGTCCGAACCGATTCAGCGTTTCAATGGAAACTTCAAAGCGACGTTCAAATTTGAACGTATTTTTCAATCTGCTCCATCGTATATTTTCTATTGATCGAACGCCTAATTCAAAGATCTATAAAGGTGTCAACGAGTCAAACTTTGCTACCGAAACAACTTGTGAAATCGACAAAAACCAGGTCGATACCGAGTTTTCTTGTGCGTCTCTGGGACACTTCAACCAATCAAGTATCGTCGAAATATCACAAGAACAGTTCAACCAATCAAGTATCATCGAAATATCACAAGAACAGGTCAACCAATCAAGTATCGTCGAAATATCACAAGAACAGTTCAACCAATCAAGTATCATCGAAATATCACAAGAACAGTTCAACCAATCAAGTATCATCGAATTATCACAAGAACAGCAACAATGTTACATACCTCCTACCCGTTTAATACTCGACTTTACTTGGGTTCCGCAACGATTCGTCAGCCCAAAAATATCAAAATTCGTTTGTAACACATTTCAAAATGTTAGCATAATTGACGCAAAATATTTAAATCCATTCATTAGAGAAAAGCTTAAATGTCAGTGGAAACATACTATTGGCCATGATAACTTAAAGTGTTGCTGCAACGATGGGACGTGTGACTCTACAGGTTGAACTCGAAGCGCTGGTGAAATGATTTAAGTAAGTTCATCTATTTTGATGGCCCATGTATAGAACAGGGCCGGAACAGTAGTATAAGCATATTCCTAAGCCTACGCCTAAGCCTAAGCCTAAGCCTTAGCCTAAACCTAAGCCTAAGCCTAAGCCTAAGCCTAAGCCTTAGCCTAAACCTAAGCCTAAGCCTAAGCATAAGCCTAAGCGTATGGGTAGCCTATTCCTGAGCCTGAGAGCCTAAGTCTAAGCCAAAAAATTGGTCTAAAGCTTAAACTGACTCTATTATAGCCTCTCCGAAAAACGATCCGGCCCTATTCTATACATGGGCCATTTTGATTAGATATAACCCACATCAAAGACTGCTGCCTGGGCGATATAAGACATATTGCATTCTACTTAGAATAGATATAAAGATTGTCATACCTAGGGCTGATTTATTAATATCGGTCCTAGGACCTATCCCTCTAGTATATATACAACTAAGGGCAATAACTATAATATCGCCCAAACCTGCACGGCAATAACAGTCATGCTGTAGTGACCCGAATAAGAGGGGGCTGACATTTATTTGGCCTCTCCAGAGGGTGCTCCCCTTGTTATTCGGTTACGGACTGTTATTTTTTAACCCACGCTCCGCCGCCCTTCGTTACTGATATATATCCGGTACTGCAAGTATCCGTTGAATTAAACGTTTATTTGTCTTGTATCAGCTTGAGCTAAAATACAAGGTTATACTTAGGAATGTACTTTCAAAATTTAAGTACGCTTTAAAGTTTCGAACTCAAATTATTTGGTTCTGGAGTCATTTATGTGCTACAATTAGGGTTTATTGACATTTATGGAGTCTAATGAGGGTTTAGGGACTCTATCCGCTTACGGACTCTTATTAGGGATACGGACTCGTAGCTTTTAGGAGGCAGTGTGATGAACACTGAAGCCAAAAACTTCAGTATCTTGCACACTGAAGGTTTTTGGCTTCAGTATCCGGGGCATTGAAATCAAAAGCCTCCAGTATCCGGGACACTAAAACAGAAAAGCTCCACTATCCGGGATACTGACCCCAAAAAAAGATTAAGTGTCTATGACACAACCCTTTGAAAGTTTCCTGGCGTACGCATGATATTGTGAAAGTTGCATAAAAATTTACGAAATTAAACCACTTAACTACATATATACGGTTTTTTAGAGTGGCAGGGGTTAAACAAGGAAACTGAGTTTGCGAAATTTCATCACAACACGAAACATTTTCATAAAATATGGTTCATTAGATTGAGATGGAACAAAGACCCAAGGACCACGCTCCCAGAATAAAGCAGCAAAACAATTTTCACCAAAACAGTATTGCTGTCTCACAGTCGTTTGTTGCAAACAATAAAGTTGTATTTCCTAAGCATAAGCCTAAGCCTAAACCTATTAAGTCAAGCAGAAAAGTTTGTTTAAACCTGAAGCTTACTATATATTGCAGTCCGACAAAAAAACGTTCCGCCCCTGATCTTTTACATGGGACGATTTCAGTAACAACAAAGCTATTGCCTATATTATCAAATGCGTATAGAATTTATCAAAAGTTAGCCATAGATCTTCAAACTCTGGCAATTGCGGATTTGAAAATTGACACAAAAGTAGGACAAGTAAAGTGTACCAAACGCGCTGATTTTCGAACGTCGATATTGCTGGTTTGAAAAATACAAGACCTATTAATAACTGGTAATACGTGCTACACACATTTGAAAATACGGGTATAAAAAGTAAACGACATATCTGTTTTTTGTTAAATATATGGTATCACGACAATTCGTCGCCAGGCAACTCGTCGACCCGACAACTCGTGCTCTGCCGCTGGGTACAACTCGTCCAACACAAGAGTGAGACTATATACATTTCTTGCGGTTTTTTCTCTAATCGAAAATCGAATACTATTAAGCGTACAACATGAAGCCTAATCTAATAACCTAAAGCCTAACGGTTAATCTTAGTCAAGCCTTAGCCTACTCAGATTCTGTGCTGCCAGCAAACGAAACCGCCTGTTTAAAGTAACACGAGTCCTTCAACAATTTATGTTACGGAGTCATAAGTGTGGCACTTCCGTGAACTATGGCCCGTTTTGGTTCCTTGCATCGACTTGTACAAAAGTGCCCTGGAAATGTTCAAATATGTAAGGATAAGGTCAATCTGTGCCGAGTCACTGGCTTAGACAAAGGGCTTCCCCTGCCATAGGTCATGGCTGACACCAACAGAGATGGATTCCAATATTTTGTATTATTTGTTACAAAAATTGCGTTTGGATTTTGGTTTGTTTCGCTCGCGAGTAGTTTCGATTAAAAGTAGCATCGACCAAGTCAGAAATTTGTGGATTGGTCACCTGTGAACCAGCATTGTAAGGAGATCATCATCAGCAGCAGCAACAACAACAGCAGCAGCAACGACGACAACGACGACGACAACAACAACAACAACGACGACGACAACAACAGCAACCAACAACAACCAACAACAACCAAAAACAACAACAACAACAACAACCAACAACCAGCAACATCAACAACAACAACAACAACAACAACAACAATAACAACGACGACGACAACAACAACCACAACAACAACAACAAAAACAACAACCAACAACAACAACAACAACAACAACAAAAAACAAAGAAATAAACAAACAAACAAACAAACAAACAAACAACAACATCAACAACATAATATACAACTACAACAACAACAACAACAACCAACAACAACAACAACAACAACCAACCAACCAACAACAACAACACACAACAACAACAACCAACAACAACAACAAACAAACAACAAACAACCAACCAACCAACAACAACAACAACAAACAAACAACGACGACAAAGAACAAAAGTTGTTAAAATTTTTAAAACTTTCAAAATCATCGAACGCATTTGTGGTCAAAAACGAAACATTTCACTTCAAAATGGTACTTTTGGGAATTTGATGTATTGTATTTGGTTACTGAAAAAACACAACAGCAACGGGGAAAACAGGGCTCGACCCCCCCATCAACGTCTGTTGCCTCAAGATTCTGTTATACTCAACTACAGCTAACAGTTTACGGATTCGAATTTTAAGATGAAATATTTGAAATTGTTATAGCGGGGGGTCGCTTTCCATGTCCCAACCTCTGCAACAATGTTAATTTGACGCGTTTGGTTTACTGTTGGGTTCCAGAAGAGCTTAAAACCTAAAGACGACAGTTTAAAGTCAAACTTAGGTTAAACCAGCTACAGAACATTTAGTTTAGCATCAATTTTGCGTTTTTTTGACAGTAAATCAATATATATATTGTGATTGGGGTAGGAAAAGACATGACTTAAGCCCGATTTTGAACTTTACGTTGAACGAATATTGGTTTCGTTGTGTGTAGCACGTATTACTAGTTGATGATAGATCTTGTAGTTCTTTCGAATCAGTCAATGCAGAGGCTCAAAATTCAGCCAGTGTTTCGCATATCATTTGCTCTGGTTAATGTACCAATGTTGAGTGCAACAACTGTCATATTTAATGAGTTTGAAAACCTATTACTAACTGATGATTGTTGCTATATACATTTGAGAATATGGGTCATAAAGAAAGGTAAAACTGTATAGTTTTTGTTATTACATTGAAACATTGTCCAATGTTACTTTAAAGGGCGTAACAGTAGATAAAGCGCATTCCTAAGCCTAAGCCTAAGCCTAAGCAAAAAATGTAATCTAGAATCTAAATATACTCTTTTACAGAGCACTAGAAACACCTGGACGCCCATTAAATTGGGCCGATGCATTCATAGTTCAAATCGGCAACAACACAGCAATACTCTATTTTGTCTCGAACTATCAATCGAAACATATTCTAATGTGAAAGGCTTTTTTATATTTAAATTTTTAATGGCCGAAATTTTTTAAAAAACGAAAAAATATTTCACATTTTTCCTCAGAAATTAGAGCAATGCTACGTTGTTTAAGCTGTCTAAAATTTTACTAAATCAACGTAAGTACAGATCAAATTAAAAAACACAAACAAAAAGCCAAATTCTTAACGCGACGCGTGTAACAAATTACACTGTAAATTTCGATGAGTTGATTAATCAACACAGAGGTTAGAATTGGTTATTTCTGGCTATTTCTGAGTTAATAACAGTAAACATTAACTCACTCTAAGTTGATTTAATTCTGGATTAATTAATTAATTAACTCAGCATGAGTTTAATGAATTCAGAATTCTGAGTTCTGAAAGATCAAATTCGGAGGTCAGCCTCTGAGTCTATTCAACTCATTCTGAGTTAAAGTCAACTCATTGAAATTTACAGTGTATACCATCTCTTAGCAGTGTCGAGCAATGTAAAGAATAGGGATGGAACAGTTTTATATGCATTCACAAGCCTAAACCTGAGCCTAAGCGTGAAAATGAGCATTTTCCTAAGCCTAAGCCTAAGTGTAAAAATGAGCATAATCGTAAGCTTAAGGCTAAGCCTAAGCGTAAAAATGAGCATATTCCTAAGTCTAAACTTAAACCTAAGCTAAGCAAAAAAGACTAGTCTGAAGCTTAGGCCTAAACCTAAGCCAAGAAAAAAGATTAGTCTGAAGTTTAGGCTTACTTTACTTTAGTCCCACAGAAAAACTCTCTGCCCCTGATCTTTACATGGGCCGCAGTGTGTAACACCTCAGACTTTTGGGCTATCGCAGTGACTCTCGACATATATGTCTTAAATTTAAGAATTTTAATTTTTAATTTTTTTAGAAATATAAGGCCTTAAATTTTCTGACTTTAAAGTTTGAACTTAATTACTTTGTTTCATAACCATTTACGTGCAACTCCCGAAAACCAGTTCTTAAATATAAGACAAATATTTCTCGAAAGAAAGAAATTTGTGTCAAAAAATTAACAACAATAATTTCTTGAATGTTTAAGAAAATTATGTTATAAATATTTCAGACAAGAAATTGCGAGTTTTTAAAAACAATTAATGTCTAAACTTAAAAACGTTTAAGTTTTAGTAATTTAAGAATGTAAGAGTCTTGAAATTGCACGACAATTGTGTGTGTAGGAATTTATTTTTTTCAGTTTTTACTTATAATTATGAAACCTCGGAGGGGTCGATGTTCAGATTCAGCAATCCATTTCGCGAGTCCGATTTTTTACGTTGATGATGACATCAACAGCTTTATTAGTGTTTCTTCGGATGAACACAGCGTCAACAGGGAAAGCAACAACAATAATAACAACAACAACAATAATAATAATAATAATAATAATCATAATAAAAATGATAACACAAGCTACAGTAATACAGCAATATCACATCGCATATTGGAACTACAACAAACCCAGCGTACAAGTCTTCCTCAAAGTAGTGAAACGGAAACATTCAACGAATGCAATTGTCTGCCATCGTCCGGGCGTAGTCCATTACTCGTCAAAAGTCCCGGACGACTTTCGCGTCGGCCGTTTCAAGCCGACGGCAGTCCTCAAGTCAAAGGCCGAGGTCTTACTCTCGCGATCGCTTCGCCAGTTGTTGCCACAAGTCCTGCACAGCCAGCAGCAGCGCATGGTGGAAGACCGGATTTTGGCACTATTTCAAAACAACAACAACAACAACAACAACAACAACAACAACAACAACAACAACAACAACAACAACAACAACAACAACAACAACAACAACAACACGAAAAACATTTCGGTATCGGCTCATGGCGTTGCTGGCGTTGGTGTGGACTGGAGTCGACGTTGCAACGATCAGCTGCATTAATTGCAACCGTTCATTTCAGCTTCGCAATCGGTTGTGTTGTTTACGGCATCGGCCACTGGATTGAAACCCGAAACGCACTTTATGCCCTCGCGTTTGTCTTAGGTCTCCTTGGTCTGCCAGGCGTTCTTGCGTTATTTTGTGGCATTCGGCGACGAAAGCGTCACTTGTTACTGCCGTTTTTAATTATTCTTGGCGTTGCGCTGATTGCGCTTGTAGTATTTTTGCTAATGGTAATATCTCTTATCGTTGAGCTTGCAAATCATCGTCCGGCACAAGGCAGTTTGGCAACGTTTGGCATTGATCCTGAACAGAGTCGGTTCGATAAGTTGGTTAAAGCAAGTTTTGCCCTTGCAATTTTTTCGCTTGCATTTGCGTTCGAAATATGGGCGCTTGTTATTATTCGACGATGTTATCATTGCTATAAAATGATTGCAACTGCAGCTGCAATTAATAGCAATCAGACTGATCTCGGGACCGCGACGGCGGCGATGGCCGACGAACGGCGCCATTTGATAACTCGGCCTTCGGGAGCGACGCCAAATATGCGAAGTCCACGCCATCGACGCCATTTGAAGCGGTCCGCTGACAAAACGGCGGCCGAAACTACGACAAAATTTGAACAAAATTCACAATCTTATCAAATGTCATGAGCTTCTGACGCTTTTATTGGCAAAGAAATTGGTTAAATATTAATTGTTAAAAAATTTGTTTGAAAATTTTCAAAGCTATGAAGTGGCGTTCGCATAGCTTTCACTTTCAAAGGTAACTTGCGGCAAAAATTTCAGGTCAGCGTATACAACAAGGCCGCAACAGTAGTATATGAATATTGTTAAGCCTAAGGCTAAGTCTATGCCTTAGTGTAAAAATGAGCTTACACCTAATGCGGGATTCACGTTATAAGCTAGGCAGGCTGGACACGTTGTCCCATGTTGATTTGACGTCAACGTTAAAATTCGAGCTATTATATTGGAACAACATACAAAACCTGAAGGTCATATAACATTAGCTTGCAAACCACAGCTCTCAAATGATCAATGTGTACAAGGGACGCTATGTCACGTGATACTGTGGGACATGTGGGAAGTTCGTGATTTTGCCTTCAGCCTGTATCCTGTATCGCCTGTATAGTTCTTTCCTCGATGTATGCGTATCGCTCTGATTTAGTAAAACGCGGCCGGTAAATGTTTATTATAAACCCCAACCCGAAACCCGTATGACACAAAATACCCAATATATTTCAAAACTTCAAGCCTAAGCAAAAATTGTCTAAAGATTAATCTTATTCTATTGCAGAACGGCAGAAAAAATGTTGCGCCCTTGATCTTTACATTGGTCAAATTTCGGACTGGAGCTCGAAATTTCAACTGTTAAGTTTATTGTATTTTTATCTTTCCAGTTTTTTCTCGAGCTTAAAAAGTGTATTTTTTTGAATTTTTGGAAAACTTTCAAGACAGCTGTCTACTGTCAATTTTCTTCGTTGAATACAACCCTGTTTATCAGTTCGAAACATTCATTAATTTTGTTAATGCCAAATATTCACCCACTGTTTTGTTTTGAAATTGTCAACTCAATTCGAACTTTGGCTCACGTAAAGATAAAAGGCTCGAAAGGTTTTTCAGTGGGACTTCAATAGGGTAAGCGTAAGCTTTAAACAAATTTTTTGCTTAAGCTTAGGCTTTGGCTTAGGGTTGAACTCAAGAATACGATTATACTACTGCTACTGCCCTGTTCAATGCAGTGTAAGCATAAGCTTTAGACTAATTTTTTGCTAAGGCTTAGGCTAGGCTTAGACTTAAACTTAGGCTTAGGCTTAGACTTAGGGTTAGGCTCAGTAATATGCTTATACTACTGTTACGGGACTGTTCTATGCAGGGTAAGCATGAGCTTCAGACTAATTTTTTGCTTAGACTTTGGCTTATGCTTAGGCTTAGGTTTGTGAGTATGCTTATACTACTATTGCTGCCCTGTTCTATATATTGGCCCGAACTTTAACCATTAATTCATTCTAAAGATTAATGCAGACCCAGGAAATTGTATAATGGGTAATTTTACAAACTACTGTTAGTAAACTGTTGACTATTTATGAGACCCAAATAATGGGGCGATGCGTAAAATATGGAATTGGTCACAGATAAAAGCAAGCAACATACGCAGTATTGTAACTTAACTGCAATATTTTTATTTCACATTATTTTAAATAAACGATTTAATGATAGAAATTAAGTCTACAACTCGGCACATTGGCTATACAGCGTGTTGAGCTTAGCGTTGCTCCATACATCTCAAATGGGGGGCTCTGCACACCGAAGTGGCCCCTCACATAATTTAAAAAGACTTTTTTGCATCAAATTTTTAATTTGTCTAAATAAATTTCGCCTGGTTTCTTGCTCGCTTCGCTCGCGTAATCTAAATTGTCTATTCTTTTTGAGTGTGTTTATAGAAAATTTTACACAGACCTTAAAAACTCAACGGAGTGCGATTTTTCTTTGGGGGTGGCTCACATTGAGTTTGACGGGAACCCTTCTACATACTTGGTACGACAATAGGGCCGTGCAATCAATTGTGTACTAATACTGAAATCTTGTAAAAGGTGTTCTTTTTAGCATTGGCCTTCATGGCTAACCAGATTGGCGATATGGCTAACGTGGTGCCGTGGCTAACCATATTGGCGATATGGCTAAATTGGTGCCGTGGCTAACCATATTGGCGATATGGCTAACGTGGTGCCGTAGCTAATCAATTGGCGATATGGCTACATTGGTGCCATGACTAACCATATTGGCAATATGGTTAAATTGGTGCCGTGACTAACCATATTGGCGATATGGCTAACGTGGCGCCGTAGCTAATCATATTGGCTATATGACTACATTGGTGCTTGACTAACCATATTGGCAATATGGTTAAATTGGTGCCGTGACTAACCATATTGGCAATATGGTTAAATTGGTGCCGTGACTAACCATATTGGCGATATGGCTAAATTGGTGCCGTGACTAACCATATTGGCAATATGGTTAAATTGGTGCCGTGACTAACCATATTGGCGATATGGCTAAATTGGCGCCGTGGCTAACCATATTGGCGATATAGTTAACGTGGTGCCGTAGCTAATCATATTGGCGATATGGCTACATTGGTGCCATGACTAACCATATTGGCAATATGGTTAAATTGGTACCGTGACTAACCATATTGGCGATATGGCTAACTTGGTGCCGTGGCTAACCATATTGGCGATATGGCTAAATTGGTGCCGTGACTAACCATATTGGCGATATGGCTAACGTGGTGCCGTGGCTAACCATATTGGCGATATGGTTAAATTGGTGCCGTGACTAATCATATTGGCAATATGGTGAAATTGGGGCCGTGACTAACCATATTGGCGATATGGTTAACTTGGTGCCGTGGCTAACCATATTAGCGGTATGGCTAAATTGGTACCGTGGCTAACCATATTGGCGATATGGCTAACTTGGTGCCGTGGCTAACCATATTGGCGATATGGCTAAATTGGTGCCGTGACTAACCATATTGGCGATATGGCTAACGTGGTGCCGTGGCTAACCATATTGGCGATATGGTTAAATTGGTGCCGTGACTAACCATATTGGCAATATGGTTAAATTGATGCCGTGACTAACCATATTGGCGATATGGTTAACTTGGTGCCGTGACTAACCATATTGGCGATATGGCTAACTTGGTGCCGTGGCTAACCATATTGGCGATATGGCTAAATTGGTGCCGTGGCTAATCATATTGGCGATATGGCTAACGTGGTGCTGTAGCTAATCATATTGGCGATATGGCTACATTGGTGCCATGACTAACCATATTGGCAATATGGTTAAATTGGTGCCGTGACTAACCATA
This sequence comes from Enoplolaimus lenunculus, assembly GCA_030248215.1. Taxonomy (NCBI): domain Eukaryota; kingdom Metazoa; phylum Nematoda; class Enoplea; order Enoplida; family Thoracostomopsidae; genus Enoplolaimus; species Enoplolaimus lenunculus. The sequence continues at coordinate 104,298 of JASANG010000443.1, forward strand.
TTGGCAATATGGTTCAATTGGTGCCGTGACTAACCATATTGGCAATATGGTTAAATTGGTGCCGTAACTAACCATATTGGCAATATGGTTAAATTGGTGCCGTGACTTACCATATTGGCGATATGGCTAAATTGGTGCCGTGGCTAACCATATTGGCGATATGGCTAACGTGGTGCCGTAGCTAATCATATTGGCGATATGGCTACATTGGTGCCATGACTAACCATATTGGCAATACGGTTAAATTGGTGCCGTAACTAACCATATTGGCAATATTGTTAAATTGGTGCCGTGACTAACCATATTGGCGATATGGCTAACTTGGTGCCGTGGCTAATCATATTGGCGATATGGCTAACGTGGTGCTGTAGCTAATCATATTGGCGATATGGCTACATTGGTGCCATGACTAACCATATTGGCAATATGGTTAAATTGGTGCCGTGACTAACCATATTGGCAATATGGTTAAATTGGTGCCTTGATTAACCATATTGGCGATATGGCTAACTTGGTGCCGTGGCTAACCATATTGGCGATATGGCTAAATTGGTGCCATGGCTAACCATATTGGCGATATGGCTAACGTGGTGTCGCAGCTAATCATATTGGCGATATGGCTAACGTGGTGCCGTAGCTAATCATATTGGCGATATGGCTACATTGGTACCGTGACTATTCATATTGGCAATATGGTTAAATTGGTGCCGTGACTAACCATATTGGCGATATGGCTAAATTGGTGCCGTGACTAACCATATTGGCGATATGGCTAAATTGGTGCCGTGGCTAACCATATTGGCGATATGGCTAACGTGGTGCCGTAGCTAATCATATTGGCGATATGGCTACATTGGTGCCATGACTAACCATATTGGCAATACGGTTAAATTGGTGCCGTAACTAACCATATTGGCAATATTGTTAAATTGGTGCCGTGACTAACCATATTGGCGATATGGCTAACTTGGTGCCGTGGCTAACCATATTGGCGATATGGCTAAATTGGTGCCGTGGCTAATCATATTGGCGATATGGCTAACGTGGTGCTGTAGCTAATCATATTGGCGATATGGCTACATTGGTGCCATGACTAACCATATTGGCAATATGGTTAAATTGGTGCCGTGACTAACCATATTGGCAATATGGTTAAATTGGTGCCGTGACTAACCATATTGGCGATATGGCTAACTTGGTGCCGTGGCTAACCATATTGGCGATATGGCTAAATTGGTGCCATGGCTAACCATATTGGCGATATGGCTAACGTGGTGCCGTAGCTAATCATATTGGCGATATGGCTACATTGGTACCATGACTAATCATATTGGCAATATGGTTAAATTGGTGCCGTGACTAACCATATTGGCAATATGGTTAAATTGGTGCCGTGACTAACCATATTGGCGATATGGCTAAATTGGTGCCGTGGCTAACCATATTGGCCATATGGGTAAAGTGGTGCCGTGGCTAACCATATTGGCGATATGGCTAAATTGGTGCCCTCGCTAACCATATTGGCGATATGGCTAACGTGGTGACGCAGCTAAACATATTGGCGATATGGCTAACTTGGTGGTAGCTAATCATATTGGCGATATGGCTACATTGGTACCATGACTATTCATATTGGCAATATGGTTAAATTGGTGCCGTGACTCACCAGATTCGCAATGTGGATAAATAGGTGCCGTGACTAACCATATTGGCAATATGGTTAAATTGGTGCCGTAACTAACCATATTGGCAATATGGTTAAATTGGTGCCGTAACTAACCATATTGGCAATATGGATAAATTGGTGCCGTGACTAACCATATTGGCGATATGGGTAAATTGGTGTCGTGAGTAACCATATTGGCGATATGGCTAACGTGGTGCTGTAGCTAATCATATTGGCGATATGGCTACATTGGTGTCGAATGATTAACCATATTGGCAATATGGTTAAATTGGTGCCGTGACTAACGATATTGGCAATATGGTTAAATTGGTGCCGTGACTAACCATATTGGCAATATTGTTAAATTGGTGCCGTGACTAACCATATTGGCGATATGGCTAACTTGGTGCCGTGGCTAACCATATTGGCGATATGGCTAAATTGGTGCCCTGGCTAATCATATTGGCGATATGGCTAACGTGGTGCTGTAGCTAATCATATTGGCGATATGGCTACATTGGTGCCATGACTAACCATATTGGCAATATGGTTAAATTGGTGCCGTGACTAACCATATTGGCAATATGGTTAAATTGGTGCCTTGATTAACCATATTGGCGATATGGCTAACGTGGTGTCGCAGCAGTTGGGGAGATAGGGAAAAAGGGGTGGGGGGTAATCATATTGGCGATATGGCTAACTTGGTGCCGTAGCTAATGGTATTTACGTTGGTTACGTGTTTCATATTGGCGATATGGCTACATTGGTACCTTGACTATTCATATTGGCAATATGGTTAAATTGGTGCCGTGACTAACCATATTGGCAATATGGTTAAATTGGTGCCGTGATTAACCATATTGGCGATATGGCTAAATTGGTGCCGTGGCTAACCATATTGGCGATATGGCTAAGTTGGTGCCATGGCGCTCCCTATTTGGGCGATCTAATGGTCTAACGTGGCGTGTCGCCGCTAACCATATTGGCGATACGGTTAACGTGGTGCCGTAGCTAATCATATTGGCGATATGGCTACATTGGTGCCATGACTAATCATATTGGCAATATGGTTAAATTGATGCAGGCCGTGAGGGGCTAACCATATTGGCGATATGGCTATTGGTGCCGTGGCTACCTTCTAACGTGGTGCCGTGGCTAATCATATTGGCGATATGGCTACATTCGTGCCATGACTAACTTTCATATTCAATTTTACGGTTAATTGGTGCCGTGACTACCATATTGGCAATATGGTTAAATTGGTGCCGTGCCTTACCATATTGGCGATATGGCTAAATTGGTGCCGTGGCTAACCATATTGGCGATATGGCTAACGTGGTGCTGTAGCTAATTATATTGGCGATATGGCTACATTGGTGCCATGACTAACCATATTGGCAATATGGTTAAATTGGTGCCGTGACTAACCATATTGGCAATATGGTTAAATTGGTGCCGTGACTAACCATATTGGCGATATGGCTAACTTGGTGCCGTGGCTAACCATATTGGCGATATGGCTAAATTGGTGCCATGGCTAATCATATTGGCGATATGGCTAACGTGGTGCCGTAGCTAATCATATTGGCGATATGGCTACATTGGTACAATGACTAAACATATTGGCAATATGGATACAGTGGTACAGTGACTAGTCATATTGGCAATATGGTTAAATTGGTGCCGGCTCGGAACCATATTGGCGATATGGCTAAATTGTCCAACCATATTGGCGATATGGCTAACTTGGTGCCGTGCCTAACCATATTGGCGATATGGCTAAATTGGTGCCATGGCTAACCATATTGGCGATATGGCTAACGTGGTGTCGCAGCTAATCATATTGGCGATATGGCTAACTTGGTGCCGTAGCTAATCATATTGGCGATATGGCTACATTGGTACCGTGACTATTCATATTGGCAATATGGTTAAATTGGTGCCGTGACTAACCATATTGGCAATATGGTTAAATTGGTGCCGTGACTAACCATATTGCGATATGGCTAAATTGGTGCCGTGGCTAACCATATTGGCGATATGGCTAAGTTGGTGCCGTGGCCAACCATATTGGCGATACGGTTAACGTGGTGCCGTAGCTAATCATATTGGCGATATGGCTACATTGGTGCCATGACTAACCATATTGGCAATATGGTTAAATTGATGCCGTGACTAACCATATTGGCGATATGGCTAACTTGGTGCCGTGGCTAACCATATTGGCGATATGGCTAAATTGGTGCCGTGGTTAATCATATTGGCGATATGGCTAACGTGGTGCTGTAGCTAATCATATTGGCGATATGGCTACATTGGTGCCATGACTAACCATATTGGCAATATGGTTCAATTGGTGTCGTGACTAACCATATTGGCAATATGGTTAAATTGGTGCCGTGACTAACCATATTGGCGATATGGCTAACTTGGTGCCGTGGCTAACCATATTGGCGATATGGCTAAATTGGTGCCATGGCTAACCATATTGGCGATATGGCTAACGTGGTGCCGTAGCTAATCATATTGGCGATATGGCTACATTGGTACCATGACTAATCATATTGGCAATATGGTTAAATTGGTGCCGTGACTAACCATATTGGCAATATGGTTAAATTGGTGCCGTGACTAACCATATTGGCGATATGGCTAAATAGGTGCCGTGGCTAACCATATTGGCGATATGGCTAACGTGGTGCCGTAGCTAATCATATTGGCGATATGGCTACATTGGTGCCATGACTAACCATATTGGCAATATGGTTAAATTGATGCCGTGACTAACCATATTGGCAATATGGTTAAATTGATGCCGTGACTAACCATATTGGCGATATGGCTAACTTGGTGCCGTGGCTAACCATATTGGCGATATGGCTAAATTGGTGCCCTGGCTAATCATATTGGCAATATGGCTAACGTGGTGCTGTAGCTAATCATATTGGCGATATGGTTAACGTGGTGCCGTAGCTAATTATATTGGCGATATGGCTAACTTGGTGCCGTGGCTAACCATATTGGCGATATGGTAAACGTGGTGCCGTAGCTAATTATATTGGCGATATGGCTAACTTGGTGCCGTGGCTAACCATATTGGCGATATGGCTAAATTGGTGCCGTGGCTAACCATATTGACGATATGGCTAACGTGGTGCCGTAGCTAATCATATTGGCGATGTGGCTACATTGGTGCCATGACTAACCATATTGGCAATATGGTTAAATTGGAGCCGTAACTAACCATATTGGCGATATGGCTAACTTGGTGCCGTGGCTCCGTCTGTTCGTCTGTCTACCGAAAAGAATCTCAAGAACCACTGAACCGATTTTGATAATATTTTTTGTCTGAAAGCCAATTATCCTGGGGTGTTAACCTCGCATTGGGGTTTAAAAATTTTGAGCCGTTTATTAGCTACAGGCGAATTTGCATAATCAATTAAGCTTAAATTAGGACTTTCTACATCATTTTACTAATTATTACAGTTACAAGCAATCTAATTTCAGCATTAAAGAGTTTTTGGGTGCGCGGAATTTGCACACACTGTTCACAAACCTCCAAAACCGATAATTGAGTAGTTAGCTAATAGATAATTTGCAAATATTAGCAAAGTTTAAAAGTCTCAATTAGTACTTTTTACAATATTTCACTAAAAAACCAATCTAATTTCAGCATTAAAGGGTTTTCAGGTGCGAAAAATTCGGATAAATTGTTTACAAACCTCCAAAATCGATAATTGAACAGTTAGCTAATAGCTAATTTGCACTTTAGCTAAATTGACAAGACAAAATTAAGACTTTTTAAATTATTTCAATAATTATTAGGGTTAGTGAAGTTTTTTGGTGCGATGAATCTGAGTAAATTGTTTACAAACCTCTAAAACCGATAATTAAGCAGTTAGCTAATAGATAATTTGCATATAAGTTATGATAATTGATATGCCTAAGTTAGGCATTTTTACAATAATTCACTAATTATTAGAGTTACAAGCAATCTTATTTTAGCAATAATGGTTGTTTGGGTGCGAGAAATCTGAATAAATTGTCTACAAACCCTCAAAACTGAAAGTCGAATAGTTAGCTAATAGCTAATTTGCATATTACCTTAATACTTACGTGTGTTCGAGCTTCGCTCAATAAATGTAGTCCCACTACAACTGGTTATATAATATTCCGATTCTGTAATGGCTTTCCCCAATAAAACCATGCTATTTAAAAAGGTACCAGTTATTGGCTGGGTTTCTGAACCCTTGCTTAAGTACGACTTTGTGTTTAAGTATGTGCTAAGCAATCACTAAACCATTCTGCCGTGTTTATAAGTGTAATTAAGTTAAGTAAATACATATGTTACTGATTATATTCGAAATATTACAGATTAACAATTCAGACATATTCTGTCTAAATAAAATTACAGACTCAAGAAGTTTTTTGAATATAAAGCAAAATTATGGATTTCTTGTTCATGATTAAGGCTCACATCTGGCGTTTATTTATTTTGCTCAACAAGTAAAGTACTTACTTAAGTCTGTGCCTTAATTTTGTGTGGGACTAGAAAAGAGTAAATTTAAGCTTTAGACTAATTTTTTTGCTTGTCTTAGGCTTAGGCGGTCAATGTATAGAACAGGGCGGGACAAGTAGTATAAGCATATTCCTAAATCTAAGCCTAAGCTTAAGCGTAAGCGCAAGGATGAGCCTATTTCCAAGCCATGCCTAAGCCTCAGCCTAACCAAAAAGGTAGTATAAACATTAAGCTGACTCTATTACAGTCCCGCAGAAAAACGTTCCGACCCTGTTCTATGCATAGGCCGGCTAAGGCTTAGGAATATACTCATTTTAACGCTTAATCGTAGGCTTAGGGTTAGGCTTACACTTAGGAATATGATTATAATACTGATTCTGTTCTTTGCATTGGCCCGATCGCATTATATTTCTAAAATCTATTACTATAAGATTATGAACACGAAAATTTTTTGTGTTCATCATAAACAGAAATGATTTTTACTTGAAAAAGAATGTAAATTTACGTTTTTTTAATTAAAATATTCAAAAATCAACAAAAATAAATATAATAAAAATAAATATTAAATAAATATTAATAATACGTAAGAACAAGAAGAGTTACATACGATTTGAACAATCAAAATAGATATCTGGGCGGTGACCCTGTGGTATATGATCGATTTGTTCATAAATGAATTTATATTTTGTGTATTTATTTTATATTATATTTTTAGATACTATTTTTTGCGTTTAAAATTTTTTTTTCAGTATTTTGGTTTGGTTAATCTGAGTTCACTGTAAATTTTATTGAGCTGATTTTAACTCATAGTGAGTTGAATTACTCAGTCTGTGTTAGGACTTTTGGAACTCAGAAGTTTGAGTTGATTCAATTCATCCTGAATTAATAAATCAACTCACCCAGAGTTTACGAACCTCACAGTATTAAGAATCAGCTCAACTCAGAGTGAGTTAATGTTTACTGATATTAGTTCAAAAATAGTCAACTCGCTAGCTGAATTGATTGATCAACTCATTGAAATTTAGTGTTAGGAGTTCAGTGATTGTAAGTGTTTACGAACTTGAAAATTTACTAATTTAAGAGTGGTTTTAGGCAGTGAAACATTGTCTGAGTTTCTGAAATTCGACTTATTAAGTGCTACTTAGTACTAAGTACGTGCTACTTAACCATTTTGTCCTTTTTAACTGCTTAAGCAACAACTTAAGTCGCTTTACTGAATTTGATATATTACAGGCTACACTGTAAAATTCAATGAGTTGATTAATCAATTCAGCTAGCGAGTTGGTTTATTTATGAATTAAATCAGTAAACATTGACTCATTCTGAGTTGAGTTGATTCTTACTCTGAGTTGAGTTGACTCTGGGTGAGTTGATTATTTAACTCAGAATGAATTGAATCATCTCAAAATTCTGAGTTCTGATAGTCCTAACTCACACTGAGTGATTTCACTCATTCTGAGTTAAAATCAACTCACTGAAATTTACAGTGTAACAGATCAAACGTATTAATCTTGGTCTAATTAAAATTGCAGAGTCATGATGTATACGTTATATAATGCAAAACTATTACTTTTTTGCTATGACAATTGCTCACATTTGGCATTTATCTGTTTTTGTTCGAAATTTAAGTATTTACTTAAAGCGGTAGCTTAGTAATTACTTAAGTATAGCTTAAGTATACAGTTCAGTAAGATTTCAAAGACCCAGCCATTGTTTAAGTTTTTAGTGCGACGAAGTTGCCTTAAACAAGGTGTCAAAAACGCTCTGAGAATATTGTCTTGAATTCGGAAGTTTTTATCGCCAAATCGTTATATTTTTCACAGTGGTTTGTTACCTATGACCCGGAACAACAGTAGTAATCCGACCCTCGGCAAAAACATAACGCGTGCTGGTACATTTTGTTACTTTGCCAAATTAGTCAAATTGCAAACTCTTGTATTTATGAATAATGCAATTTTACTGATGCCAAAGCGCATAATCACAAGCTGAGACAGTAAAATCATGAGTTATATTTTTTGACTATTTTTACGCTGTTCGGCATCATCCGGCGCCGTCCGTCACTGTGAGTCATCCGTACGGCGCCGTCCGTCACACGTGCGTCACCTGTACGGCGCAGTCCGTTACTGTGAGTCATCCGTACAGCGCCGTCCGTCACTGTGAGTCATCCGTAAGGCGCCGTCCGTCACTGTGAGTCATCCGTACGGCGCCGTCCGTCACTGTGAGTCATCCGTACGGCGCCGTCCGTCACACGCGCGTCATCTGTACGGCGCAGTCCGTCACTGTGAGTCATCCGTACGGCGTCGTCCGTCACACGTGCGTCACCTGTACGGCACAGTCCGTCACGGCGCAGTCCGTCAGCGTCCGTCACCATACGTTATTTGCGTACGATACCTCACGGTGATGAACAACGCCGCACGGCACCGAGCGCGGCACACGGTGACGGACGGCGCCGTACAAGCGACGAACGTGCCGTACGGGGGACGGCTCGGTAAATGCCGCATGGCACAGCCGACGACGCCGGGAAAATTTAACGCGATTTGTACTTAAACGAAATGGAACACGAGTATTAACTGTATAAAAGTTTCAAAGATGTTTTATTGTTCCCCAACACAATTGAGGCATACAAATATTCTCTGGGCTTTGTACAAACATTAACAATTTTTGATGCGGTTCGTCGAACAAGCGCAATGTACATATAAAGCAAAATTGCGAGATATACGTGATTTATCACTAATTTTGAGCATTAAAACAGCAAAATTTCCGCTATTATGTATAATGAAAACGGAAACGAAAACCAACTTATACCGGAAACGGATATTCAATTAAACCGGACACTTTAAACTTCAGTGAGTAAATTTTAACTCAGAATGAGTAATCCGTAGGACTCAACAGAACTTAGGATTTTGAGTTGGTTCAATTCGTTATGAGTAAATTAATCTATTCACCCAGAGTCAATTCAACTCTAGAGTGAGACTCAAATCAACTCAAAAGTGAGTTAAAGTTTACTGATATTAATTTAGAAATAACCAACTCGCTAGCTGAATTGATGAATCAACACATTGAAATTTGCACCGTAAATTTTACAGATACTAATACTGCATAGCAAACGTTGGTTGTATCTCTTTTGACGTCTGGATTAGATTTTAGTCACAAGACATACAATACTCTGCACTGCACTCCAAACGTCCTCTGCCTCGTGTTAGGACGCCCCCCATATCACCATCACTGCAAAAGAACAGACGTCGAAATAAGAAGATAAATAATAAAAAAATGTTCAAATAAACTAAGTATAAATCAAACGAATTATATCATATTAAAATCAATATTAAATATCTTAAAATTTTTGATTGGTTAATCAGATGTCGGCAACGAAAATTTTTCTCAGAAAATTCCTATAAAAACGTAACATGATACCAAGTCAACGTGTATACTGGCCGAAACCGTGGTGTTTGCATGGGGGGACAGGCCGACAAAACACGTGAGCGAAGAGACGATTAAGACAACTACGCCGTATAGTGTAAACCACAGGAATTGAATGTTTCATAACGCGAAAAAAATTATGGCTGAGACAACTTTATGTGAACCAAAAATTGTGTTAATAATTCGGAGACGAAATTATTTTTTGCTGAAATTTTGATAGGAAAAATACAAATTTGCACCAAAATTGAGAAGACAGCGGAGTTTACTGTGATCAATTGGGGTCAGCCGGAGTAGAGTTTAAGATATAATTTTTTAAAAATAACTTTAGTTTGGAGATTCGTTTGGCGTTTCGTTTGTGATATACGAATGAAACATGAATTTATGCAAATTCTAAGACTGCGAAAATTTCCTACAGATTTGATGAAATCACAAAAATGAATCAAATTTGATGTTGTAATCAGCGTATGAGATTACGTTTCACCGAGACTCAGCCCATTTTAATAGTTGTGTCTGGTTGAACGTTTTTGTTTTGTTTTTGCGTTTTTGCAAAAATTAATATTAATGAAATTTGTAAAGTTTGTAACCCGGACAAAGAGAGCAATTTTTTAGCAACAAAATATACGAAACAATGTTGTGAACATATTGTGCCAAGCCAGGAGAAAAATATATAACTTCTATAGGAACAGCGAAGAATGTTCTACAAATGCTATATTATAAGCTGTGCTCCAAATTTTTTTACATAAGTAGCAAATTGACATAGGCCAATTGGTAACTGGACTGAATAGCAGATTAGGTTGCAACACAAATTTATATCGATCCACAATAAGCAATGTTTAACATTTATCTCCACCACACATGCAAGCACCTTGGCTTAAGAGACTCAAGTTGTTATATTCAATCAGTAATAATTGAATTTCTAATTCTAGCAAGCTTAAAGATGAACTTGGCAAAGTTATAGGATATGCAATCCAACGTAGTTCATGTATGCATGTACTTTCTGCATTTTTCTTCGGTGTTCGAACACTGTCCAGAATAGATATATGAGGTGTTCTAGCTTTAATAATATAGATGTGTGTGGGAATTAATACTCAAAATAGAATGTTAGTTTTAAAATTAACCAGAAAGTGTATATATTTGTTTCCGGTCGTAGGCAACGATGAGAGATTTTAACTAAAAAATATTGAATAGTAAAAGAATGATAATTTTTGTAAATAAATTAAAAAAATTGCAAATATTCTGGATAGCAAAAATAACCGAAGACATTGGGCGCAGGCGGAACTTCCGGTCAGGCGGAACTTCCGATAAGGCGGAACTTTCGATAAGGCGGAACTTCCGATAAGGCGGAACTTTCGATAAGGCGGAACTTCCAATTTGAGAGGGCCATTCTATCAATGTTATTCAGTTGTTGTTGGTGTGTAAATTTAGTATTATGTTAACAGTGTATATACTTAGGATCTATTTTATCAAATGTTCAACAAAAATATCAGAAATTGAAGGAAGATTGTTCACATACTGTAGTGACTGCAATAAGAGGGGTTAATCAGAGGACGGTCGCCATTTTGAGTCCAAACCAATAGGAGTTCGTTTCCATAATAAAAGTCCGTAAGCAGATTGAGTCCTTAAACGTCTTATTAGAGTTCATAAACGTCAATTGTCCCTATAATTGCTGTGCATACATTACTCCAAGATCATATAAAGTTGAGTTCAAAACTTTAAAGCATACTTAAATTTCTAAAGTACATCCTTAAGTATAACCTTGCATTATCGCTCAAGCTTTTAATTACAAGATTAAAAAACGTTTAATGCAACGGATAATTGCAATACCGGATACATATCAGTGACGAAGTGCTGCGGAAAGCGTGTTAAAAACAGTGGGTACCCTCTGGAGAAGCCAAATAAATATCCGTCCCCCCGTCTTATTTGGGTCACTACAGTAGTTGCGATGAAATTAAATTTTATAAAAAAATGACAAAAAATTCTCAGTTTCTGCTCAAATCTGTCAATAAAATCAATATTAATAGTGATATTTTGATTATTTTATTAATATTTACACAAATATTTCACACACGTTTTTGCGTATGGGATCGAACGAATATTACAGAAACAAAAAAAATCCGATGCGGTTAAATATTTGCTAATTTTACTGTAAGAAATCCTTTTTGACACAATTTGTTACATAAGTTTTCACTGTAAATTTACTTAAAATACAAAAAAGACTGTCAAAAATTTGATCAATTTTGTTAAACTAAACAAATTAATCAAAAAATATGATATATTTTTGACACAATTTTAAAACTGGTTGACAAAATAATATAAAGTTTGATTTTAGTTGAAATTACAAAATGTTTTTGAGGGTAAGATTTGTCTTGTGGGTCGCCTTAAAAGTTGACCAATGACCGGTGTCAGATATTGAATTTTTAATATTCTACTCAATTTTAACGCTAATATTTGTTCAATAATTTCAGCGCTGGCTTCATATTTTGATGGTTATTTTAAGTAAATGTTTGCAATATTTGCAAAAAAGCATCATTAATTAATGTGATAAATGAAATTGTTTTCAGTCATTGTGAAATTGTAGGTTTAAAATAGAAACGGGTTCACTAAGTACTCAGCAAAAAATGGTGAGCCAAATTGACTCTCTCCGAAATAGGCTTGTCCAGACTACACAAACTGAGTCAAAATTTGACTCCGCCAGAGTCAAATTCAATTCACTGAATCGCTCAATGAGTCAAATTTGACTCTGGCCGAGTCGAATTTGACTCAGTTTGTCCAGTCAGGAAAAGCCAATTTCGAAGAGAGTCAATTTGACTCAGTGTTTTTTGCAGTGTAGTATTTATTCATCGCTCCAGTTAATTCTGTGATTACAATTTCCGGTAAACAAAAGATACGGTGTATTAAATCCACCATATATTCGTTTTCTATTTCCTGTAAAAATCGACGTTCGTTTCTGTTTTCGTTTTCGTTATAGAAATACCGGAAATTCCGCTATCTTGAAATTAGGTTGTAAATGACAAGCTTTCAATTGTTTGATATGAAATTGAAATTACGAAATTCATTTAAAAATATTAAAAGGTTCGGGGCACCCGCTATTTTTTGTTTAAAATTTCAAAAAGCAAGACAAATATTTTCATGCCTCAGTTGTCTGATTTTATGTTGACGGCTTTCTAAAGCAAACCTCAATTATCAAATTCCGGAGCGCTGAACATGGGGGCACCCCCGAAACAGCGCCGCACACAAAATGTTTTGGCGAACAATAAAACATCTTTGAAACTTTTATACTTCAATATCTGTTTTCTGTTTCCGTATCCGTTATGTTTAACATCCGTGTACACGCTGGTAGACAGAACAAAACCTAATAAACAACTACGATATGCATTGACTTACTGTGTTGTTTTAAGAAGTTGGCATTGCAAATAGTCTCAAGGTTCCAACAGAATAGCGATTCCTGCTTAAATTCGGATAAAATTTACGTTCCGACTCCGATTCCGACTGACTGCTATTCCGATGCCGGAATTCCGATTTTTTGGTTATAATTTTTAAGGTGATTGAACTTAAATTTTGCCTGTTCTTTCGTTCGTTTGCACTTAATTAGTAACATCATTACCTTTAAGTAAATACTCTCAGTTGTTACGTGAAAGCGAATTATTGCGCTGATTATCAAAATGTGACTGCCTATATGACCAATTGTTAATAAAACTGCAAACAAAACTCATACACTTTACTTTTAATCGAATTACTAATTCCGATTCCGGTTCCGACAAAAAAATGATTCCGATTCCGACTCCATTTCCGACAAAAAATACTTTCAATGGGAACTCTTCGAATACTTTAACCACCTTGACTAGACAAATTTTAAGCACAAAAATACGTTTAGGAATCGTGTCAAAAATACAAAATGATTTTCGCATTTTGAAAAAAGTGTTTGAATCGACTAGAAAAAACACCGTTTTGATACGAGTTTCTCAGCGTACAAAAAAGTAATCTGAACGATGCTGTTTGAAATACAAAAGCGTTTAAAATAGCGTTTTATTTTCGACACGACTTCTTAAACGATATCGACAAGCGTTTCATCTTTATCTATATATTATAGCTGGAACGACCCACATACGTATTTTGGGCAACTCTCCAGCATTACTTTGTTTACAATAATTTCTTAGGAATTACACGTGATTGTTTTAATATGAAAGGAAAATTTGCAAGAAAGTTTTTGCGCTTTCGCTGCTTTTTGCGCTTTGCGCAAAGCTGGCAGACTAGTTATATTGATTTGTAACTGCAAGTCTCATAAAACTCTGTAGCTTTTACGTTGTGTTTTCTCAATTTAGGTTCTAATTTGACCAAACTCAACAGTCAACTAATGTTGTGATTAGATAACCATTGCTTTTTCGGCACTCGTTTACTTTTCCAGACTAAGCCATACACTGTAAATTCCTGTGAATTGATTTTGACTCAGAATGAGCTGAATCACTCAGCCTGAGTTAGGACTATTAGAACTCACAATTCTGAGTTGATTCAACTCGTTCTGATTTAATTAATGAACTTCCCCGAAGTCAACTCAACTTACAGTGAATCAAGTCAACTCAGAACAGCAAAAACTAAACTTATTCAAATTTAAATTATTAAAACTGGAACGCACCACATACATAACTTGAGCAGTATTTCAGCTTAAAGCATATCACAAGAGCTACAGATCCAGATTTTGGCCACTGTAGGAACAGGTGCGGAACAGTATTAACCTTATTCTTAAGGCTAAGCCTAAGCCTAAACCTAAGCGTAAGAATGAGTTTATTCCTAAGCATAAGCCTAAGCCTAAACCTAATCCAAGCAAAAAATTAGATCAAGGCTTAAGATTATTCTATTGCAGTCCCATAGGAAAACATTGTGCCCCTAATCCTTACATGGTCTGAAATTTTTAACCATGAGGAAAAATGATCTGATGAGAAAAATGAAACAAGAAGCTTTGCAACCAGGGTACAACCGGAGGGCTGCCTCTGGCTCCGGCTCCGGCAGAAAATCGGCCTCCGGCTCCGGTAGAATTTTTGCCGGAGGTTCCGGCAATTTCGGTAGTAGAATTTTGCATAATTTAGCAAAATTTATCTGTTTAGCGCGTTTCGCTTTTACTTTTGCCACTATTTTCTGGAAAGAAACTTCGAAATTTTGCAGAAAATTAGCGTAAAACCAAACAACTTATTAATAACATATAGCAGATATTGGCTAAAGTTAACTAGTCAACCATTATCGTTACTACCTAATTTCGCCTCAGCTCCGGCTCCGGCTCCGGCAAGTTTCGTTGACCTCCGGCTCCGGCAATTTTCACCTCCGGCTGCACCCTGTTTGCAACTGTTACAACGTCGTTGACTACTAGTTTTGCTTTATTTCAGACCGTTACTGATATTTGTATATAAAATAAAATTCCACATGTTCAAAGAGTAATAATACTTCAAGCTGTAATTTGACCCGTTCGTGCTGGGTCCACGTCAATTGTACCCTCGAGCTTAACTCTCATTTTGCAAAATTTGCCACTCAAAACCGGTGCTGACTATGAAATTACTAGTCAGTTATCATCGATCTCGGTTTCGGTTCAGAACCAATCAAAACGCCGTTCGCGATTGGTTTACTGCAATTTTATTGGTTGTTGCTGTACAGCTGATAATAATTCTACCAATCACAGCGATTCCTATTGATAACGGCGTTGAAAATGAACCAATCATTGATTGCGGTGCGACGTTTATTGGAGTTACTTTTGAAACCCGAAATCCGTTCGAAGGACACGTTTTTGTCAAAACGTTGTATAATCAACCGGTAAGCGGTTACAGGCAGGTTTTGAATTTGAAATTTGATATTTGTTTCCTATTCGTTCACCGCTGACACTAATTTGAAAAACTTTAAAATCTTGGAAACCGTCAAAATTAAGTTTAAAAATCACTAAATATTTTGAAACCAATCTCTGTATTACAAATCAAACTCCAGTTTATGCCCTTCAATTTACGTTTCAACTGTGGTTTTGTAATACACTGTAAATTCTAATGAGTTAACTAATCTGACTTTTATATTTGTGAACATTAACTGAATCTGAGTTGAGCAAATTCTTACTCTGCGTTGAGTTGATTTTGGTTGAGTTGATTAATTAACTCATAACGAGTTGAATTGAAATCAAATTCTGATATGTGATAGTCCTAACTCAAACTGAGTGATTCAACTCATTCAGAGTTAAAATCAACTGACTAAACTTTACAGTGTATGTAGTTCGAGTGGATCACATGGCCTCGTATGACCATATGGTGTCCTCTTTAATTGACGCAGGATCTTGCGAATTGTAGCCTCGGCCCTGCGTCTTAACAACTAGTCAACGTGGTTCCAATTTTTACCACTGACCCCAAAAATTTCGGCGAATCGCAATGTGTCAAAAAAATTTTATATAACAACGAATCAACAACTAATTCGAATAAAATGTTTACGAATTCTATTTAAAACCATAAAAAATTCGTATTATTTTTTGTTTACCTAAACAAAATCAGCAGCTGGAACAGTGCCTAAAATACGTATGTGAAGCGTTCAAGCTTTATTTATATAACTTTTCAATCGTAGCAAGTGTCGATCGACGACTCGAGATAAAATATGCAACTCATCGATAAAATGCACACCACGAAAGGTGTCGGCATTTGTTGCATTTTTTTCACTCCCCCCTTGTTTCTTAGGGGAGACAGCAAACACTTGCAATGCAGAATATGCATGCCTTTTTTAAAAATATATACCGTGCAATCAGGGTGTAAACAGATAATATAAAACCGGAAACGGGCACTGATTTTTACCGGAAACGGATATCCGGTGACGCCCTGCGTACAGCCGGAAATCGTCGATTAATTAATAATCCGTTTCTGCGTAGAGTTTGTACTATGAGCAACTACTTGCAAACTGTGTCGAGCAATAATTACATAATGCACAGTGTTTAACAATTAATGCATATATGTGAAGTCAGAGGTATAAGTGGGTAATGATTTTTTTATCCGCGCTGCGTTTTACTCGCTGAAGTGGTATTTTTTCCGGCAGAAATACCCGCGCAATATTTCTTCACCCGTTACTTGCCTTTATCCGCACAAAATTCCCTTAGCGTTACACGCATTTACCCGCCGTTTTTTCTTCTGCGTTCAATACAATTGTGCAGTTTTACAGTGCATTGATGATACTCGATACTTATTTTTCACTCATACGGTAAAAACAATTTAAAAATTCAACTTTTTTGTGTTATATCTGGTTTCAAGTTTGTTATAAAAATTTAAGGTTGGTTAAAAATTAAAGAATTTTCACCCATATTTTAAATTTTTTTACTCGCAAATTTTGATTCAACCATAGAACATGAGCTTCTAATTTTGTATACAGAAAAATCTAAGGTAAGTAGTGCAGCACAGGCACACCTGTTTGATATAATACATTTTACCTGGTTCAGCCGGGAGAATCATAGTCTTTGGTTTTTTTTACAAAACGGAAAAAGTGGAAAATTCAAAAGTATAGGTTTTTGCAGGTCCGGTATTGAAAATATGGATTGTAGGTTACGTTTGGAAACGAGAAAAGTGGAAAATTCAAAACCATTGGTTTTCTTTGACATGGTGGGAAAAAGCAGGATGTGGGCATTGTGCGGTAACTGGGACTTGGGAGGAGAATGGAACCCATCCATAAAATGTTTTTTCAATGTGATCTCACGAAAGTGATGCCCCCATACAGGGTGCATCCGGAATTCTGGTTACGGTAGGCAAATCCGGTATGTTTTACTATCCGTTTCCGGTAATATATCCGGTATGTTATGACCGGAATTTTCCGGTATTTTCGGTATTAAATTTTTCTCAGTTGAAAATTTAAGAAAAATTGGCATGTTATCCTAACTTATTTTGATAAAATTAAAATAGCTTTAAAAATGAATTTTTCGGAATCAAGTATTTTTTGTTTTCCGGTTCCGATATTTTATAATTCCGGTTGTATATCCTGTCCCTCTGAACCCGTTGCAATGTCAACAAACCTAAATAGAATAGGGGGATGGGCCTTTGGCGTCCAAACGAACCCGTACACTAACCATTTAATTATTGGAACAGCTGAAATTTCTAATCAACTGTTTTTATAATGCGCTTTGCGCCAAAAAATATACCTCCACGTCAGATTTTTCCATCGAAACACAGCAGGAAACGTTTAAATTTTCCACTTTTCTCGTCTTCCAAACATAACTCCAAACTTCAAATTTTTTCTACCAAACCGGTGAAAGTATAGAATTTTGCATTTCTCACTTTTCCAGTTGTTCAAACAAAATGCAGGCCTCAATGTTTCATAATGAAATCGGGGAAACCCAATACTTTTGAATTTTTCACTTTACTGTTTTCCAAACAAAATCCATGCTTCAGATTTTGCCTTGAGCGTTGAATTTTTTCACGTTTCCAGTTTTCCAAACACGTTTCTGCTTCAGATTTTTCTACAAAACCTTCGAAAACTTAAACGATTGGATTTTCCACTTTTCCGTTTTCCGGACATCACCTGCGTTTCTAATCTTTCTTTCCTACCATACCAAGAGAAACAATATTGGTTTAATTTTTTCCGGCTTTCTACTTTTCCCGTTTTCCAAACTGACTGAACTTAACTTAACCAAATTTTCTACCAATCCAAGCAAAACTCACCTTCGCGCGCCTGCCAGAAATAGCAAACCTATGAGTTTAACATTTCCATTTTTCCCATTTTATGAAATTTTCCAATACATTTATCATGTTCCCTACTAAACGAAACGAAAACGTATGCGCTTGAATTTTCAACTTTTCCCGTTTTCCGGGCCGAAAGGCACATCTCAAATTCTCAGCCAAACCAACAAAAACGCCAACAACAATAGAGTAACTGAAAGGTTATTTATTTGAATTTTCAACTTTTTATTCTTCCATACAAAACCTATGCTTTAATTTTCCCTAACAAACCATCCAGATTACCTAACTTTCAAACTAGAGTGCACTGTTAATTTCAGTGATTTGAGTTTAACTCAGAATGAGTTGATTTTAACTCAGAATGTCGAGTTGAATTCACTCAGATGTCTAACTTTGAGTTAAGTCTTTCAGAACTCAGAATTCTGATTTGATTGCAATCATTCTGTCTGAGTTACGTAATCAGCTCACTCAGAAATAAATCAGCTCAGAGTGATTTAATGTTTGCTGTTAATAACTCAGAAATAACCAGAAATAATAAATTCTCTCTGAGTTGATCAATCAACTCATTGGAATTTACAGTGTGACTGGCTACACAGCTGGCTGTATTTTTTCCTCATTGCAAAAAGGTATCCCCTGTCCTATACATCGACTCAAATTTTGCACCGCTTCATTGATTGGTTCAAAATTTGCAAGACCCTACTGTCAACTGATGATTGGCACTACATACCTTTGAAACTATGGTCAAGCTTAAAATAAGATGTCTGATATAATAAAAAATATTCATGCAAGAAAGAGTTTAAAATTTCTGTCGTTTTACGATGTAAATGTATTTAATTTCAGGAATGCCGCAATGACGAGGGAGGTTCTCGTACTGCAGGGATCAGACTCGCGTTCGATTCGTGTAACGTTCGTCGAACACGTTCGTTGAATCCGAAAGGTGTTTTCGTTTCGGTGACTGTGATAATTTCTTTTCATCCGCTATTTATTACAAAGGTAAGTTGCTTAATTAATTTGTCTTGTGTCAATAGCTTGAGCGATAAAACAAGGTTATACTTAAGAATGTACTTTTAAAATTTAAGTACGCTTTAAAGTTTCGAACTCAAATTATTTGGTCCTGGAGTCATTTATGCGCTACAATTAGGGTTAATTGACATTTATGTACTCTAATTAGGGTTTAAGGACTATATCCGGTTACGGACTCTTATTAGGGATACGGACTCCTATTGATTCGGACTCAAAATGGGAACCCCCCTCTTATTACCCCCTCTTATTTGGGTCAATACAGTATATATCAGGGTACAACCGGAGGAGAAAAATACCGGAGCCAGAGGTAAGGCAATATTAGGTAGTAAAAATGATGGTTAATTAGTTAATTTTAGCCAGTAGCTACAATATGTTGTTAACTTGTTTGGTTGTACGCTACTTTTTGGCGAAATTTCGGAAATTCTTGAAAGTTGTTACAAAAGAAAAACAAATAGCGCTCTAAAAAGATAAGTTTTGCAAAATTATGCAAAATTTTGCTACTGAAATTGCCGGAACCTCCGGCAAAGATTTTACCGGAGCCGGAGCCGGTGGCAAACCTCCGGCTGTACCCTGGTATATATTAGGTTTGGGCTTGAAATTGAAGTTATTGAATTTTCACTCCCACTCCCCGAAAAATTCATGTTTGTTTCACTGCTTCTCAAAATTGTTCTTGTAAAAATATTTTGACTCGTTTTTTCTTAAAGGTATTCTATCGTCAACAGATATAGCTGGGTGTCTGAAATCTTACTTAAGTTTCTACTTAAGTTATTACTTTAATTCACCGACTTAAGTAAATACTTAACTTTTTGAGCAAAAATAAACGCCAGATGTGAGCCACTATCATAAAACGAGAAAGCCATAGTTCCACTGGCTCATGTAACATCAGAAGCAGAAAGTTTTTCTGTAGGACTTCAATAGAGTTAGCTCAAATTGTAGCCTAATGTTTTGCTTTGCTTTGGCTTAGGCTTAGGCTTAGGAATATGCTTATAATGCTGTTCCGCCCCTGAAGGCTTAGGCTTAGAAACACATAAAGTATAAATTCACGTTCTGAAAGCAAAGTTTCTAAAGCGGAACCAATTCCTGTAGACAAAGAAACCGGTGGGAACATTTTCAAATTTAATTTCCCACTCGTATCAAATTTTTCAAATTTCAACGCTGATACAGTTGTATTTTTGACTATTTTAGAGTAGCGTTGTGAAAATTATTACATTTTTGCATAAATATTTTCTATTTCATTTAAAATCTAAAGTTCAAGCTAACATTCTGAACATTTCAGGTAGATCGAGCTTACAATTTCCAATGCTTCTACATGGAGTCGGACAAAACTGTCAGCACTGAAATTGACGTTTCGATGCTAACAACACAATTTCGAACGCAATCTATTGCGATGCCAATTTGCCGATATGAAATTTTAGACGGCGGACCCAACGGACCTCCAATCGGGTAAAATGAAGGATCGACTGGCGTTTCAGGCCAACAAAATATTTTTTGTGAAAAAATGATTTAATTTCTTGACATTACATAATTTCAAATTTGCTTAAGAATCCAGTTTTACAACGACGAAATCTAAATAAAGGCATTTAACATTGGAGCAGGTTTTCGACCGCTTATGCTTGAGTGAAAACCAATAACGGATAGGATTTCAGCAATTTTTACTCTTTGATACCATTCATATAACGTATATTAAGGGTCGATATTCTCAAACATGTACACACAAAAAAGTATTTCTGAATTTATTCACAAAAGTGTTTTTGTGGCAAATCTGAAAAGTTTTGCTGATATTTAAGACAATTTTTCTTAAAATAACTGGAAAACGTTTATTTTCAGACTTTATTTCAAAACGTTTTTTGAAAACATTTCTGTTATAACTGAAATACTTTTCAAGTGCACATTGCTAATCATATTTCTCAAGTGTAAGAAATTTTTTCTTAAATATCAGAAGTATTATTTTGAGTGTAGCAAACTATAACCAGTTGGTAAGAAGTCTTGTCCAATGCGACGAACAGGGCCGAAAACGTACTATAAGCATATTTGTAAGCCTAAGCCTAAGCGTAAGAATGAGCATATTCCTAAACCTAAGCCTAAGCGTAAGCGTAAGAATGAGCATATTCCTAAGCCTAAGCCTAAGCCTAAGCTTAAGCCGAGCAAAAAAACAGTCTAAAGCTTAAGCGTACTCTTTTATAGGATCACAGAAAAACGTTCCGCCCATGATCTTTACGCGGGCTGAAGTCGTCGAAATTGAGAATCAGTGAATAAACCAAGATTTGTAAAATTTAGCACATTTTTCGCATTTGATGTGTCTTTACTTCTGTGCTAATTTTGAGAAGCACAATTGCAGAAGTTTGGCAGTTTTAAAAAATACCGCTAACTGATGATAGATGCTACAGAGGACAGAGGGGCGTGTTACCACTCTGGGTAATACCCATTCGCCGGCTAATTTCCAAAGGTTTAACGATTTGTTAGGCATACATTGGCGTCTGGATCGCGTCTTTTCTCCATCTTTGCCATAGTGCACCTTCAACTGTGCCAATGTTTTTGAATCAGCTGCCGGGTAACCTGGTTCATACCGCACATACAGACCGCCAAGATCGGCGGTAAACGAGGCTCGGATACCGTAACCCGGCATATGACCCTAAGATCTTTAGTTTTTCATTTATTGGTTCAAATTTACTGTAGTAATCTGAATACGAGGGGGTAGCTGATATTTATTTAGTCTTCTCAGAGGATAACCCCCTCGCCATTTGGTTCCCGCAACTTGGGTCGTGGGTCACATGGGTCAAGGCTCAACTGCCCACAGATCACAGTGGATAATGGGTTTGGTGTTGGGTCACACATTGATGTCTATTCCCATTACTGCATCGAGTAGCGTTTGTATTCTTTGGCCCATGTAAAGATCAAGGACGGAACGTTGTTCGGCGGGACTGGTATAGAGTAAAGCTTAAACTTTAGACTGATCCTTTGCTTAGTGCGGGGTTCACGTTATAACTTGGGCAGTCTGAAACGCGTTTTGTCCTTATCATATTGGCGGGTAACATTTGTCTGCACGGTAAATCCGCTATTAAATGAAAAAATTTGAATTGTCTGCTATCCTGTGACATTCACTGTTTGTACCTACTGCAATATCATATATTATTCGAGATATTGTCCGTCAATATCATATGATACGTATGAAGATGTCTGCTTTGTTGCAGTAAACTACTCTGAATGACCTGTAGAATATCACATGATACTAAAATTTAAAGTTTGAAGTATTTTTACTTATGAATATATTCAGGCACAATTTCCGTCAGAAGCGGAAAAATAGAAGCTAATTCAGTGTTCGAAATCACTTTACATTATCTGGCTTTTTGTTATATTATTCGTGCGCACAAATTAGTTGTCCTGCATATTAAGTGATACTACGTAGAATTGCGCAATATCATACGATATTCTCATAAATTTCCCGCCGTATCATGTGACATATGGCTGTTTGCATACCGCGACTTTTGAAGATCTGGGATTTGCAAACTAATATCATGTGACATTCACATTTTGTCTCAATAACCGTTATTCAGATCACAAAATTTTCTATTGACGTCGAATCAACATGAACAAAACGTCTTCCAGGATACCCTAGTTATAACGTGCGCCTTATGCGTTAGCATTGTTTTGAAAAGGGTATTTTGGGTTGTTTGAAAAATTGTGAGAGCTGGTAACAAACTAGCAATACATTGTAAATTCCAATGAGTTGATCAATCAATTCAGCTAGGGAGTTGGTTATTTATGAATTAATATCAGTGAACATTAACTCACTTTGAGTTGAGTTGATTCTCACTTTGAGTTGAGTTGACTCTGGGTGAGCTGGTTAATTAACTCAGAATGAATTGAATAAACTCAAAATTCTGAGTTCTGATAGTCCTAACTCATACTGAGTGATTCAACTCATTTTGAGTTAAAATCAACTCACTGAAATTTACAGTGTAGGTGCTACACACAGTTGAGAATATCAGGTTTTAATATTTCAGCTATGCGTTGGTTGGTCAAGCTGTTTACCATAAATGGACTTGTGACACTGATACAATAGATATATTTTGTATGGTAGTACATTCGTGTTATGTTGACGATGGTTCGGTAAGAAAATCTACATTTTCCGTAAACAAAAGTCGGAAAATTTGATTTTTTACGATTATTTTATCAAGTTGGCGTTTGCCTAAAAATGGTTATTGCATTTTGAAAATGATTAGCATATACCAATCAACGCGATTGCAAAACGATGCCAAACATATTAACAAAATTTATTATAATACATTAATTAATATTTTGCATACGTTAATATTAAGCTGAGCTGGAAAGTTGCCCAAAATACGTATGTGTCGCGTTCCAGCTTTAATTCAATAGATATCAATTTAAGTTTCTCAAAGCCTATCCTGATTTTTTTTGAATCTGAATTTAGTTTTCGTGAAAATCAATTTTTCAAGTATTCAAGTCGTCTCGTGGGACTGAATTTTTGGCTGAAATTTTTAAAATTTATGTAGCACGACCCACTCACTGGACCGTAGCCAAATATACCCCTGCTGTAAATTTTTAGCCACCCCTAGCAAGGTGAGCTGGTTACAGGCCAGGCTACTGATCCATGATTTATTGAAAAAAAACTTAATTGGGGGTTGTTCCAGCGATTTCAGTCAACGCCTATGGTGGATTTGTTTATTTTTTTTGAACCAATCATTTGATTGCTGAAAATTTATTACCATTCGACACAGCTCTGACTGTTGCATCAAACAAAAATATCAATTTTACAATTTTGCGATGATATTTCGGTTGATAAATTGACCGTAATGGCTGAGTTATGCTTTACTGTGCCGGACACTGGCGCGCTCCGACGCCACTATGCGTTGCTAAACAAAATATAGGCAAAGACCATTAGGTGACGTGTTGCAGCGCGTTGCGGCGTCAGGCGGCAGGTGGCTTCATTCGGCGGAACACAGCATCGTCCTGCAGTGTGCGACAGCGTCCGGCAGCCACTGGCGAGTTTAGCGCAACCCTAAGAGGAAGTCAATGTTTCGCAATGGTTCGACGTTGGCGAAAATCCAGACAAAATGGGTCAAAACTTTTCACAAGTCCCCAGAAATATTTCTGATAATACCACGAACGTTTTAGAAGTGCTGTGTTCTAAAACTGATAGCATTAAATAGTACTAATATCTTGGCTCAAGTAAAGATCAGGGGCGGAACATTTTTCTGTGGAACTAGAATAGTGCAAGCTTAAGCTTTAGATTAACATTTTTGGCTTGAAGCCTAATCTTCTTAGTCTTTGACTCCGCCCGTTTCAATGTTTCACAGTGAGCAGCAGCGACGGATCCAGAAATTTCTGACGCGGATTCGGGATAGCAATAGTTTATGCAACACAATTTTTACTGTATGCTATAATATGGACCAATTTTCTGACGAAGAAAAATTGCAAGTTAGAGACATTTACCATTGTATCACAAAAAACGTTCTGAGGGTGTACGCCCATCCGGATGCGGAAGTGATGACTAAGTCCCTATACATGGACCGGTATATTTGTAAATTTTAGGGCGATCGAGTTCATTTACTTGACGGAAGCGGATGTGCTCAAGATCGATATTTGTTGCGGAATTTGGAATATTTGGATGATTTATCAGGCGGTCAAGAGACACACGTTTTCAAATACGCGGATCGTCCGGCGTTATTTTTTCAATGTCAAATCACCATTTCAATTAAGGTAAAAACAATCAGCGATGACTCTTTATTGAACAAGAGAATACAAACATAAAATGTACCAGCGTGCGTTGCGTTTTTTCCACGACTCCAACAAAACTGTTGCGAATCTGATAAAACGTATTGTAAATGTAACCTTTAGCACTTGACAGCTTTGGATTTCATTTTTTCGTATCAAATGCTAAGGATGAAACCAAAACTGCGAGTGTTTAAAGGTCGTACATATTACAGCCTGCGTTACTTTGACAGACACGAGTCTGTCAACGAGACTCCAATAGAGTAAGCTTAAGCTTTAGGGTTGCGATATACGTTTTTGACGTCCGGCGCCGTCCGTTTACGAGTAATCGACGGCGATGTTCGTCATCCGCACGTACCGTCCGGCGCGTTCCGTCAACCGTACGGCGCCGTCCGTCACTCGTACGACGCCGTCCATCACTCGTACGGCGCCGTCCATCACTCGTATGGCGCCGTCCATGGCTCGTATGGCGCCGTCCATCACTCGTACGGCGCCGTCCATCACTCGTACGGCGCCGTCCATCACTCGTATGGCGCCGTCCATGGCTCGTATGGCGCCGTCCATCACTCATACGGCGCCGTCTGTCCTTTGTACTGCGCCGTCCATCACTCGTACGGTGCCGTCTGTCACTTGTACGGCGCCGTCCATCACTCGTACGGCGCCGTCTGTCACTTGTACGGCGCCGTCCGTCACTCTGCTGTGTTGTCCGTCACCGTGCGGTATCGTATGCAAATAACTCACGTACGATAATGTATGATGACGGACAATGACGGACGGGTCACGGATGGTGACCGCCGGCGCCGTGCGGATGACGCACGGTGAAAGAAGGCGCCGGACGATGCCGAACGTCAAGTTCCTATAGCCTAACCGTTTGACTTATTATTTGCCTAGGCTTTAGAATTAGGCTTAGGAACACGTTTTTATTACTGTTACGTTCCACAATGTAACATTGTTCAATATTACTATTACAAACTTGTTGCAGGATCCATTCGCAGAATGTCCACGTCCCGTTTGTGAGGCACCGTTTCGTGGTAAACGTACGGCGACACGTGCATTACCCGATATGCCGTATGCCAACGGTGTCGCAATTGACACATCAAAACTCGGATCGCACGATTCAACAGTCGGCAAACATCAAAACAGCATCGACGACAAACGCGACAGCATCGATCAAAGCAACCGCACCGAAACCAAACCGATTGATGATGCCGAATTTGTCGGTGTGATCGATGTTTCAACCGTTGTAGAGTCGATGGATATTGAAGATAATCGGCATTTAGCGGCACAAAATCAACGTTATTCTCCATTATTGCCGGCTTCAAATCGAAACGATCGAGTCGGAGCGGCCGAATTACTAGCGAGACTGTCGCGAGAATACAACGATGGTCCTGAACGACAAAATTTGTTGATTCCAAACGCCAAATCGTACTGTATGTCGCCGATAGCAGCCGGTTTAGCTGGCAGTTTTACATTTTTGGTTACACTAATTGCAATGGCCACGAGTACAATACTTTATTTATATTATCGACAAGACGCAATGACACAAGACCGAAAACCGAATACATCTTGGTTTGCACAACGTTGCGCAGCAATACGTGCAGTTGCAATAAGCATTTTACGATTGCAATTTGATAATAATCCCGGTATAAAACAACCAAAATCTAACGAAAAACGATACAATAATAAAGTAATTGTTGATAATACAGAATGAAATCCCGCGTTATTACTATTTTTGGCCATTGTTACATTTTACGGTCGTAACCGTATATTAACCATATTCTTAAGCCTAAGCTTTCACGGTTGAAATATATGCTCACTATAAAAAACGGTGAGTCAAATTGACTGTCTCCGAAAAAGGCTTGTCCTGGCTATCCAAGCTGAGTGAAATTCGACTCCGTCAGAGGCAAATTCGACTCACTGAGCGGTTCAGTGAATCAAATTTGACTCTGGCGGAGTCGAATTTTGACTCAGCTTGTGTAGTCAGAAAAAGTCTATTTCGGAGAGAGTCAATTTGACTCACCATTTTTGGCAGTGCTAAACTAAGCCTAAGTCTCAAAGCCTAAATCTTCAGGGTTGAAATATGTGCTAAACTAAGGCTAAGTCTAATCAAAAATAGTCTAAAATCTCACGATTACTCTATTACTGTAAGGTGATAAAACGGGACGTTCCTAAAAGTAACTTTTACCACTATTTTGTGTTTACATATTTTGTTTTTTCTCGTTTGTTTATACTAATTTAATAATTGAAATACACGGTAAGCCCCATTAACACGTGCAAGTTTTTGGGCGAAAACTCGCAGCTGCAACTTGCATGAAATACTTGCAGCTGCAAGTATATTTTTAAATGAACATTCCGATTGACCAATCAAATTGCAGGTGCAAGAAATTCAAGCGACTTGCAACTGCGTTCACAGGCAGGCGCGAATTGAATAGCATAAATTCCAGTGAATAACTTGCAGCTGCAAGAGTTTCACAGCTGTTTTACGACTAAACTTGCACATGCAAGTTGCACGTGCAAGTTTTTGCTGCAAAAACATGCACGTGTGAATAGGGTTGTACCATTTGCGTATTTGGTACCTTAGGTTAAGAGATATCATGAACAGGTCTTAAACAACGTTATTTTCACATTATGAGGATTAGGCTTAGATTTAGAATAACGTTTAAACCTTGCACATTTTTGCGAAACCTATTGTAAACAAGTGTCATACCATATCCACCACTGTTTCGCCTGCCAGTAGATTTGACTATTGAGATTTGAGTATTGTGATGATAGTGTCGATTTTGATTGACAAGCCAGCTTTGGATTAGGAAAGGCGTCCCCTACCTCCGTAGTTGTCAAGCTTGGTGGGCAGGTCCGTAAACAGCAGTAGGGCGTGTTTCTCCAACGAACATTATTCATTGTATTAAATTTAGCCTTTTCTCATACACTGCAAAAAATGGAGAGTCAAATTGGCTCTCTAGGAAATAGGCTTTTTTGGACTACACAAACTGAGTCAAATTCGATTCCGCCAATGTAAAATTCGACTCACCCGAGTCGCTCAGTGAGTCGAATTTGATTCTGGCGTAGTCGAATTTGACTCCTATTTGTGTAGTCCCGAAAAGCCTTTTTCGGAGAGAGCAATTTAACTCACCATTTTTTTGCAGTGTATAGAGTAAACCGTAATGAACGCAGATCTCAATTGAAATAGATAATTTTACTGTGGTAAATGGCTACAAATTAAATTATCAGCAATAATGTTCTGGTTAAGAATACATTTCACGTAGAATATGTCTGCGAGCCATCATACAGTAAAATCGCAATGCAACTAAATCCCGGTGCGTATTTATTGTGCTAAATTTCCCAAATTAATTCCACTCGCGGGCAATGTAAAGATCAGTGGCGAAACGTTTTTCTGCGGAACTGCAATAGAATAAAACTTAAACTTTAGACTATTTTTTTGCTTAAACTTAGATGTATGCATAAACATAGGTATAATTTCATTTTTAATTTTAGGCTCAAGCTAAGGCTTAGGCTTAGACACAATGCTCAACTTCACGCTTATGCTTAGGCTTAGGAATGTGATTATGCCGCTCATAGCAAGGTGAGCTGGCTACTGGCCTGTGTGAGTGAGATAAATTTTCACTTGGCAAATTTAGCACATCACACATATGTTTATAATATTCAACTCGAAAATATGATAAATTCCTTGATTGATTGAATAATATTTGTACAATTTAGTTCGTGCCTGAAGCAGGGTGGACATAAGCTGCACGCTCACAACAAATTCTTAGACGGAGCGGCTGGTCGGGGCGTTAGTAGTAGTAGTAGTAGTGGTAGTAGTACACTGTAAATTTAAATGAGTTGATTAATCAATTCATCCAGCAACTTAGTTATCTCTGAATTACCATCCGTAAACATTAACTCACTCTGAGTTGAGTTGATTGTCACTGTGAGTTGAATTGACTCTGGATGAGTTGATTAATTAACTCACAATGAATTCAACCAACTCAACATTCTGAGTTCTGATAGTCCTAACTCAGACTGTATGTGTCAACTCATTCTGAGTTAAAATCAACTCACTGAAATTTACAGGGTAGTAATAGTAGTATATGCATATTCGGGTACATGTATAACTGATTAGGGACCGACCGTTATTGCGCGGACGATAATTGAGTATTTCATCTTTTAGACTATTTCCGTTTAGGAAAAATATGCCAATGTAAATAGCAGGGTAGCAACAGTGTAGTCTAAGCATATTCCTAAGCCTACGTTGAACCTTAACCTCGCTCTAATACAGTTCCGCGGAAAAACGGTCCGCCGTGGGACTAGAAAAGAGTGCGGTAAAACTTTAGACTGATTTTTGCTTGGCTTAGGCTTAAGCTTAGGAATAAACTCATTCTTACGCTTAAGCTTAGGCTTAGGCTTAGGAATATGCTTATAATACTGTTCCGTCCTTGTTCTTTACATTGTCCGCGATTGGTAACAATTTACACCTAAAGTGTCACTCTGTCAAACGCTATTTGTGGCTTTGAAAAAATTTATTTATATTTGATAAAACGTAGTTTACTAAAAACTGATATTACACGAAAACTTTATGCCTGTTTCCGGGGACTTTTCTGTTATCCCGTCGCCATCCGGTGTTCGGATGTAGAAAATACTTGTATATTTGAGCATATCATGACCTCTCCTGACTATTTCCAACACAAATTTGATTACGATTCAACTCAGCTCTACAAGCTGCGTTGAATGATCTATAATTTGCCTAAAGTGTTTGGCAAAATTTTGACTGGCAAAAAATCGAATTTTGTAAAAATTCAAATTTTGAGGTTTATATATCAATAACCAGTAAAATTTAGACTTAATTCAACTCATATAATTTCGTTTTTTGTTCCTAGGTTTAAATACCGCCGTTCGCTTTGAAGTTGCCGACGTTCCAGATCTGATAGTTGAAAGACTGGTTGACGATCCAACATTGCTGTGAATTTTAATATTTTCAGTACTGTTTCGTAGTGTTTGTTTTGAACTTGCCGCTCCAGTGCTTTTTACCAGTTCCGCTTGAACATTACTTTCTTTCACGCGTGTCACGTTTCCATTTGACAGTTCCTTTGTTCTTGCCGCCTTTTTGTTTTGCCGACGATTCTTCACGTCATAGTTGTCAACCTCATCCACGATTTCATTTTTGAATTCAACTTTCGACTTTTGACGAGATTCATTTAATGTTGGCACTTGCAATGCTTTGATCTCTGCCGCTTTTTGGTTTGTCGACGCAATTTTCCATCGTTTTTCAGCTAGTTTTGACTGAGCACTTGTTGAAGGTCGTATCACAGGTGGTGCAACAGGGGCGATGTATTCCACACTTACAGTTCGACATTCGGAAAGGTTTCCACTGCGTTGAGGGTTACTGAAAGATAGACAATTTGGATTTTCCGAGCATTTACGAATTACAGTTGAAGAAATGTTCGATTTCCTATCGATTGTTTTCCTTGAATTTTCAAACGACTGTTGTTGACGCATATTTCGAAATTCGTGACAAAATTTTGTAATTTCAGGAACAGACGGTGAACTGTTGATCGAGCGTGGGAACGTTTTTGACGCTGTCGTTCCGCTGTGGGAATTTCTTCTGACGTCATATTTGTGTTCGACGTGTGTATGCGGTATTGAGCCGTTTGAAATTTCCCACGGTTGATGCTGATATTGTATTTCAGATCGCTTCAGTCGTGAGATCGGAACGTCTGATGACGGACGACGACTGTTTTCAACACTCGACGCGTTGTCGCCGTCGTTTTTAGCAACATTTTCCAAATTAGCAAATTGGTCTATTTTGCCTTCATTTTGAGCAATTTTTGCTAAATCTGTAAATTGTTGCAATTTTTCGTCAATTTTTCCTCTGTCTGGTTCATCTTTTTGAACTATTTCTTCGTTCGATTCATCGATCCAACCCGTTTTGAAATGAATTTCATTCAACGTTTCGATCCGCGTTTGAAATTCGTTGCGTTCGTCTGTGGCTTCTCGTGAACTGCGGCTGTCGCTGGTGGTAATTGGTGTCATTCCGATCGCATCTTTTAAACTGTCTGTAGATGTTGCTAAAACATCGTCGTTGAGCGAAATAGAACTATGTAAATTTACCAAATCTGATGATTGTTTGAGTTCGAGTAAAATTGTGGTGTTTTTATCTTTATTTAGAATGGTGTGGTTTTTGTCATTATTATTATTATAATTACTACTATTATTATTACTATTATTATTATTATTAGTATTGTTATTATCATTATTATTATCAGTATTATTAGTATTATTTTTATGATCATTATTATTATGATTATTATTATTATCAGTATTGTTCTTATTATTATTGTTGTTGTTATCACTATTATTACTATTATCACTTTTATTATTTTTATTATTATTTATAGTATTATTGTTGTTGCTTTTATCACCATCAAGATTTTCGAGACTAATTTGACTCGTACCAGCGAGTTGTATGTCTTTAACAGATCGGACCATTTGCTGCAACGAGTCAATTTCTGCTTGTTGTCTTAGAATTTGAGCTGCCATTTGTTTGATCGCTACTTCGGCTTCGTGAGCTTCTGTGATTTTCTGTTCGAGTTCACCTTAAAATATGTAATAGATTGTCTTAAAAATTTGGGCCAATGTAAAGAACAGGGGCAGAACAGTATTATAAGCATTTTCCGTAGCCTAAGCCTAAGCCTAAGCCTAAACTTAAGCGTAAGAATGAGCACATTCCTAAGCCTAAGTCTAAGCCTAAGCTGAAACCAAGCAAAACAATTAGTCTAAAGCTTAAGCTTACTCTATTGCAGTCCCACAGAAAAACATTCCGCCGCTGATCTTTACATGGGCCAAAATTGGTATAGACTTCTAAACTCGGTAGGAAAGTAATAAAACATATCGGTTGCTTAATTTGTGGTATTTGAAATAATTGTGTTGACCGAACCGTTTTCGAAGACAACAGAGGCTATATATGTATATATAACCATACATACATACGTATATATGCATACACTGCAAAAATTGGTGAGTTAAATTGACTCTCTCTGAAATAGGCTTTATATGACTACACATAGTGAGTCAAATTCAACTCCGCCGGAGTCAAATTCGCGAATTTCACTCAGTCTGTGTAGTCCGGAAAAGCGTATATCTTAGAGAGTCAATTTGATTCACCATTTTTTTGCAGTGTACGTACATATACATGCATATTCGGATGCAACCGATATTATATAATACCGAAACCGTAAAGTTGAAAAAATATCGGAACCGGAAAGTTGAAAAAATATCACAACCGGAACCCAGGAACAAAAATACTTGTTACCAAACAATTCATTTTTAACGCTTTTTATCGCTTTTAATAGTCTTGAAACAAATGCGGTTAGGTGCAAACGTATGATAAATTATAGGGTATGGGACAAATTGAAAACTTTGGCAATACACACTCAGGCAATTTTATGCCATTTTCAATACCGAAAATACCGGAAAATTCCGGTGGAAAAATACCGGATTTATTACCGCAATCGGATAATGAAAATACCGGATTTCCCCACCGGAACCAGAATTTCAGTGGCACCCTGATACAATATATGATACCAATGTAAACGTATCATTCATTTTTGGTTATCGCTGAAATCCTTTTCAAGTATATTGAAAGATAAATAAATATTTCGTGCAATGCATAGAACAGGGCCGAAACAGTAGTATAAGCATATTCCTAAACCTAAGCCTAAGTCTAAAATTTAGCGTAAGTATGAGTTTATACCTAGCTGTACACAAGCCACAGCCCAACCAAAAACATTAGACTCAATCTTCAGCTTTGCTGTATCGCAGTCTTCCAGAAAAGCTTTGCTTCCCTGATCTTTACATGGGCCAATATTTCGAAAAGGGGTTTCGTAAGCGTATTTCTAAACCTAAGTCTAAGCGTTGCAAAAATGAGTGCCTAAGCCTAAGTCTAAACATAAGCAAAAAGTGTAATCTAGAATCTAAACATGCGTTTTTTATAGACTCACCAGAAACTTGGACGCCTCTTAAATTAAAATGGGCAAATGATTACTAATTCTACGTATCCTCACGAACATTGACACTGAATATATACGTAATAATTAGAGAAATTTATTCAACACAGTGAGCACAATGGGGGTTGAGTTGAAACAAACCACAAACCCCAGATTCAAAACTCATCTATCGAGTAGTTTACAGGATGTATTGTCAAATATGTCAAAGTTTCGCTCACACGCCACAAAATAGATTTTGCCTATATTTATGTTTTGCGACGCATAGCGGCACGCGGTAGAGTCCAGCACAGTAAAGTATAGAACAAGTCGGCCCATGCAAAGATCAGGAGCGGAACGTTTTTCTGTGGGATTAGAAAAGTGTAAGCTTTCAGATTTAGACTAATTTTTTTGCTTGGCTTAGGCATAGGCTTAGACTTAGGCTTAGGCTTAGGAATATGCTCATTCCTACGCTTAGGCTTAGGACTATTCTTATTATACTATTCCGCCCGCGTTCTTTTACATTGGCCAACAAGTCTAAAGTAAATTGTTGTTGCAAATTTTCTTAGGTTTAAACTTAGGCTTATAGCAAGTTTAGGCTTTAGGGCTTATACTACTGTTACGGCCCTATTCTATACACTGGCGAAACCAACACAAATTCTGAAAATGTTTGAAACTTAGCCCTCCTGGCTACAGTCTTGGTTCACAACCCAATCTGAAATGTACTGCCACTGCGAAACATGAAATTTCTAACCTTGAACTTTGTTCATTTGAGCCTCAGCGTTGGACAACGTTTGTTTGAGCAGACGTATTTCCATATTGACTCCAAACGTATCGATCACTTTTTCTGGAGTCGGACAAACCAGTTTCGTTGTTGGCGTTTTCTGCAATAAAAACAAACTTTTTGTAATAATTTCGCTAAATGCTGTACGATCTTGACGCTCAAGCGCGAGAATGCTCCCACGTCTTGTGGTGATTTAGTACTATGTATACGTGTTGCAATTGTTAAACACTGTGCGATATATATTGTTTAACGTATATCCCATAGTCAACTATATGGGAGAAGGGGTTCAATTTTCTATTTTAAGAGCCAATAGCGCAGTTGTTTTTCGGCGCCTGTCGCCTTC
The DNA here is from genome assembly GCA_030248215.1 of Enoplolaimus lenunculus. Taxonomy (NCBI): domain Eukaryota; kingdom Metazoa; phylum Nematoda; class Enoplea; order Enoplida; family Thoracostomopsidae; genus Enoplolaimus; species Enoplolaimus lenunculus. Next base: position 138,434 of record JASANG010000443.1, read on the forward strand.
AATAACTGAAAACTCAAGCAGTGTAGCTCAGTGGTTAACGTATTGGACTACTAACCGTTTGCTAGCGGGTTCGACTCCTCTGAATTACACCGGTGCTGGATCCATGCCGGCATTTTAAAATATAGAATAATTTTTTCAAATGTTGAAAAAACAAAAACGGAATGAATCTTTTGTGGCCCTAATCATTTGCTGGTGTCCGTTTTTTATTCTGGGTACTACTCATTACGCGTTTTTTTTGCTTCACTAATATTAACCCTTTCAATCATAGAGTATACTATGAGCTACTAAATACAAATATACGAACAATACAGACAATGAGAGCAGTGTTTAAAAATTCCAACATATGCGCTGTGCAAAATCTACACAAGACGTTAAAGCCACCTCGTGCTCGAGGGGCAGGCAGTCTCCTATAGCTCAGTGGTCATCGTAAACGCCTTCCACCCGTGAGACTGGGGATCGAATGTTACCTTGAAAATACATCTCATATGAAAATAGAAAATATTCATGTTTGAATGAGTAAATGGAAAATTCTCAGTTAGTATCTTTAAATACGTTTCGGATCTCCTTCTGATTTTGTTTTCTATTAAAACTTTGTAAAGCACACTGTAAATTCCAGTGAGCTGATTAATCAACCAGGGAGCCAATTTAGTTATTTCTGAGTTAACAACAGTAGGTATCAACCCACTCTGAGCTGATTTAATTCCGAATGAGTTGATAACTTAACTCAGAACGAGTTCAGCCAATTTGAAAATTCCGAGTTCTGAAAGACCCAATTCAAAGCTCAAATGTCTGAGTGGATTCAACTCATTCTGAGTTAAAATCAACTCACCGAAAATTACAGTGCAAATAACTGAACTGGACATTAATTGACGGTGGATCAGATTAAGACATTGCATAATAATAGCATTTTGATACGCAAACAATTCGGTGTAGAGTTGCTCGCAGCTTACAAAAAAGCGTTTTGAAAGATGCTGGTTGCAACTCGAAAAGCGTTCGTTGAAATAGCGTTTGATTTTTGACACGATTTCTTACCTGATTATATGGTTTTCTGTCTTTGTTATTCGGAAGAGATTGTGTTGATAGCAATTGAGTTTGATTTTGTTCACGATCCGGTTCAGTGTGTCGGTTTGTGTTGAATTTTTCCGTTAATGCAGCAATACTTATAGATGCATCCGCATCGCTTGGTGGATGCGTTATCTGAAATATAGCAAACCGCACTGTAAATCGTAATGAGCTGATTAATCAACTCAGATACCGATTTTAGTACACTGCAAGGAATGGTGAGTCAAATTGAGTCTGTCCGAAATAGGCTCTATGGGACTACACAATCTGAGTCAAATTCGGCTCCACCAGAGTCAAACGTGCGACGCAGTGAGTCAAATTTGACTCTGGCGGAGTCGAATTTGACTCAGTTTGTGTAGTCCCATACAGCCTATTTCAAAGAGAGTTGATTTGACTCACAATTGTTTGCAATGTAACAGCAAGCATTAACTCACTCTGGGTTGGCTTGATTCTTAATCTGAGTTGAGTTAAGTGATCTGATGAATTAAGTCCGAATGAGTTGAATTAGCTTTGATATCTGAGTTCTGAAAGTCCTAATTCGGGCTCGGCTACTGAGTAAATTAAACTCATTTTGAGTTAAAATCAACTAACTGGAATTTACAGGGTGTGGTATAAGACACAGATTTACCGTCCCGTATAATTGCAGGACAGACCAAAAATACTTTTAACGAACATTATCGGAAACCGTTAATTTTAACTCACTTTGAATTGATTTAGATCCGGGCGAATTGTTTAACTCAGACTGAGTTAAATGAACTCAAATTTCTGAGCTTTGAAAAACATAACTTCTGAATTAGGTCTATTAGAGCTCAGAAATTTAAATTGATTTAACACTAATCAACTCAGTAATATTCTGTTATTAACTAGAAATTCACCGAAAATAACTAAATCTCTCAGATTTCATTAATCAACTCATCGGAATATACAGTGTAACTAGTAACATTACTGTTAAAATTCAACAACTGGTTCTAAATATGTAGAAATTGAAGAAAAAATATACCATTTACTGTTCCAGAACCCTAAGCCTAATATTAAAATATAGTATATATAAAGCTTAAGTTTACTTTATTGCTGTGCCGCAGAAATACGTTTTACCCCTTATCTTTACAATGGCCAAAATTTATAAAAACGTATTTATACACACTGTAAATTTCAGGGAATTGATTTTAACTCAGAATGAGTTCAATCAGTCAGTCTGACTTAGGACTATCTGAACTCAGAGTTTTGAGTTGATTCAATGCGTTCAGAGTTAATTAATCAACTCATCCCGAGTCAATTCAACTCAGAGTGAGAATCTGAGTTAATGTTTACTGATATTAATTCAGAAATAACCAACTCGCTAGCTGAATTGATTAATCAACTCATTGAAATTTACAGTGTAAATATTTACAAATTGAAGAAAACATATACCATTTTTCGTTCCACAACCCTAAGCCTAATATTAAAAAATAGTATAAAGCTTAAGCTTACTCTATTGCAGTCCCGCAGATATACGTTTTACCCGTTATCTTTACATATGCCAAAGTTTATAAAAAGGTATTGTTTGACAGCTCAACCAATGTTTCGAGAACTCATTACTGTAGCGTTGACATTATTACGTAAATGACTGATATTACGACTGACTCACTGTCGATGGACTCCGACAAATCTGTTGGTCTTTAACATATTCGAGTTCCAAGCGAAGTTCCGTATTCTGTTTTTCTAAGCGAACAATCTGAAAAATATACTCTGTATTTTCCATAAATATCGTATCTATCGTTTCAGTATATTAACCCTTTCTCACATGAATATTTTCTATTTCCCCTGAGACTTACTTTTATGCTAGGATTCGAACTCCAGTGACTGGAGTGGGAGGCGAATACCATCACCACTCAGCTATAGGAGCTTGACGCTCGAGCCCGAGGGGGCTCTCACGTCTTGTGGTGATTTAGTACAATGTATACGTGTTGCAATTGTTAAACACGGTGCGATATACATTATTTAACGTATATACACTGCGCTTAGTTGCCTATAGGCAACTCAATGTGAGAAGGGGTTAACCAAGAGTGCATGATACAAAAGTATGCAACTCTTGGGGTTCCGCATAGTGCAAAATGTACCACCGGGCGTTACGTTTTTGGCCAACCCTCTTATTTATAATGGGGTCGCTATCACATGCAATAACCCTAAATTAAACTATAAACGGAGCAATTTTTCATGCCGGATACATAGTGTCATGGTACGCACAGGTTTTAGCCCCTCTAAATAAAGGGGGTAGGCTAAAACGCAACACGTGCCGAGTACATTCTTGCCTAAATAAAATGTAGCAATTGCATACTCTTCGTGAAGGGGGCATTAAGCGCTTTTCACATGTGCAAGTTTTTGCTGCGAAAACTTGCGCACTTGCAAGTTTTATCCAAAATCCCGTTCGAAAAACTTGCAGTTGCAAATAATTCATTAAAAATTGTAGCTAGGAATTTAGTTCGCATATGTGAATAACCATGCAAGTTCAATGACTTTATTACAGCCGCTTTCTCATTGACTGTTGAAAAAATACAAGTTCTGCGTGCAATTTGCAGGTGCAGCTTCTCGCAGTAAAAACTTGCACGTGTGAATAGGGCTTTATCCATTTTTAGGTTAACGAAGTTCAGTAACAAACAAACTGCAGGGGCAGCTAAAATCGCAAAATCTACAAGGAATAACACCAAAATTCTTGGTTGCGGGTACAAAGTTAAAGGTGGAATCAAACATGCTGCCTACTCTTAGCAAGCTTAAGTTTAAAAAATTAATGAATAAATGTGAAATAAAATTTTGACTCAAAAATAATATTTTTTTCACTTGTTTTTCAAGAGTTTCTATTTTCTCATTTGATTGAGTCAACTCTGCGTCCACAGTCGCGTCGCCGGACACTCGTACGACTGAGCGGTAAACTGACAGTGTACTTCGATCACGATAGTGGACAGGCAACCAAAATGTGTGATCCTAAAATTTGATTGGATGTTTTAGCTCGTGGATTCAAGCCCTTCACAGTAAAATGTGTGATCCTAAAACTTGATTGGATGTTTTAGCTCGTGGGTTCTAGCCCTTCAGAGTAATTGCAGTATAATTATTTTGAACTATTCTTTACATTTAGCAAATTCGCATTAAATTTTACGCGACCTAACCTAATCAGGGTTGCTACCGAAATTACTATTTATCGGAACCGGAACCGGAATTTGAAAAAAATTACCGGAATCGGAAATTGCAAAATACATATCCTAGTTGGAGATAGGTGTTCACTTTATCTGTTGTATTTTAGATTTTCATAATCCACTGAAGCGCAATCTACCTTCGATGGTTTATTTTCGGCAACTCTCAAGGTTTATATACTATACGAATGACATTTATTTAATTTTTATTGTCATTTTTTAGTAAAATATTTCAATTTTCACTAACCAAAATTTAATACCGGATTATTTAATTCCGGTAAAAATTTACCGCAACCGGAGCCGGAACGTCAAAAAATGCCGAAAGAGGTAGTGCAATTCCGGTCGCACCCTGAGTCTGAGCCTTTCCAACGTAAGTGTTTTCCCTTATCTGTAGTTTTAATTTCAAGGCAGAATTCGAACCCTGGACTGTCGGATGGCAAATGTTTACTATGACCACTCGGTTGCAAGGGTTTGACGTTCGGGTTCGGGCTGAGCTGCCGGTTTGCACCCGTTTGCTGTGACCAGCAGGCTACAGGGGATTGACAGTCGAGCTCTAGCTTGCTCAGCAGTTTCGAGATCCTCAAAACTCTTCGCTCAGGAAACTTGGAAACCTCAATTAAGAGTTTCACCAGAACTCTATTGCTGAACTTTTGACCAAGGTTTCTGCGTCATAATGTATTGCGTGCGTCGGATTAATCATTGTTTACCGCGACACCCATCATGCATCTGATGACCAAGTACGGTCTTAGGGTTGCGCTATACTGCGCGCCGTCGGACGCCGCTGTCCGCCGCCGGACGCCGCCTGACGCCGCTGTACGCCGCCGGACGCCGCCTGACGCCGCTGTCCGCCGCCGGACGCCGCCTGACGCCGCTGTACGCCGCCGGACACGTGTTCGCGGCACGGCAAAAATTTTGCCGCACGCCGCCGCGTGCCGCCTACCGACGCCTGTAAAACTATTTAATAAAAATTACCGCACGCCACGCGCCGGTGTGCGGCATCGTGTGGCGGCGAGCGACGGCGATCGGCGGCGAGCGGCGGCGATCGGCGGCAATCGGCGGCGATCGGCGGCGTTCGGCTTAGTAAAGTATAGCGCAACCCTTATTCTGCACTTGATAACATTGCGTGGGCTTTAATCTGCATTTGAAACTACTGCAGTATTAGTTGATTTGTGCTTGTACGATGTACTGGCCCATATTACTTTAAGGGGCGTCCAGGTTTCTGGTTGATCCATAAAAGAGTAGGTTTAGATTCTAGATTACATTTTTTATTAGGCTTTAGGCTTAGGCTAAGGAACACATTTTTGCAACACTTAGGTTTACGCTTAGACTTAGGAATACGCTTAATCTACTATTACACCGCTTAATGTAACATTGGCCGATGTGCTAAGCAGCCTACAGCTTCAACCTTTGCGCGCATTAAATTCGACATTGTGAAGCACATGCTTGTCTTGTAACATTTGGTCTGGACTGTGTATATTTAGTTTTCGCCAGGACTACTGGGATCGCATCAATACGGACGTGTGGACTCACAGTTGACTTGGCTCGTTTAAAACAACAAACGAATATTTAATACTCACTCGAGCTTTGTTTGAAAAACTGTGCACTGACCCGTTTATGGTCTTTTTGATCTGGTAAGCAGCCCTGAAATAGCAGGTTTACGCTAGAGGAAATACGCGTCCAAATACAACCCGAATCTGTTGGTTCTACAAAACCAGAAATTTGGTTTGGGCACAACCCAAACCAAATAAAAATCGCGGCGTATGTAAACGATCATAGGCGAAACGTTTTTCTGCGTGTGATTATATTCTTTACGTTGAACTTTTAAACTTAGGTTTCGGCATAGGAATATGCTTATACTAACTACTCTTACGGTCTTAGTCTACACATTAGCCAAAATAGATAACTGACTTGATTTTTATACCACTTCGCACACATTTATTGTTTTCTAATTGGTCAAAAGCCACAGCTTTTGGTTGATTTATTTCTGTGATTTATCTAATGCGAAGCAGTTGTAGTTCGTTTGTTTGAAAACCTATTACTAACTGGCGATGCTGTACACATTTTAAAACACAATATCTATTTAATGAAGTGTGGTAGATTTAGGGTTGCGCTATAATTTGTTTTTGACGCGCAGCGCCGTCCGGTGCTGTGCGTCACCCTTACGGCACCGTCCGTCACCAGTACAACGCTGTGTCACCCCTATCGCACTGTCCGTCACCCGTACGGCGCCGTCCGTCACCCTTACGGCACCGTCCGTCACCGGCGGTATCGTACGGTAAAAAAGTCACGTACGATTACGTATGGTGACGGACGGTGACGGACGGGTGACGGACAATGACGGACAGCGCCGGACGGGAGACGGACGGCGCCGGACGTCCACAATAGCGCAACCGTTGGACTCACCCATTTTTACGAAATGATGATGTCGATACCGGTCGGTCATATTTTGGGTCACATTGATCAATTTGAATGCGACGAACGGTATTTTTTCCCACAACCACGTTTCCCATTAACATAAGGAATATTTAAACAGAACGAAATAGCGGCAGGCTTTGCAGTCTAATTACAATAATGTTCGTTGGGTGGAGGTACGAAATTTGAACCTTCCTAGGAATTTAACAAAAACTGGCCAATCCGGTAGATCTCGAAGAGCTGAGTTCAACGGTACCACTTTTATGGCTGCAAAAACGAACGGTTCAAACGTTATGGCCCTTGAAATTATAGTGCACACACGCAAAGATTGCACTGTAAATTCCATTGAGTTGATTTCAACTCAGACTGAATTGAATCACTCAGTCTGAGTTAGCACTATCAGAACTCATAATTCTGAGTTTGTATAACTCATTCTGATTTATTTTATCAACATTCTCGGAATGAAATCAGCTCAGAGTGAGAATCAACTCAACCCAGAGTGAGTTAAAGTTTGCTGTTATTAATTCAGAAATAACTAAATTTCCGTCTGAGTTGATTAATGAAGTCATTGGAATTTACTGTGTGGCAGAGGAAGTATGTAAAGGTTAATTGTCTTCCGTACCCAGAGGCGGATGTCCGGCTCTACCCTGGTGTGACAGTAAAAGTACAAGAATGCTTTTAACCAACGATTTTTATGACAAGAGTATGCAACTAAATACATTCTTACAGATTTATAATCGGATTACGTGTATTAAGTAAGTAAAATACTGTGGGGGAATTGCTTTGTGGACCAGGGAGCTGAGTGGTTCGATATTTAAGCCATTTAATCGTAAGTAATTTTTTTACTTCTTCATCGCTCAGTCCCTGGCATAAAAGGACAAGTAAGTGCCAAAACCATTACTCTTCCGAGCAGCACCAAGGAGAGATTTTCTAAAAATATCTGCACTGCCCTGTAAGTTCCAATGATTTGATTAATCAATTCAGCTGGCGAGCTGGTTATTTCAGAATTAATATCAGTAAACATTAACTCACTCTGAGTTTAGTTGATTCTCACTCTGAGTTGAGGTGACTCTGGGTGAGTTGATTAATTAACTCAAAATAAATAGAATCAACTCAAAATTCTGAGTTCTGATAGTCCTAACTCTGACTGAGTGATTCAACTCATTCGGAGTCAAAATCAACCCAGTGAAATTTACAGTGTGTAAACGGCAGTAATTTGATTTTAATTCACAATGACTTGAATTAACTCAGAAGTCCGAGCTCTGAATCAAGTCTTTCAGAACTCAGAATTCTGAATTGATTCAATCCAATCAGAATTAAGCAGTCACCTAGCATGGAATTAACTAAGTCAGCTCAGAGTGAGTTAATATTTACTGTTATTAACTTATACAAATAACCAAAAATAACTAATTCAATCTCTGAGTTGATTAATCAACTAATTGAAATTTACAGTGCGGATAAAAATTACTAAAAGTTTCGACACATCGATCCCCCCGCTTTTGTTGCGCCATTTCTGATGTTTTTGGTTCAGTTTGAAACCGTTACAACATGGTAATTTCATGATGGTAACCAGAATTTTATTCAAAACCCACCAAAATATTACTTTTTAAACCTAAAAATTCGTAATAATAATTCACTATAATGCAGTACATTCACCTAACAATGAATATACGGTTTGGCGGCAGACCCTTTGTTCCTAGCGGAACGTCCGCGAATTAAAATTTAACTAGTCAACGTGGTTGCACATTGTCAATTTCAGTGAGTTGATTTCAACTCAGAATGAGTTGAATCACTCAGTTTGAGTTTGGTCTATCAGAACTCAGAATTTTGAGTTGATTCAATTCATTCTGAGTTAATTGATCAACTCACTCCGAGTCAATTCAACTCAGAATCAGAATCAACTCAACTCACAGTGAGTTAATGTTTTGCTGTTATTAACTCAGAAATAAACAACTCGCTTGCCGAATTGATTAATCAAATCATTGGAATTTACAGTGCGTATTTACAACCCAAGATACGTTTCTCCCAATAAATTTTGCTCCTGCCTGAAAACTGTGCAATGGTTTTCGTTACATTAATGCTGTTTATAAAATGTTTCAATTTACCACTTGCCACCGTTTTAGAAATTCAATTTCCCTTTTCCCTTGTTTTCCAAAACAGTATTGGGAAAAAGGCGTCGCCATTTTCCACGTACTGTACGCAACTAAAAGTGGATGACGCATTAGCTACGCCTCAGCCGCGTGTTAAACTTGCTATAAAGCCCTATTCACACATGCAAGTGATTGCTGCGAGAACTTGTAGCTGCAACTTGCACTTGCAAGTTTTGTCCAAAATTCCTTTCGGAAAACTTGCAGCTGCAAATGATTCATTAAAAATCATAGCAAGGAATTTAGTTCACATGTGCGCTGTAAATTACAATGAGTTGGTTACGCAAACGCAATTCAGCTTGCGAGTTGTTTATTTCTGAATTAATTAATAGTAGTAAACGTTAATTCACTCTGAGTTGAGTTGATTCTTATTCTGAATTGAGTTGACTCAGGGTGTGTTGATTAATTAACTCAAAATGAATTGAATCAACTCAAAATTCTGAGTTCTCACAGTCCTAACTCAGACTGAGTGATTCAATTCATTCTGAGTTAAAATCAACTCACTGAAGTTTACAGAGTGTGAATAACCATGCAAGTTTATTGAATTTAATATTGCAGCCGCTTTCTCGTCGGTTGATGAAAAAATGCAAGTTCTGCGTGCAATTTGCAGCGGCAACATTTCGCAGCAAAACTTCTACGTGTGAATAGGGTTTAATAAATAAAAACTAAAAGAATGTGATAGTTTGTATACACGAAAACTAAATATAACGTGAATATTGTACAAAAATTGTTATATTTTACCGTGTTTCCATGGTGATGAATGTTTATTACCGTCTCAAAACGTGAGATTAAGCATACAAACAAGATGGTATTTTGCTAATACTGATACCTCTTGTGTATTTCGTGTGCGACTATTACAAAAATAACCTTATACGGCCCATGTATAGAACAAGGCCGGAACGTTTTTTCTGCGGGTTTGTAATAGAGTCAGCTTAAGCTTTAGACTAAATTTTTTTTGCTTGGCTTAGGCTTAGGCTTTTAGGCTTAAAATAGGCTCATCCGTACGCTTAGGCTTAGGCATAGGCTTAGGAATATGCGTATACTACTGTTCCGGACCTGTACTATACATGGCCCACAACAGCGGGTTGTACTTTTTAATACCAACCATAACGCCGACCTACAATTAACGTTGGAAGCGCGCCAAATTCCGATATTTCACTATAACTCGTTAGCCAGACGTCTGATTGCGGAAAATTTAACGCCATTCGGCTCAGCTCTACCTGCCACGTCGAACGGTATATATCTTGTATAACTTTTTTAAATAATTTTTGTTTTCAGGGAGGAACTTAGGTCGTTAAAAAATCGAATGTTTCAAAATTTCAAATTGGGCATAAAATGATCAAAGGAGACCGTGACAAGCCCAAATATGCAAAAATTTTCAAATTCCAACCATTTTTGGGCAAATGTCGCTTGGGGGCGGATAACTGAACTGATCCGTTGCATCGGAGGAAGTAGGGACAATGTGGACACTGTTTTGACTCAGCTGTCTGGCAATAAGAATTCGTTCCAAACAGTGACTAAGAATAAGAGATCGTTTGGACAGACTGTATAATCGCTAAACGAATCTACGGCAATTCATCGACCGACAACTTGTCCACTGATATTTGGTCGCCCGACATCTCGTCGATCCGACAACTTGTTAACCCGACAACTCGTCGACCCGAATAACTCGTCGAAACCATAGAAATATTGTTTTATGCAATTGGTTAAAAATGTAGCACGATCCATAAAGTGATTTTGCTGGTCACCAGAAACGTAGTGTTTGTAGAGTATAAAATGTTTCCCGCAAGCCTGACAACATACACTGTTGTCGAAAATAACGAACATTCAGAGTTAAGGTTATGCAAATCACATCGCTGCGGGATTTTATGCTATGACCGTTGCTTTCGTGGTGGACATTCAATTATAGGAAAAGATATGCGCTGTAAATTCCAATGAGATGATTAATCAATTCAGCAAGCGAGTTGGTTATTTCTGAATTAATATCAGTAAATATTAACTCACTCCGAGTTGAGTTGATTCTCACTCTGAGTTTAGTTGAATTTGGGCGAGTTGAATAAATAACTCAGAATGAATGGAATTAATTCAAAATTTTGAGTTCTGATAGTCTTAACTCAGATTGAGTGATCCAACTCATTCTGAGTTAAAATCAACTCACTGAAATTTACAATGTATTTAAGAGAACGTATCCTTTACACTGAAGATTAGGCTTAAACTTTTAGGAATTAACTTTTAGGTTTTAACTGTTTAACACGCAAGTATCTAAAGGTTCATCAATATATCCAATCTGAGAGCGATATTGACTATACTGTAAATTCCAGTGAGTTGATTTTAAGTCCGAATGAGTTGAATTCACTCAGATGTCTGAACTCTGAATTAGATCTTTCAGAACTCACAATTTTAAATTGATTGAACTTTATTCTGAGTTTATTAATCAACTCACCCGGAATTAAATCATCTCATCGTAAGTTAATGTTTTCGGTTTTATTAACGCAGAAATAGCCAGAAATAACCAAATCTATCTCTGAATGGATCGATCAACTCATTGGAATTTACAGTGCATCAAAGTCGGTTTTGCTCATTTTTTAAACGTTTTCAGCTGCTGGGTATTTTAGTTCCCATTCCAAAGTTTCGTTTCCGTTGGCAAATCACTGTTATTAATAAAAGATAACAAAAATTGACTAATAATAATAATAAAGTTCTTGCGATATCGATAAACTTGCAAATATATAGAACACAGCCGGAACACTAGTATAAACATATACTTAAGCCTAAACCTAAACCTAAGCGCAAGGATGAACCTATTTCTAAGCGTAAGCCTAAGCAAAAACGTTAGTCTAAATTTAAGCTTAATCTATTACAGGGTCGAAGGAAGACGATCCGGCTGTGTCTATGCGTGGGCCAGTATCAAACGATAGAAAAAATCATTTAGCGAGTCTTCAAACTTTACGGCCACAGTATTTTAATGTCCACACGTAACCATATCCGTGTACAACCACGTCCTGATTTGCGGACTGTCTTCGTGACATAGGCATCCCTTAACCAATTGACCAGGTCAAAATATTCAACCAAACGACTGTTGTTTTCTATTTCATAACCCTATCCACAAGCACATTTTTGGCTTCTGCAAACTCTGGCAATTTTTTTCCGTTTGGTTAACCCATACACAGCTCCTATTCGCCTTGACTGAAGTGTACACTGTAAATTCGAGTGAGTTCATTTTAACGCAGAATGAGTTGAATTCAATCAGAGGCCTGTCAGCTCTGCATTAGGTCTTAGACCTCAGAATTCTGAATTGATTGAAGTGATTCTGAGTTGTTTAATCAACACAGCCGGAAGTAAATCAGCACAGAGCGAGTTAATGTTTTGTTTTATTAATTCAGAAATAGCCAGAAATGTCTAATTCGCCCTCTGAATTGATTAATTAGCTCAGATAGAGAATTAGCTATTTCGGGGTGTTGCTGAATTAATAACAGTAAATATTAACTCCCTCTAGCTACCCGTGATACGCGGAAAAACCTTAAAATTGAAAATAATTATTAAAAAATACACAATGAAGCTTGACTAAAATGCATTGTAACACAGCCACCAGTGTAAGCATCGAAGTTTTGTCAAATATGACTAAGATTAACTTTTGAGACTAAAGATGAAGCCAACGCCTCAGCTTAGGTTTGCTTTAAGGTTGATGTTTATATTTTGCGACCCATATGCTAAAACGACTCAAGCAACTGTTAGCAATAGGTTTTCAAACTCACTAACAATTGCAGTTGTTACACTCAAAAATGGTACACGAATAGAGCAAATCATATGCAAAAAATGTGCTAAATATTGAGCCTCAGAATTGCACTGATTCGATAGTTACAAGACCTATCACGCAACTGATGATAGGTGCTATACACATTTGACAATACGGGCCCTAGGTTATAGTTCGGATTAATAGGAGCTTGGTTTGTTTCAACTTTACAACATTTATAACCAGCCAAATACGACAAATGACTGTGTCATAGAATTCGGGGAATTCTTATGAAAACAGTAATATGATCCGTAAAATTACTAAGCATGAATATATTGTACCTAACATACGCAATATATATAGAATATGTATATAATATGTGATATACATGATGTATATATACTTTGTTTTATACACTTTTCTTTGTACATTATATATTTGTGTATATGTATATGTATATATATATTTATATATATGTGCGTAAAACAATGCAAACAATAGCTAAATTTGAAATATATATCAAAATGTAGTCAGATTACTGTCAGAAAACAATATTTCAATTCGTTTTTGTTTCGGACAAAAATAGTCAAATAATGACTGTTCAAAGTTTTGTCAAAAGATTGCGGCAAATAAGAGAGAATTTGTATAAAATGTCAAAATAATGATGTTTTTGTTGATATATTTTATATTTTCCAAAAATAGTCGCTTGTTTTTATTTTAGAATATTTTTAATGATCGGTTTGGCTTAGAAATTTTTAACGTTGAAAATTTTTGCAAATTTCACTCGAATTGTTTATTAGTGAAAACAACTTGACTATTTTTACTAAATTTTAATGCAAATTTTGCAATATCTTGCGTACACCAGCACTGTAAATTTCATGAGTTGATTTTAACTCAGAATGAGTTGAATCACTCAGTCTGAGTTAGGACTATCAGAACTCAAAATTTTGAGTTGTTTCAATTTATTCTGAGTTAATTAATCAACTCACCCAGAGTCAACTCAACACAGAGTGAGAATTAACTCAACTTAGACTGAGTTAATGTTTACTGATATTAATTCAGAAATAACCAACTCGTTAGCTGAATTGATTAATCAACTGATTGGAATTTACAGTGAGGTGACTTTTAAGGTGGTAGTGTGATCGACACTGAAGCTGTTTGTTTGCTTTAGTGTTCTATATACTGAAGCTATTGAGCATCAGTGTGTAGCATACTGAAGTTTTTTAAGCTTTAGTGTTCTTCACAAAACTTTTTTAGCTTCAGTGTTTTTCACAAAACTTTTTTAGCTTCAGTGTTTTTCACAAAACTTTTTTAGCTTCAGTGTTCGCGTCACATTACCAAGTGTACGCATGATATTGTGGAATTTGCATAAAGGCTGAAGAATTTGAATTTGTCCAAAAATAGTTACTTAAACTAAAATACCTTTAGGATTTTAGGTAAAATTTTGTTTATCGCGATTTCTTATAAACTGAGGTTATTGATTGGCCTGTAGCTTAAAGCTTATTGAGCGCAGCGTTTCACTAATTATTAGGATTACAACCAATCTAATTTTCGCAATAAAGGGTTTTTGAGTGAGAGGAATCTAAAGAAATTCCCTACTGTAGTGACCCGAATAAGATGGGAAGTAATAACAGGGGGTCCCCATTTTGAGTCCCAATCAGTAGGAGTCCATATCCCTAATAAGAATACCGTAAGCGGATAGATTCCTTAAACCCTAATCTGAGTCCATAAATGTCAATTATTCCTAATTGTAGTGCATAAATGACTCCAGGACCAACTTAAGTTTAGTTCGAAACTTTAAAACATATTTAAGTTTTGAAAGTACATTGCTAAAGTATAATCTTGCATTATCGCTCTAGGTTTTGATACAAGACAAGTAAATGTTTACGGCAACGAATAATTGCAATACCGGATCTCAGTAACAAAGGGGGGGCTGAATGTGGCTTAAAATAAACAACAGTCCGTACCCGAATAACGGTTTGGTACCCTCTGTAGAGGCCAAATAATTATCAGTTCCCCCTCTAAATTCGGGTCACTCTCGCTGCAGTAGGACCGCCACGGCAAAAACGGCCAAATATTATGGTTCTTTGGTTAAAATTGGAAAGATCGGCTAACGGTGTTTCCACGAATCAGTTTCTTTATCGTACAGAATTCAATACAGGTTTACTCGGATCCCGGCGTCCCAGCATACGTTTCTGGCTACGATCCTGATCCGCCGGTTTAATTTTTTCTGGCTACGATCCTGATCCGCCGGTTTAATTTTACAATTTAGGCATCAAAATAGCCCACTTTCGCTGAGGTTAATCTTCAATGTTGGTAGATCATTTTGTGCCCTGTCTACCGACTGCGAGACATAATTAAATTTTATGAACCGCTAATGAAGTACAGCTGCGTAGCGTTTGAGCTTCGATTCCATCAAACCTGTACCTGCGGAACAGGCATTGAATTATAAGCTGTGCGGTGTCAGCCTTTTATGTCTTGGCGAACGTCGACAATTAATTGTGCTTTGTTTACGTTTGTGCAATTATTGATTTTAGCGATTCGGACTCTTAGCTGTGTATAGCATCTATTGATAGTTAGGCTTTCATACCAGCCATTTGCGCAACGGACAACTCTTAAATTTTTTGGCCAATGTAAAGAACAGGGACGGAACAGTATTATAAGCATATTCGTAAGCATAAGCGTAAGCCTAAGCGTAAGAATAAGCATATTCCTAAGCCCAAGTCTGGCCCTAAGCCAATCAAAAATATTAGTTTAAACCTAGAGCTTACTGTATTGCAGCCCGACAGAAATACGTTCCGCTCCTGATCTTTACATGGGCCTAAATTTTTGAAGCACAGCAAATCGAAGCCGAAAAAATGTACTTCATTTTGTCGTTCACTTGAATAAAAATTTAAAATGCAAGTTGGTCCGGTGACTGACTGGACGCCATAGAATGAAGAATTTTTGACTGGAAATTTTCTTACTTGAAAATTGTTTCAAAATTCTCCGAATTTTACTAAAAGCTCAATGCGTAAATTAGATGCAAAATTAGTACGTTTTTCAGTCTCATCGTAGACTGAGAAATTTTAAAAAATTGTATTTTAATTAATTTAAGATTCGAGCAATTTTGAGCTCAAACCAATGTATAGAACAAGGCCGTTTACAGTGGTAGAAGCATATTCCGAAACCTAAGGCTAAGTCTAAGTGTAAGAATTAGCTTATGCCCGAACTAAATCATAAGCATGAAGGTTACGCAAAAAATCAATCTGAAGCTTGTGTTACCATATTGCAGTCCCACAGAAAAACGTTTCGCCCTTGATCTTTACCTGGGACAAAGTTTTAAAAGAATGTTTTATTTTTTGACAATGTAGTTGAAGCATACGTATTTTAGAAATAAATTATAGTTTACCTTCCTAATACCCAAACATCCTTATATACTGCGCTCCCACACTCAAAATAATATTTCTGATATTTAAGAAAAAATTTCTTACATTTGAGAAATATGATTAGCAAGGCGCACTTGAAAAGTATTTCTGTTATAAAAGAAATGTTTTCAAAAACGTTTTGAAATAAAGTCTGAAAATAAACATTTTCCAGTTATTTTTAGAAAAATTGTCTTAAATATCAGCAAAACTTTTCAGATTTGCCACAGAAAACACTTTTCTGAATAAATTCAGAAATACTAGTTTGTGTGCACTAAAACGAAATGTCGATACAAAACGTAAACTGCTATGTATTGAATATAAGCACCATAGAACTTCCGGCCAATGTTACTTTCACGGCCGTAACACTAGATTAAGCGTATTCCTAAACGTAAGCCTAAGCCTAAGCGTTAGAAAAGCGTATTTCTAAGCCTAAGCCTATTAAGCCTAAGCGCTAGGAAATAAATGTAGTCTAGAATGTCACCTACTCTTTTACAGGGCCTTAAAAGTAACACGGGCCAAAACTTTTATACTTCAATATCCGTTTTTCGTTTGCGTTATATTTTGATTACTATTCGTTCGTGTTTCCGTTATTCTTTACTATCTGTTTGCATTTTGGTTTTAGACGATAAAGCCATTGAATAATTGTTCTTCGAAGTGTTCTTTTCTCAGTGGGGGCTCTTAGAGAAACTTATTAATAGTTTCTGTTTTAGAATACGTTTTTCATAGTTCATCGCATGGCCCATGTTACTTTAAGGGACGCCCAGGTTTTCTTGGGGGTTTATCAAAGAGTAGGTTTAGATTCTAGATTACATTTTTTTGCTTATGCTTTTAGGCTTAGGCTTAGGCTTGGGCTTATGCATTAGCAACTCATTTCTGTAACGCTTAGGCTTAGACTTAGGCTTAGGAATACGCTTAATCTACTGTTACGCTCCTTAAAGTAACATTGTCCGTTCATATTATATTCTCATGTATTAACGAACCAGGTGAACTTTATACGGCTATTGCGGTCAGGCTTGGAGCAGCCAGTCCCAATCCTGTCATTTGGCGTGGGGCCCACCTCAAAGAGGGCCCGCCACCCTAGCAAGGAATTAAACTAAAAATTTAAAAATATTTTACTCGTCGCTAGTGGCCAGTGGCGGATTCAGGATCTCAAAATGGGGGGGGGGGGCAAAATTTCACAGGTAATAAACTAACTTTTGACCCACACACAAACCACGAACTATTGTCACAAAATTGCTAAGTATGTAATTTTTGTCGAGATGCTGCTGGGGGGAGGTCACAGCCGGGGTGGTCCCCCCATGGATCCGCCATTGCTGGTGGCCCAACCTCGGAGTTTTGCGGGAGGGCAGCTTTAGTCTGCTCCGGCAATTATTTTGGCTATTCAGAGTATTTTCGCTCAACAATTGCACAAAACTTTATACGCAAAATGCTGGCAAGCGGAATGACCAGAATAATCTCCTAAGCCTAAGCCTAAGCCAAGCCTAAAACACTGTCAGTACTAGCAAACGGGTGTGAAACTAAACGTTCAAAATTTAGATGAAAGCAAATAGAAGTTTTTGTGCTCGCATACAATCTCAGTTCAAAATTATTCTCATTCACAATCCCCCGCCCCCAAGAAAAAACTTTCAACATTCTTTAGTAGCCCTGGAAAGGATTGATGGATCAGTTGCGCCTTTTGCCCACAAAATGGCTAAATGCGCTGGTGAACTCGCGTTGTTTAATCCGTCATATTTTTGATCCCACACTTGTTGACTCAATTTGCCGGGAACAGTGCAAATTTCAGTGAGTTGATTTTAACTCAGAATGACTTGAATCACTCAGTTGAGTTAGGACTATCAGAACTACTCAGAATGTTGAGTTTATTCAATTCATTCTGAGTTAATTAATTAACTCACCCACAGTCAACTCAACTCAGAGTGAACTAAATGTTTACTGATATTAATTCAGAAATAACCAACTCGATCGCTGAATTGATTAATCAACTCAATTGGGATTTACAGTGATATACTCACCGTTCGGTTGCAACAAAGTTAGCCAAATGTTCATTGCTCAAACCGAAGTCAAACAAAACCATCAATTTCACCAATCATCGGAATGAATGATTCTTGAGCGTAAACCTGAGCAAGCTTAACCATAGCGCATGCGTGTGCGAAGCTGAAATTTGAATAACCAAATGTAATTCTTGCGATCTTGTACAATATTTCTCTGAAAAATCCACTCTTGGTTAATTTCTTCCAAAAACATTGGCCAATCTCCCCCCCCCCCCAGAACTTTACCTCACGGACAGTCTCTTCCCCCGAAAATTTCTGGCGTAGACAATGTCACACTACCCTGCGCCGTACCCGTAAGTTTCCGTGTCCCGTAGCACAATGTTAATTTTTCATAAGATCGATACAAACTGCGTGGGTGATCGAAACCGTTTACCCGACAACAGAAGTTGTTTATTCAATAGAAAAACCTATAAACACTGTAAATTTCAATGAGTTAATTAATCAACTCCAGACGGAAAGTTAGTTATTTCTGAATTAACAACAGGAAACTTAAGCTCACTTTGAGTTGAGTTGATTCTTACTCTGAGTTGAGTTGATTCTTACTCTGAGTTGAGAGTTGATTCTTACTCTGAGTTGAGAGTTGATTCTTACTCTGAGTTCAATGTATATATTCTTACTCTGAGTTGAGTTGATTCCGCGGAAGTTGATCAATTCAACCAGAATGAGTTGAATCAACGCACAATTCTGAGTTCTGAAAATCCAAAAACTCACACTGAGTCATTCAAGTCATTCTGAGTCAAAATTAAACTCACTGAAATTTACGGTAAACTTGCAACTCTAAAACCTACAATTATTTCACGACATCACAACGAAATTGCTTTACTTACGAGTCCAAAATTATAATTAATCTTTTCATCTAAACTGACATGACGAGCTGGAATAGCGGTTAAATCTTGCTGACAGTAATTAAAACTAATTTCACGCTGATGATTGTTTTAAACCTAAAACGCCAGCGTTTTTGTCAAACCTTAGTCAAAATTACTTAGCTACTACTTGTTTTTCTATTAATGTTAAGAGTCAAATACCTTAGTGAATTGGCGATATCTTTTATTTGAGAATGTTTGCCAGAAATCGTTTACAATAGTGAACATTGCTGGATATTGATAATTTAGGCAAAATGTCATTGTTCTAACAGTTACCGTAGATGAAAATTACTTAGCTAACGGGTGTTCAACCGCTATCGAGATTCTCCAATAGAATTTGAGTATCCAACAAAATGAGCAACTTTTATTTGAAAATGATTGGTGGAAAAGTATTTTCTTTTACTTGGGATAGTGACGCATTAATGAACAGATCACACTGTACAATAAACGGCGACCGCAAGTTTAAGAAGCTGGAACTGTAGTCAGGCCCGTAGCCAAGTGGGGGCCAGGGGGGGTCAGCACCCCTGGAAAAGTTTGGCCACCCCTGGAAAGTCTTCAACCTTGGTTGTAACTCATTGAAAGCCCTTGAATGCCCCTACTAAAAAAATTTTAGCCCCCCCCAGCAAGGTGAGCTGGCCACGGGCCTGACCGTAGTTGGAACGGAAGGCCGATAAAATTTGGCCGTGAAGGAAGTAAAGCGAGGTCATGTGACTGATATTTGTCCCAATAAATAATGCGTGCGTTCCGTACATGCCACGACCCTGCCGTTTTGAATTGACAGTAAAAGTAATTTTCGTCGCGTCACTTGCGGTACAAATTGGTGCACATTTAGGCGTTTTTGGCAAAAGTGTAGCGAACACACACTGTAAATTCCAATGAGTTGATAATTGAATTCATCTTGCGAGTTGGCTATTTCTGAATTAATAATATCAGTATACATTAACTCATTCTGAGTTGAGTTAAATTCTCACTCTGAGTTGAGTTGACTCTGGGTGAGGTGGTTAATTAATTTTGAATGAATTGAATCAACTCAAAATTCTGAGTTCTGATAGTCGTAACTCAAACTGACTGATGCAACTCATTCTGAATTAAAATCAACTCACTGAAATTTACAGTGAATTTTTGGGTGCGAAAATCTGCAAAGTTCATTTTGTGGCGAAAAATTGAAGTTTCGGCGGAAATTGAGTACTGCTGTAATTTTGCGGGCAATTGAAACTGTGAGAGCAGTTTATATTTTGGCCGGAACTAAAACATCTTTTGTGGAAAAATTCAAAACACTGCTTAAGCTATAAAACGTGGTTGAAAAACTGTTTATATGGTCTATTTTGAGAAATTAAAGCAATTTATACTTTGAAAATTGAACGAATGTTCACGTTACCAGTTGTGCGCTTTGTACCTTATTTGTCACCTACCACCCATGGCAGTAAAGTAGAAACAACCTACACGAATAGGTTGCTAGCTAGCCACTACCTATTTGGTTACCTTACGTTTGTAGCTATGGATAACTAGTCTTTTTGCTTTGTTACCCATATAGGTGGTACCTTGTGATTGTTTCAACAATAGCTAATGTAATTTTTAGATTTTTTTCGAAAGATATATTGTAAAAACAGACTAAACCAGACTTGTAAAATAAAACTCAGTCAAAAACAATATGTCAATTTCCGAAATTTGAGGACCTGATTTATGAAGCATAAGCCAGACACAAGTAATTTTAACCAATGTATGTAGGTTTGAACACCTAACTACGCTGACGCCAATAAAATTTCAATAACCGTTAATTTACTAAAGATCTGAAAAATTGCATAGAATTATTCAGAAAACACAGATATTAATCGCTATAATATATCCTACCGCTTAGTCTGTCTAAACCCTCGCTGGCGGATTGACCCACTTAAAGGTCAGGAGCGGAATGTTTTTCTGTGGAACCGCAACAGAGTAAGCTTACCCTTTAAATTATTTTTTGTCTAGAATTAGGCTTAGGAATACGCTTATAAACGCTGTTTTACGGACCTGTTCCATACGTTGACAGGGAACACGCGGATCCCCTCTTTCTTTATTGATCACTTCAGCAGATTTTGATTTCACAACCTACCTGGCTCCGCTCTCCGTAGATCCCACCATTAACCAGGATTGGAATCAAACGTGGACCCCCATCCATGTGCAAACAGCAGCTTTCTTTTAGTATTTTTTAAGGATTGATAAAATAGTTTTGAGATAATATTAAAATAAGTTTATATCTTGTATACACTGTAAATTCCAGTGAGTTGCTTTTAACCCTTTCTCACATGAATATTTTCAATTTCATATGAGATGTATTTTCAACGTAATATTCGAATCCCAGTCTCACCGGTGGGAGGCATTTACAATGACCACTGAGCTATAGGAGCTTGCCTGCAGCTCGAGCACGAGGTGGCTCTAAAGTCTTGTGGAGATTTTGCACTGCGCATATATGTTATAAATGTTAAACATTGCCCACAGTGTGTGTATTGCTCGTACATTATTGTATTTAGTTGCTCATAGTATACTCTATGAGTGAAAGGGTTAACTTAAAATAAGTTGAATCACTACAATCTGAATTAGGACTATCAAAACTCAAAATTCTCAGTTGACGAAACTTTATCTGAGTTAATTAATCACTTCACCCGGAGTCAACTCAACTCAAAGTGAAAGTCAACTCAACTCAGAGCAAGTTAATGTTCAGTGTCCTTAACTCAGAAATAACTAACCCGCCATCTGAGTTAATTAGTCAACTCATTGGATATTACAGTATGTTTTGGTATTTTTTATTGTGCTGTGTTGTTTTAGTTTCTAGTCGATATCTGGACCGCTATTAAATGTATTATTGTTCCACCCTGCCACTTGGGCGGAACGAAATAGTGGATAGTATGCCTTCACACTTGTGCCGGGGTCGTAAACACTTATATTAAGTGAAGTGATAAATTGTCACGTCCGTGTGTAACACAGGATCGGGCCGTTCTTTCCACGGGACTGCAATAGAATAAACGCTTGTTTTAGAATATTTTTTGCTTAGGCTTTATAGTTTAGGATTTCGCTAGGGTTTAGGCTTAAGCTTTATTTTAACTTTAGGCTTAAGAATATGCTTATACGGCTCTCAATGTTTGCATGGGCCAATTCTCGTAAGGGTGTTTTTTTGTCTAAAATATGTAGAACAAATTTAAAAGTTGAAAAATAAAAGTTTATAATCAGTAAATTGAAAAGCGTTTTTGCTACACTGTAAATTCCAGTGAGTTGATTTTAACTTAGTATGAGTTGAATCACTCAATATGAGTTAAGACTTTCAGCACTCAAAATTCTGACGCAGTAAAACTCACTCTGAGTTAATTATTCAACTTACGCGGAATCAACTGAACTCAGAGTGAGGATTAGTTCAACTTAGAGTGAGTTAATGTTAACTCAGAAACAACTAACTCTCTAGCTGAGTTGATTTATCAATTCCTTGGAATTTACAGCGTATGAGCCGTAAAATCCCACCACTAGCGAATCCAAAGGGGCGACTCAATTTGAGAGACGGTGTATTCCAGTCGATTAAAATCAAATTTTTTGTAAGATTTAATACTAAAATTGCGTTTGGCTTCTCGCTCGCTTAGTTCAAACAGCGCCAACGTTAACCTTATCTTCGCTCTGTCAAACGGTCTCGTTGATCACATCGAAAGGTTTAACCCTTTCTCACATGAATATTTTCTATTTCCCATGAGACCTACTTTTATGCTAGGATTCGAACTCCAGTGACTGGAGTGGGAGGCGTATACCATCACCAGTCAGCTATACGAGCTTGACGCTCGAGCCCGAGGGGGCTATCACGTCTTGTGGTGATTTAGTACTATGTATACGTGTTGCAATTGTTAAACACGGAGCGATATATATTATTTAACGTATATACACTGCGCTGAGTTGCCTACAGGCAATTCAATGTGAGAAGGGGTTAATTGTGTTCATTAGACGTCAATTAGGCACTTATTAACGGGTTGTCCTTAAACAGTGCAAATATGTTAGCATAATTTCGGCATTAGACAAACAGGGCCAATGTAAAGAACACGTGTGGAACAGTATTATAAGCAGATTCCGAAGCCTAAGCCTAAGCCTAAGCTTAAGCGTAAGAATGAGCATATTACTGAGCCTTAGCCTAAGCCTAAGCCAAGCAAAAAATTAGTCTAAAGCTTATCCTTAAACGTTGAAACGTCCTTGTGCCTTGCATACGTCACCGTCTGTGTTCTCAGATACTGGTCAAGGTTTCTTGTCGTTGTATTTTTCGTTTAAACCTTTAATTGAAACTTTATCTGGCTGGTTTGATCGAACCTAAAATTGGCTTTTTAAAACCAGTTTTCTAAAAGTCCATTCCAGAAGTTGCAGAAAGTGCGAACATAAAACTTGCCGAATACCAAGCTTAATGTACCGATATGAGGTATATTTGAATAGCGGTATATTTTTTGGAATATTCAAACTTTGATAACTTATATTAATACTAAAGGTTGCCAATGTTACTTTAAGGGTCCAATGTTTCCCATGTTACTCTAAGGGGCGTCCAGGTTTCTGGTGGGTCTATAAAAGTCTACGTTTAGATTCTAGGTTACATTTGTTTGCTTAGGCGTATGCTTAGGCTAGGCTTTGGAACTCATTTTTGCAACGCTTCGGTTTACGCTTAGGCTTAGGAATACGTTTAATTTACTGTTACGCCCGTTAAAATAATTGGCCCTAAATGTTATATTAATTGCGTTAGGTCAAAAATGAATTTGTGTGTATAGCAATGCTTACAATCCAGGGTGTAACCGGATATTCGTTTTCGGAAAAAATGGCGTTCGCTTCTGTGGCCAATGTTACTTTAAAGGGTGTAACAGTAGATTAAGTGTATTCCTTAGCCCAAGCCTAAGCTTAAGCGTTGCAAAAATCTGTTCCTAAGCCTAAACCTATACCTAAGCAAAAAATGTGATCTAGAATCCAAGGGCCCATCAGAACCCTGGACGCCCCTTAAAGTAACATGAGCCGTTTTAACCATGACATTATTAATTACTATGGGTTTCAGTTTTATAAAGAATTTTTGTAATTTCACATTTTACTTCATCCGAATCATTAAAAGCGCTGCATTACACATCTTGTAGTTTTGATTTTCTATTAATGTCTCATTCCGTAATATCAAAACCATTTACCTGCCGCTATTAGAATATATGAATTTGACGGGAATACCCTATTCGTAATATCTCAAAACCTGTATATATCTTGCAAGTCAAAATTTTTGCCAAAACATTAATTTAAAACTCACAGCAAATAACCAAAAACTGGCATTATAGCTAGAACACCACGAATAAACATTTATTATCTGTGTTATAATATTTTTATGTACCAGCATTGTAGGTAGCACTTTCTGGCAAAGTTGGTGATTTACCTGATTGAAAAATATATTTCAAGTTCCCGTAAGTTGAACTTGTTTGCTGGTACCAGCAACAAAACAATTACATTTATTCCTAACTGGTTTATACGTTTTGGCGTAAAGCTTAGGCTTAATTTTACTTTCAGATTTAGATTTTGCTTTAGCTTTAAATTAACGTTTATGTTTAAGAATGACTTAAAGGTACACTGTACATTGCAGTGAGTTGATTTTAACTCAGAGTGAGTTGAATCACTCAGTCTGAGTTAGGACTTTCAGAACTCAGACAATAAAACTCACTCTGACTTATATAATTGTTCGACTTAAGCGGAATCAATTGAACTCGGAGTAACGATCAACCCAACTCAGAGTGAGTTAATATT
Source organism: Enoplolaimus lenunculus (assembly GCA_030248215.1). Lineage (NCBI taxonomy): Eukaryota > Metazoa > Nematoda > Enoplea > Enoplida > Thoracostomopsidae > Enoplolaimus > Enoplolaimus lenunculus. The sequence continues at coordinate 163,042 of JASANG010000443.1, forward strand.
TACAGTTATTTACTCAGAAATAACTAATTTTTTGGCTTTAGTTGATTAATCAACTCAGTGGAATTTACAGAGTATAGAGGGCCATTTAAGCTTAGCATGGTCATAGCTTAACTTTAAGTATAGATTTAGCTTGCTATATACGGGCCCGTATCCTGTAAATTCCAGTGTGTTGATTTCAACTCAGATTGAGTTGAATCCGCTCAGAAGCCTGAGCTCTTAATTAGGTCTTTCAGAGCTCAGGATTCTGAATTGATTGAACTCATTTTGGGTTAATTAATTAACTAACCCAGAATTAAATCAGCTCAGAGTAAGTTAATGTTTACTGTTATTAACTCAGAAATAGCCAGAAATAATTACTTCTCCCTCTGAGTTGAGTAATCAACTCATCGGAATTTACAGTGTAGTCAAGGGTAAGGGCCAAGGTGGTGGGCTGATCTTCCCTGAAAAAATGTTGGCCCCAGAAAACTTTTAACCTGGATTGCAAGTCATTAAAAACCCTTGAATGACCCCCTAAAAAATTTCTACCCCCCCTAGCAAGGTGAACTGGCTACGGTCCTGGCTGTATAAGACACTGACTTAGGATCACGCACGGATGTTGGGTTGCAGAATGCAGAGGTGGACGCAGAAAGTTCTGACGGGGGGGGCGGGATGGCAAATTTTATCAAATGCAATTTTTGCTGTATGCAATATATTACATTTTCAACGAAACATTGCCAGCCCGCCTCTGGACCGTTGGTTTAGAGGTGAATTTTGGCCAAAATTTAAAGTGCAGCACAAAGTATCTTTTTCAGTGACTAAAAATAGTATCATACTAAAATTTTAGGTCAGTTGGCAAAAGGTATCCCTATAACAGTATGCCAAGCGAAAACGCACACTGTAAATTTCAGTGAGTTGATTTTAACACAGAATGTCGAGCTGAATCACTCAGTCTGAGTACGGACTATCAGAACTCAGAATTTTGAGTTGATTCAATTTATTCTGAGATAATAAATCAACTCACCCAGGGTCAATTCAACTCAGAGTGTGAATCAACTCAACTGAGAGTGGGTTAATGTTTACTGATATTAATTCAGAAATAACCAACTCGCTAGTTGTATTTAGTAATCAACTCATTGAAGAGACGACTTCAGCCCATGTAAAGATCAAGGTGGAACGTTTTTGTGAGGGACTACCGCAGAATAAGCTTAAGGTTTAGCCTAATTTTTTTACTAAGGTTAAAGGCTTACGCTTAGGTATAAGTTCATTCTTACGGTTAGGCTTAGGTTTAGGCTTAGAAATATGCCTATACTACTGTTATGGTCCTGTTCTCTAGATCAGTTAAAATTTCTTTAAGGGCTGGAAAATATTTTGAGCGCTTAAGGGCATAGCTGTCTACACTGTAAATTCAATGAGTTGATTAATCAAATTAGCTGGCCAGTTTGTTATTTATCAATTAATATCAGTAAACATTACCTCGCTCTGAGTTGAATTGATTCTTACTCTGAGTTCAGTTGATTCTGGGTGTGCTGATTAATTAACTGAGAATAAATTTAAATCAACTCATAATTTTGAATTTTGATAGCCCTAACTCCGATTGAGTGATTCAACTCATTGGGAGTTAAAATCAACTCACTCAAATTTACAGTGTACCCTCTCTCGAACTACGCGGTCGAGGCTTGTTCAGAGTCATCTGTAAATCTTCCATGCGACAGTTTACCATTGGATCGATATTCTCCAAATGGCTTGGAAATAACGTAATATTATTGGTAGGAAGAGACCTGAATTTCAAATCTATAAAACACCAATTAACCAATCAAAATTACTGACAAGTTTTAAAACGCACAAACTGCTTCAGTTTCGGATCTCAAAATTTGCACAGACATAAGACAAATTCAAGTCTAAAAATTGCGTTGAATTTCGAAGCTCGCAATTCGTTGATTCAGAAGTTACAAGACCTATCACCAACTGATGATGAGTGCTTACACACATTTGAGAATACGGGCACAAAATGCAAATCGTTTCAGGTTTGCGCGCATATGTAAAGATCAGGGGCGGAACGTTTTTCTGTGGGAATAGAATAGTGTAATCTTAAGTTTTAGATTAATTATTTTTGCTTGGCTTAGGCTTAGGCTTACGCTTAGGAGTATACTCATTCTTACGCTTAAGCTTAGGCTTAGGTTTAGGATTAGGTTTAGAAATAAACTTATTCTTACGCTTAGGCTTAGCCTTAGGCGTAAACTTAGGCTTAGTATTATATGCATAATACTGTTCCACTTTTGTTCTTTACATTGGCCCAAGAAGTTTCAATGACTTTAATTCCCTGGTTTAATAATTATATGTTCTGTAGAAGGTTTTAATTTTGCGTTGAAATGAATGCATAGTCGACAGTATCAGATGCATACCAGGCATATACGTCTCAGCTCAATCTTCTTGCCTGGCCAAAACAATTTTACAAAGGGACATGACAAACTTTACAAAGGGGGTAAGACTTCTCGGTCCATGGTACTGTAGTGACTCGAATAAGAGGGGGACTGATATTTATTTGTTATCTCCAGAGGATACCCCCCTGATATTCGGTTACGGACTGTTATTTATTTTTAATCGCCCTCCGCCACCCTTCGTTACTGATATATCCGGTATTGCAGTTATCCGAGGAATTAAACGTTTACTTGCCTTGTATCAAAAGCTAATTTATATCCGCCCTCCGCCGCCTTTGTTTAGTTGGACCTAAAACCCATCTCTTATGTCATTCTCTGTTTTGGGCAGGATTGACCTTCCGCAGCATTTTTGTTGGTTGCCCTGTCCGTTAACTATTTTCTGGATTATTTAATAAAATACATGCGGGTTGTTATTTGGTCGTGGAGTCATTTATGCACTACACTTAGGGATAATTGACATTTATGGGCTCTTACGGTTTACGGACTCTGTCCGCTTGCGCACTCTTACTAGGGATACGGACTCCTATTGATTAGGACTGAAAATGGGGACCCCCCTTATTACCCCGTTTTATTCGGGTCACTACGGTATAGAACAGGGCCGGATTGTTTTCCGGAGGCGCTGTTACATAGTCAGCTCAAGCTTAAGACTAAATTTTTTGCTTAGGCTATAGGATTAGACTTAGGAATAGGCCCATCCTTACGCGCTAAGGCTTAGGCGTAGGCTTAGGATAGGCTTATGATACTAATGTTCCGGCCCAGTTCTAATACATGGGCCAACTTTTCTATAGGGGTCCACATTTATCTGAACGGGAGCAGGGCCTTCAATGTACTATTCTGCCGTTTATTTTGTTAACCGTTTTGGTCAATGTAAAGACCAGTGCAGAACAGTATTATAAGCGTATTCCAAAGCCCCAGCCTAAGCCTAAGACTAAGCCTAAGTGTCAGAATGAGCTTAAGCCTAAGCCTAAGCCTAAGCCTAAGCGTTAGCGTAAGAATGATCATATTCCTAAGCCTAAAGCCTAAGCCTAAAGTCAAACAAAAAATTAGTCTAAAGCTTAAGCGTACTCTATTTGCAGTCCCACAGAAAAACGTTCGGCCCCTGATCTTCACAAGGGCCACTGTTTTTAACCGTCGGCATTTTAATGATTATCAGTAAACTAATTGAAACAAACTCGGACTTCTTCAGTATGAACATAAAAAGCCTTGAGCGAGTTTGGTCTACAGAGGGACTAAGAAATTGCAAAACAACAATGTCCGAATCGAACATACAAACTGGGCCAAAATCTATTCATACAGACCATGGCTATTTTACGGCAGAGGCCGGAGCGCTCTGCCATGCCGTTGGACGCCCGTACGCAACGAATCCGGTACGGTCCAGCTGGCGCTGAATTAACAGCGGCTTCGAGACGCATTAACTGTGTATTTCCGTCGTTCAGAGTTGAAAGTTTTTGTAAAAACATTTCTCTCCAGGGGGTCTACAAGAATGACTATTTTTTTCTTCTTATCGAGTTCTACTCTTAGTTTGTTAACGTTGTCTATGATTAAGCGTGTCAACAGTGACATCAGGGGTGGCATTTTTCAATAAATATAAAGCAAAATATTTAAAAAATGTAGTGAAATAACCTAAAATCAAATTTTGATGCAATTTTAGAATTATCTCTGCGCCCCACCCTAGTCAACAAATCCTGGATTCACCGTTGTATGTATATATACTGCGAACAATGGTGAGTCAAACTGACTCTCTCCGAAATAGGCTCTACGGGGCTATACAAACTCAGTCAAATTCGACTCACTGAGAGCGACTCGAGTTAGTAGAATTTGACTCAGTTTGTGTATTCCGGAAAAGTCTATTTCAAAGAGAGTCAATTTGACTTACCATGTTTTGCAGTATATATTTATATATATATATATATATATATATATATATATATATATATATATATATATATATATTGATGCATGTCCTCCTTTTGCTGTAAGCTTGCACTGGCGGTTGACAAACAACAAAGGTTCAAGCATTCCATAGGTTTAAGAAGTGTTTTCAATTTTAAAATGCTTTAAGGCTTAATTTGTAGTGCTTTTTGAACCGAAAATCGTTTACAAACATCACTTTAAGCTGAACGGCATTAAGTACGGTCTATTAATTTGTAAAAACTTCCTTGTCCAAGTAAAAACTGTGATTTCTATTGTTCCGTGTGAAACAATATTTGTTTTTAATTAAAGTTTTTTCTGACTTTCAAAACATTAGCCGTTGATAATCTTGCGGAATGATGGCTGACGATTGGCTACAGTTCTCTTAGTTGATTGGTTGGGTTTTTGAAACCTTACATAACTATGACATAGTACTTAAGTCTGTGCTAAGCAATTACTGAGCCATTTTGTCGTTTTTAAAAGCGTACTATATAGTTAAGCTAAGACTATAAACATGTGCCCCCGATTTAGAAATCCATAGATCTGCCATTGAATCGATTTTGACCAACTATAAACTGGTGGCGAAGTAAATTAACAAAAAAACTCACGGGAAAAGTAAATACACCAAAACGTGATTACATGGATCCAGTCTGGCCGTTGCTGTCTGATATCCAGCAGAGTCGACGTGAAACGAAGATTAAATTTGTTTCAATGCAAGCGTCTTTGATGATAGGTTTGCAGCTGTGGACGCAGTAAAAGTTGAAATAACATTTTAGAAATTAAAAACAAAAAACTATTACAGCAGTGTTTTCCGTTGAGTTTAATTAAATTTCAACTTTGGTCCACTGTCAGGTGACCAAATCCAGAGTGCCTTTAATAAAACTAGGGTTGAGCTAAAAAACATGCAAAGAATGCAAGCTGCGAAAAACGGTATTTCAACGTTGAATTGCACCAAATGCGTTAATTTTGCTAGAACTGTGTTATGCCATGATCTATACAAAGGAGATATGCCCAGCGGATTTTCAAGATAAGATTTCAAATTGCGATTCTTTGACTGACTGCATTTATTGACACTGGTTGACTATAGGCACTTGACGATAGAATACGAAGTCCAATGTAAAGAACAGGGACGAAACTGTAGTATAAGCATATTTCTAAGCCTAAGCCTAAGCCTGAGTTTAAACTTAAGCTTAAGAATGAGCATATTCCGAAAAGCCTAAGCCTAAGCCTACGCCAAGCGAAAAAAATTCGTCTAAAGCTTAAGCTTATTCCATTCTGGTCACACAGAAAAACTCTCTGCCCCTGATCTTTACATGGGCCTGTCTTGCGAAGGTTTAACATGTCGCATACTGTGGTGACCCGAATAAGAGTGGGTCCCCATTTCAGTCCCAATCAATAGGAGTGCGTATCCCTAATAAGAGTCCCTGAACCCTAATTAGAGTCCATAAATGTCAATTATCCCAAATTGTAGCACATAAATGACTCTAGCAGCAAATAAAGTTGAGTTAAAAAGTTAATAGCATAGTTAAACTTTGAAAGCACATTTCTGAGTACAACATTGCATTATGGCTCAAGGATTTGACACAACACAAATAAACGTTTAGTTCAACGGACAGTTGCAATACCGGATATATATCAGTACCGAAGTGTGGGTTAAAAAAGAAATAACAGTCCGTAACTGAATAACAAAGGGTACCCTCTGGAGAGGCTAAATATCAGTCTCCCCCCACTCTTATTCGGGTCACTACAGTAAACAGTTTGTGTTACCTTACTCATAGCATAAATGTACGCCGAAAAAATAGCCAAACACCAAATATTATGCTTGTTTTATGCTATTTCTTACAAGAAACTAAAACCATTTTCGCAGAATGAGAAAATGAATGAATAAAAAATGAATGAAAAGATCATCTTAAATTCAGTTGATTGATTAGTTTCATAATATTATTATATATTTTACCACCTGCCATGCTATACTGCGGGTACCATTATTTCTGCTTAGTACGTGTCGTGTACCACATGTTTAAGTTCAATTATATATGTACATATATATCAGTATATATATGTTTATTTATTTATTATATTTATTTATTTATTTATTTTATTTATTTATTTATTTATTCATTTATTTATTTATTTATTTATATCTGTATAGCCGACATGACATTAATTAATTACGTTATGTCTTTATGGTGACTAGCAGAGTTCTTACAAGTACTGTCTTAAATGTTTTCTATTAATTTCCAAGTCTTTTAAACCAAGAAACATAAATTTTCGCTGTTTAGCTTCTGGACCTATGTAAAGATGAGGGGCGGAACGGTTTATGTGGGACTAGAATATATAGAGTAAGCTTAAGCTTTAGACTTACTCTTTTGCTTGGCTAAGGCTTACGGATCGGCTTAGGCTTAAAAATATGCGCATAATACTGTTCCGCCCCTGTTGTTTACATTGGTCAGATTCTGTTGCTTGCATTCAGTCAGGTGGTCAAAACACTATAATGACAATTTTAAAAATTAAACCAATTAATAATTAATGTCGACACGCGACAATTAACAGAAGTTTAAGTTAAAAATACAGTCTTTAACAGGAATTACACAGAGGGTAAAATTTTGAACAAAAAAGACAAAAGATTATCAATTAAAGTCCAGACCTTAATATAAATTAACCATTTCTCAGATGAATATATAAATATATCTATATCGGGATGCAACCGAAACTGCAATTTACCGGAGCCGGAACTTGAAAAAATTTCCAGAAACGACACTGGAAACTGAAAAACAAATGCCACAGAAAAAAAATTAATTTTAAATTTTCTTTTTTACAATATTACTGGTGGAATAACCTTATGGCTGAAATATTCACTTTATCTGTTGTATTTTAGATTTTCATAATCCACGATTGTGAAATCTACATTCGACGGTTTATTTTCGGTTACTGTCAAGGGTTATATACTATACTAATGAAATCTAGTTTATTTTTATCATCATTTTTAGCACAATATCTTAATTTGCACCGGCCGCTATTTAATACCGAAATTTTTAATTCCAATAAAAATTTACCGGAACCGGAAGGTGAAAAAATACCGGAATCGGATATATATATACTATTCGAACTGAAATAAAGATTAGACGAGGAACGGTTTTTGTGGGACTAGAAAAAGTAATCTTAAACTTAGACTAATTTTTTTGCTTGGCTTAGGCGTTTAAGCTTAGGTTTCGGAATATGCGCATTCTTACGCTTAGGCTTAGGCTTAGGAATATGCTTATAATACTGTTCCGCCCCTGTTTTTTACATTGGCCGCGTCCGAAGGTATTCTCACCGTGTTATGAAAATTTTGTTCATCGCATTCGCGTAATATTCTGTATTTTTCGCGTACGCAGTTTGTGCCGAGTTGCTCATAGTATACTCTATTAAGCACGTGAAGGGGTTTAAAGTTTTACCACCGCATTTGATTTCAAGATTAAGGACCGCAACCTTAGCAATTAGCTGACTACGGGACAACGTGTCACGCTATAATGTTTCGAAATTAACCATTAATGAAACAATTGCATTACTGTTAGTGTGCAATTATACTTTTATTACTTTCGGATACCAATAACCTTAATTAGATATATTCCGGAATATATATATAATATATATAATATAACTACACTGTAAATATGGTGAGTAAAATTGACTTTCTCGGAAATAGGCTTTTCCGGACTACGCAAACTGAGTCAAGATTCGACTCACCTGAGTCGCTCAATGAGTTAAATTTGACTCTAGCAGAGTCGAATTTGACTCAGTTTATGCAGTCAGGAAAAGCCTATTTCCGAGAGAGTCAATTTGACTCACCATTTTTACAGTGTATATAACTTGCTTATATGCTCACCAATAGAAGATGAAACCTGGAGCCCCGATATGTTTTCGGATGGTCCAAAATCTGCTATGGGACATATTCTGGATATATCCTTCTGCACCTTGATGTACAGGACTGAGTGGTCCCAACGGAAGATACTGAGTACGTAAGGATTTGCCGTCCTAGAATAGTTGGACTCGGTGCTTTTAGGATCAATACAATAGACTGACGACTCAGTAAAATTGTAAGGGATCAACATTCAGATTATAGGATCAGTACTCTCAATAAATGTGCTTCCGTCTGACAAGCTCAGATAAGGGTGAAGGTTTTTTCAAGCCCTTGCAACACACACTGCAAAAATGGTGAGTCAAATTTACCCTCTCGGCTTCTCGGGACTACGCAAACTGAGTCAAATTCGACTCCACCAGTGTCATACATGCGACTCAGTGAGACGAATTTGACTCCAATTTGTGTAGTCCCGTAGAGCCTATTTCGGAGAGAGTCAATTTGACTCACCATTTTTTGCAGTGTGTGAAAATACCAGTAATAGAACAACAAATTAACAGTTTTTTGCGGTTCAGTAGATTTTCATATTTTTATGCAATTAATCTATCGTTTCACTGTTTTTACTTGTTCATGACAGCCAATGTAAAGCACAGGAGCGGAACAGTATTATAAGCATAAGCCTAAAGCCTAAGCCTAAGCCAAGCAAAAATAGTCTAAAGCCTTAAGCTTACTCGTTTCTAGTCCCACAGAAAAACGTCCTGCTCCTAATTTTTACATGGGCCCAAGTGACTATTACAAGCATACGCTCGATGAACGCTAAAAACTTTTCATTTCCAGGCGTAGCCGAACGACAAAATATATATACAGTTTTCACACTTTTGAGACTAAAAATTTCAAAATCAAAACTAATTTGTCACATTATTAATCCATCAAAGTATATGATCTGTTTTTGCCTGATATGAGAATTGCCTGCCACCTGCCCTATGGGACATCCAATTATGACAAATCGGGCCACTTCCGTCCATGAGGCCGCGTGCCTTTATTTCCATCTCTCAAAGGAGTCGTGTTTCGAAAAACATAGTTCCTTGTTTTCAAATAAAATAGCTTTCGCAACAAGCTGATTTGCCAAAACAACTTTGTGAATACGTAATTAGTTGCGATACGTCCATAAATTTAAACCTTCTATACAGCCCAACGCATGATTAGCAAACCAAATTTTACCTCAAAAATAAATGTTGACTTTAGAAAGTTTTGAAGTCATTTTTGAAAATTTAATTTAGCGATACACCTTATAGCCCATGTTGCTATTAAGAGGCGTCCATAATTTCTGGTGGGTCTATAAAAGAGTAGGTTTAGATTCTTAGATTACATTTTTTTGCTTAAGCTTAGATTTAGGCTTAGGAACTCATTTTTGCAACGTTTAGGCTTAGGCTTAGGCTTAGGAATGCGCTTAATCGACTGTTACGCCCCTTAAAGAAACATTGGCCCACCTTAGTGCTGTTGCCATTATCGTCTGATGAGCTTTTAAGACAGCATCAGTCTATGGTACTCTGAAAAGCGTACTGTAGTACCCGAATAAGAGAGGTGACTGACATTTATTTGGCCTTTCCAGAGGGAACCCCTGTAGTTATTCGGTTACGGACTGTTATTCTATATGCACAAATTTTCATTGCTTTATTATTTAATTTTACTAGAAATCTGACGGACGTAACTAAATCTTTAAAACCGCAATATCGGTCGTACACTGTAAATTCCAGTGAGTTGATTTTTACTCAAAATGAATTGAATTCGCTCAGAAACCCGAGCTTTGAATTAGGTCTTTCAGAACTCAAAATTCCGAATTGATTGAACTCATTCTGAGTTAATTAATCAACTCGCCCGGAATTACAACAGCGCAGCTTGAGTTAATATAAGTTTACTGTTATTAACTCAGAAGTAACAAAAAATAACTAATTCTCTTTCTCTCTGAGTTGATTAATCAACTCATTGGAATTTACAGTGTATCTGTGACATCTCGTGTAAGCATGGAAAGCTACAGGGACCAAAATTCCTACATTTCCGGTCACTGCCCACGCATCCGATCCAGCAACGAACGCCAGTTTTTACTCAAAACGGATATCCGGTTACCACTTGCATACAGTGTAAATTCCAGTGAGTTAATTAATCGACTCAGACGGAAAGTTAGTTATTTCTGAGTTAATAACAGTAAACTTTAACTCACGTTGAGTTGAGCTGATTTTCAAAGTGACTTGAGTTGACTCCTGGGGAGTTGATTAATTAAATCAAAATGAGTTGAATCAACTCACAATTCTGAGTTCTGATAGTCCTAACTCAGATTGAGTGATTCAATTCATTCTATAAGTTAAAATCAACTCACTGGAATTAACAGTGTCCAACATATGTACTAGCTTTTAATTTCAGATTATACCAACATTGTTACACTTTTACCAGAGTCAAACTTAGCAAAATTGTAAAATTTTCTCAACGCCTTAAAATATTTTAAATACTTAAATTTTTAAAAAATCACCTCAGCCAATAACTGAATTTTAAAAAAAATAATTCAGAATGCTCTCGACGATCCAACTCACAAACACCTCAGCAAATTCAACTTGTGGCAGCACAACATCCATCGAAACGTGTGTCGATCAACTTGAGTTGAACTCAACTGCAACTTTAATTTCAACTGAATTCACAATTGATTTGCTCATAATTTACAGTATAATGTACTCATTTATCGCTTCGATGGGTATTTTAGGCAACGTATTTGTAATTTGGGCCATTTCAAGCGATGCGGCGTTACGCAAATCATTAATGAACATCATTTTACTTGAAATGGCTGTTGCTGATTTGTTAAATTTGACCACATGCTTACCTGATATTGTAAGCAGTTTGACAGGTATATGGTACCTGGACGATGTTGCGTGCAAATTGCTACGATTTTCGGAAGTTTTCGCGTTGTACGCGTCGTTGTTGTTACAGATTGGCATTTGTCTAGAAAGGTATTTAATATTTAATCGCAGTGGATGTGGATCAACAAGTGTACCCGTTTATCCATATAGTCACGGATTCGGAATTTTTCCCTGTAGGAAAGAAAATTTTAATAGTTTTTTAACAGGGTATTGGCAACGATGTTTTAGAATTATCCTGTATGAGCAGAAATAGTGAAAGTTTTTTAAAGTCGTAAGGAAGCGAGCTAAATCAAATATTTGACCATAACTCGTTAGCCGGACGTCTGATTGTGGAAAATTTAACAACGTTCGACTCAGCTCTACATGCTGTGTCAAGCGGTATTGTATATCTTGTCTAACCTTATGACAAAAATTTTTTGGGTCCATACGGAGCGGGCCTGCAACCAAGGCAGTGGCAGAGGGGTCTGAGCCCCCTGGAATAATTTTAGCCCCCCTATAAGATTTTAAACCTTGCTTGTAAGTTATTGAAAAACTTTAAATGCCCCTCCTGAAAATTTTTTAGCCTTCCTAGCAAGATGAGCTGCTGGCTACAGGCCTGCTACAGGGACCTCTGGACTTTAAAATAGAATTTTTCCAAACTTCAAATTTAGGCATGAAACGATCAGGGAAGGCCGTAAAAAACGCAAATAAGCAAAAAAAATGCCAAAATCCAACCGCATTTCTGGACAAACGCCGACTCGGAGGCGAATAGCCGAAAAAACCCCAAATTTTCGACAATTGAAATTTTAACTGCAAATATAGTTTTATTTTCATTCGTGGCTAAAGTTATCCTTTTTGCGTATTTCAGATTTCTGGTCATCAACTATCCAATGCATGCCAGTTATATCGGGACCAAAACCCGTGTAATGATTATCCTCAAAATATTTTGGCTTGTCGCGTTCGTTTGCGCATTACCGTTAGCAACGCCATCGCATCTGATCGACGGAAAATGTATTTTTATCCCGCAATGGTGGTGGAAACCGTATCAACTGGTGCAATTTTTTGCATTTTACGCCATTCCTGCAGTCTTATTTCTTGTTCTGTATACGCGAATTTCGTATACCCTGTCGCAACAGAAAACTATTAACTTGTTTGCTTCTCAAGATCCACAGTCTAATTGTGCCCAAGCTGCAAGAGCTCTTATGTCTAAGCGTCGGAATGTCGTTAAAACTTTGGTCGCCTGCGTTGCGGTATACTTCATTTGTTACAGCCCGATTCAAGTCTTGTACATTATGAGTTTTACCCGAAATCCTGAAGTTCCAATGTGGCTAAGGATCATCCTAAACGCATTCACTTACCTTTCTGCGGCCGCAAATCCAATGCTTTATCTCATTTGTATGCCAACGTTTCGTATTAAACTGCACGAAGCGATACGATGTTGTTGCCGGTGTTGTTACTCAAATTGGAGACAATTTTCCCACGCCACTACTGTGGGAAACAGCGATTTTCCCACGGTCGGAACGCGGTTTAATACGCATTATGAAAAATCTAGACGACCATGGCATTCCCAAGCGATACCAACGAGCAACAATTTGAACACGACCAAAACCAACACACTGACTCGTACAAGTCTAAGAGGAACTGTTGTAACTGCGAACAATCACACCAAATTACGGCTGCAAAAACGCCAGTCTCGAGCATCTGTACAACATAGAAGGAATTTGGATCAATGCCAAACATTAATAGACATCAAAAATCAAAACAATACAACATCAAATGAACAAACGAACGAACAACCATCTAAACTGCAACACAATACTACAGATTGCTTATCACCGCACGAACGAAATAATCAGACACGTTTTGACGGGCAACCACCAATTGCAACTGCATGCAATGGTGCAAACGCTGAACTTAACGCCTTACAACAAGAATCCGAAATAACAACTGATCGGCTAACAGACGACACATCTACGCCATCGCAGCGAACAAACACCCCTAAACTTCCGGATTCGGCCTCAAATCGGGTTCAAACTCACTTCAACGCTGATACAAAACCTTCAGTCGTCAGCCCAAGTTTCTCACGGTCGCAAACTTTGCGGCAAACTTTGTACGCGCAGTCCAGATACGCTGAGATGGGCAAATTTAAAAAACAATTTTCTGAAGGATCAGTTCCACCAATTAGTTTTCAAAAGGAACATCATCCACCACTAGACGAACAACAACCGCCACAACAACAACAACAACAACAACACAAACAACACCAACACCAACAACAACAACAACAACCATCGCAACAACAACAACAACAACCACAACACCAACACCAACAACAACAACAACAACAACAACCATCGCAACAACAACAACAACAACCACAACACCAACACCAACAACAACAACAACAACAACAACAACACCAACACCAACAACAACAACAACAACAACAACAACAACCATCGCAACAACAACAACAACAACCACAACACCAACACCAACAACAACAACAACAACAACAACAACAACAACAACCATCGCAACAACAACAACAACAACCACAACACCAACACCACCACCAACAACAACAACAACAACAACAACAACAACAACAACAACAACAACAACAACAACAACAACAACAACAACAACACCAACCTCAACACTGGAGTAAACGCCTCAGCCTCAAACTGTCGCTACCATTTAAACGAACATGTACTGCAACACAAAGTAACTCAACTGTCAACTGTCCACCAATCAAACGAGGTTTGCTGTATCATCAATCGACAGAACAACACTGTTATCCTCCAATGGAATCAGGTCTCACGACTGCACCGCTACTTTTTGTCGCCGGAAATATTCGGATTCGACAAAGCATCGTTTTTGATGATAGTGGCGAACAGCTTGTACCGGCCGCTCCAATCGAAAACCGAACAAGCAACGAAAATAGTTGTGAAGAACGACTGCTGAACGAAAGTGTTTAAATCCTTTCTCGCATGAATATTTTCTATTTTATTAAACCTGTGACGTCAGCGGAGGCATGGAATCTTGATCCCCCTAGAAATTTAATGAACAACATGTTTATTGTATAGATTTCGACGCGCTGAGTTCAGTAATACCATATTTAAGGCTGCAGGATCCTCGGTTCAAAGGTTATATCCCTTTAAAATTCAACGTTCCACTATATATACAACATGTACAAACGCCAACCATATTTGTATAACGAATAGTCCTGGGAAAGCTTATACTTTACGAACATATGAATGATAAATACTTCCACTTCTAATCTGTGCGTGTTTGCACTATAAAATTTCAAGTATATACAATAACTGTTGAACCGTAAATAATGCAGCCATAAATGTGGGCCCCGTTTAACACTCAGCTCGCCGAGATCTATACGATAGGCCACCTTTTGTTAAATTCCTAGGGAGTCCAGATTCCGCGCCTTTGCCCTGAGACGTCTAAATGGCAAGCTAGGATTCGAACCCTAGCATATATTTTTTCATGAGACTGACAAACGCTTGAGCCGACTGTGTCCGATTGTAAAAATGAAGAATTAACGAAAATATAGTTTTTAAGAAAGACGTTGGCTGAATGCAAATAGTAATTTAGAATTTCGAGGTCGGGGGGCGGGGAGGTTACTTTACCACAAACGGACTAATTTAAAGTTTTCCAATTTCTGGCACTGATTTTTAATTTTACCTTTCCTGCAAACCTTTATTTTCTACATGCAAGAACGATGTGCTTATGTTTACTGTTATATTAAACTCAAAAATAACAAACTCGCAATATGAGTTGAATATTAATGAACTCATTGGAATTTACAGTGCACAAAATGAGTCATGAGTGATCCAGTATTTTTGTCCTTTTTTGAAAAAGGACAAAAATACTGAGACTTTGAAACTTTTTTGTATTCTCATAAGGATTGAAAAAAATTGTATTTTTAGAAAATTCAAACTTCAATGTTTAACGATTTAAATGATGTCATGTAGAAGCTAAAATATGCAAAAAAAAATTCAAACTCCAACATTTTTATAGGCAGACACAAAACGAGAAAACAGCGCTTAATTGCTGGCACTTTTACATACCCCCATGCAGTTCCCAAAACCTGCCAAGGGTCCAGACGCACAATCGTTCCCCCCCCCTGTAAAAATATTGCGCGCAGATCGATTAGAAAGGTCAGTTCAACGGTACGATGTGGAACGTTTACTTCGGCGCTTGCAACAGAGTAATGCGGGATTTACGTTATATAACCGGGGCAGGCGTGACACGGTTTGTTCCAAGTTGATTCGACGTCAACGTTTAAATTTGCGCTTATATATCGGGTCATCAGACAAAACTCGAATGTCATATAACATTAGCTTACGAACCACCGCTCTCAAGTGATCAATGTGTGCAAAGAACGGTATGTCACGTGATACTTGAGACATTTATGCTAAAATATCATATGATATTCAGCGGCACAGTGCAATCTTTGGGTGCTGATAGATGAATGGAAAGTCGAGATTAGAAAGACAGTCATAATTCAAAAATTCAAATTTCAAATTCTGGTAGCATATATTCAACATGACAATTTGGGCATGTTACCTCAAGCATGCAGACATTTTAAAATATAGCATATGATATGCGCAGACATTACCTCGAGTATCATGATAATGAAGAACAAAAGATGACCTACACATGATAATTGGAGACAAATACAAATGGCCCATGTATAGAACGGGGCCGGGTCGTTTTCTGGAGGGGCTATAATCGAGTCATGCGAGGTTCACGTTATAACTGGGGCAGCTTGGAACACGTTTTGTCCAAGTTGATTCGACGTCAACGTATAATTTTGTGACCTGAATAGCGGTTATGTAGACAAAAAGTGAATTTCACATGACATTAACTTACAAATCACTGATCTCAAGCGATCATCGTATCCGAATAACAGCATTTGTCATTTGATACTGCGGGACATTTAAGCGAATATCGTATGATATTCCAAGTCTACTCAAATGTTATTATGCAGTACAAAGGAATTTGTGCGCTCTAAATAAAACAGTGAAAAATTAGGTTAATGCAGCATAAATGATTTCGAAAGTTAAATTAGCTTCTACGTTTTTGTTTCTAACTGAATTTTTCTCAAAATATATTCCTAAGTGCAAATAATTCAATTTAAATTTTAGTATCATATCACATTCTACAGGACAATCAAGCTAGTTTACCACAACTTTGCAGACATTTTTAAACATATCATATGGTTCTCGCGGACCAATATTTGGAATATCATATCATACTCGCAGACAATATTTGGAATATCATAGGTATTGCAGTACAATCCCGGACAAACAGCACATGTCACATCAGGATAGCAGAAAATTCAAATTTTTGGAATCTGAAAGCGGATAAACGGTCAGACAAAATGTTACCAGCTATAATCATAGGGACAAAGTGTTCCAAGCTGCCCCAGTTATAACGTGATCCCCGCATCAGTTTAAGCTTTAGACTATTTTTTTGCTTAGGTTTAGGCTTAGGAATAGGCTCATCCATACGCTTAGGATTAGGAATATGCTTATACTACTGTTCCGGCCCTGTTCTATACATGGGCCATACAATTTTTTGAATACAAAATGGGGTCTACAGGCAGACAAAATGTTACCCAATAGTCTAATAGGGTCAAACCGTGTCCTATGCGGGGTTCACGTTATAACTGGGGCAGCCTGGAACACGTTTTGCCTCTATTACAACAGCGGGCAACATTTTGCCTGCACGTTGATCCCCTATCAAATTCAAAAAATTTGAATTATCTGCTATCCTGATGTGCCATTCACTGTTTGTACTGCAAAATCGTATAATATTGCAAATATTGTCTGCCAATATCATATGACGTGTTTGAAAATATCTGCAACGTTGTGGTAAACTTGTATGAATGTCCTGTAGAATGTCACATGATACTAAAATGTGAAATTTGAATTATATTTTCGTCCTTAGGAATATATTTTGGTAAAATTTTCGCCAGAAACAAAAACGCAGGAGCTTAAATTCAGCTTTCGAAATGATCTAATGAAAACGTTTTACTGCTTTATTAGTGCAAAAACTGCGTTGTACAGCACAGTATCACATGACATTTAGTAGAATTCTGTAATATCGTATGAGATTAGCATAAATGTCCCGCGATATCACATGACATATGGCTATTTGTATACGATGGTCGCATGAGATCCGGATTTGTAAGCCAGCATCATGTGACATTCACATTTTGTCGTATTATGTATTTAGTTCGCAATTTTATGTCAACGGTGAAATAACATGGGACAAAACGTGTTCCGTAGTACCCCAGTTATAATGTGAAACCCGCATATTTTCCAAACAAAACACTGAAAAATGTCCACTACCAAATCAGATAAAATATAGTCGTCAAACCACAAACAGTACGCACAGTCCTTATACATAACGGAGACGAACAATATCAACACTACTGCTCAATAAGTAAATAACGCAACCCGCAATTTTACTGATAATCATATCCTAACACTATATATGATCGCATATCTGTTTCAGCACACCAAACCGTTTTTACAATTAAAGGACAAATAAACCAGTAATCAACTTGATTCGAGAGCTTCCAAAATTCAACAAGTTTTTCAAAACATGCGTCAAAAATGCCAAAGAATTTTGTGTAGTTGTTGAACTTCAAAAGCATATATACTTGAAATTCTCAGCCACACGTCGTAAGCGTAATCGTAAACTGATCGGGAACTATACTATATACACGGTCAGATCAGAACCTAAATTTTGTTTCGCCCTACTCCAGCATCAAAGATGACAAAATCAAGGAATGTTATCAACAGCTCCGAAAACAATATCATATACATATCGTATACGAAATATACAAATGCTTAATTGTAATATATAACTCAAAACACAACTTCGTAAACGTACCATGATACGGCTGGCCACAGATAATTTTTTGGAGAAACGCAAATGTTTCCATAAACAATGTAATTGCCTTTAAATTATTAAACTCAAAATTCATTTTTTTGATTTCAAAGCGACCCAATTTACACCAATAAACAAACTTAACTAAATGAAAACAAGTATCACAAGCAACGCCCATCACTGTAAATTTCAATTAGTTGATTAATCAATTCAGCTAGCGAGTTGGTTATTTCTGAATTAGTTGAATCTGGATGAGTTAATTAACTCAGAATGAATTGAATCTACTCAAAATTCTGAGTTCTGATAGTCCTAACTCAGACTGAGTGATTCAACTCATTCTGAGTTAAAATCAACTCGTTGAAATTTACAGTGCAACATAGAACCCATTGATAGAAGAGCCCAAATCTTAAACCTCACAGAACCGAGATGACAAAGAATGAGCTTGGTAGCCCCTAAAATTTCAGCTCAGCTTTCAAACGGGCCACAACATTTGCATCAGTGTACACTTCTATTCCTATCGTAATTTCATTGACATTCAATGCGAGAAGTTTGCTCGCTGATTCTGTGAAACAACAAAGTTTTGAATCATTAAGCAAAAGCAAAACTTGTACGATACAGCAAAAATTGTATAAAACGTGTATATAAAGTATACATACAACCATAATATATATATGTGGACATTTTTTTCAGCACAATCAACAGTGAATGTGACAGTAGTTGGCGGAATAAGCCTCTAAAACAAGCTAAAATAGAATTTTCCACAATGAACTCTAGCCATACTTCCGCGTATACTTTAAGCATGAGCATGCATTCTCTGATGGTTGTAGCACCTATCACCATTTGGCGACGTTGTTTTCAAACAATCAAACTACTATGTCCACGCAAAAAAAAGAAATTGTGTAGTGTTTTGTAGAAACCACTCGCAAGAGAAACTCGTGAAATTAAGCAATGTGTTGCGCTTTCTAGTTCAAATAAATAGGTGCTATACACAGTTGAGAATACAACCTACATGCTCACGCACGTTGTATACATAAAATGGTAGCGGGAACCAGCACAAATTGAACCAACAACACGACATCAGTGCTTACTTTTCGACAACGTATTAATTTAAAAGGCTTTATCACCCAAACTGGACTGGCTCACGACTACGTATATACATCGACGCGAAAGCAAACCACCAGAGTCGCAACCAATTTGTAAGCGTACGCGTTCTGGCTCTCTTGACTTGTAGTAAATCTATTAAATCCATTACTTTACTTTGTTAAAACCGATAATTGCAGTTTATCCCCGTTTAAAAAGCAACATTTTTCCAAACGTCTTTCAGATTGCAAACTTCCTGCTTACACAATCCGCATTCAATGTACTACAAATTGCTACAGTAAGCAACAATGTATATATAAATAAGTTTTTACAAAAACTTTAACCCCAAAAATGAATTGTCTCGCATTGCAAAATAAACAACATCAAAGCGGTTGATAATTGTAGATAAAATCTAGACGGTATATGCTACTATTAGCCTAAATATTAAGAAGGTTGAAGGTAATTCCAAACACTCCGGGGATCACACATTTAAAAAAATCACAAAATAAACAGTACAATAAAAGCATACGAACACGAATGTAATGAAGAAATTATTAATACGGTAAATTTACCGTTGTATAACCGAAGCGACTAAATTGCGTTAGTATATGCTGCCCGTGTTAAGATTAAGACAATAAAACGCACGACCATGGATGCAGCCAGGATTTTTGAAAAGCGGTTATGTTCTATAAAAACGTCGAGTAGAGGGTTCTTGCGTTCGGACAAAAATGCCAAAGTCGGGTTTGACACCTGAAACCGCCGGCTGGCTGCACCCTTGCGCCCGACGCACGTTGATAGATATATAGTATTATTACTAAAAAATCAGGATGCAGAATAAAATCAGGGATGTGCGATGTATTATCCCAGAATGATAAAGAAGTACGAAAAAGCATTCAAAACTTTTGTTAGAAAAAATTTTATTTTTATGCTCGGTAACGGTCAAAAATTGACCGAGATCGAGACCAAACAGTCTCGGTCTCGGTTGTTGGGTCTCTACCGAGACCGCGCATCCCTGAATAAAACTACCCTTAACACAATTTCACACATACCCTTATGTCAAGAGAGAAAACCTGCGATATTTAAATACAACGAAAGTTTAAAGATTTTGACAGCCTCACACAATCTTTTAACGACAAAAAATTATCTGCAACCGTTTAATTGTACTAAAATTTCTCTAAAACCAATTAGGTATCTAACAAATAGCGCAATACAATATGCCACTAAACTATATACAATTTCAAAACAATTATTTTTTTCAAAAAACACCCTATCCGAACAAACTTTAGCAACCGCAATCCTGATCACAAGACCAATCGATTGCAGCCATATACACATTTTGCGAATCTTCATCGTCCCATCGAATACTTTAAGCTTATACGACACTACCCTGGTTTTGGAAAATATCGTAAAGCTGGGTCAAAACTCAAAAAAATTAAACGCACAGCGCAAAACAAAAAATTGTCATTTAAACATCGCATTCACCTGTAATTTTTAACACTGCGGACGTACTGCACAAATCACAATGAAAAACATACAAACAAATTACATTATAAATAAACTTTGAATGGGCAAAAACGGAGCACATAAACAGCATCGCATGTTACGATTTTACTGCTTATTTACACGATATAAATTGAATTATAATAAGTGGAAGCAGTAGCATCATTCATTATACAAGACGTGTTTTTGATTGGTATGTTTGTATATGAGATTAAGACTCTAGATTAAGATATGATATGTCAAACCAAGAGACAGCTCTGTATACCTCAAAGTGCAACCGGATATCCACATCCGGGAATATCTTTATCCGGTTTTGGCAGCCGGAACAAACCTGTCAGACGCCGAAATTACACGGCGGTGTTGGTTTAAGCAAGATAACGAAGTTAATTGATTATCGGTAATAAAATTGGTCCACGTGTAAAGCAATCGCGGAGATGGAAGGTCATGGTGGCCAACACTAATTGAAACTAAAAACCTTACTCTAGCTGTCTAGTCTCAAGGGTACAACCGGCTATCCGGCTCCTGCAAAAACTGACACCCGGTTCTTGTATTCTAGATCGCCGGATATTTATTGCTAAAAAGTATAACCTAACTTTATATTATTGATATTTTTAATATCCGGCTGAAGTCTACTCGCCTCGATACTCACACTTATTCGAGCATTTTAATCTAACATACCATACCACCTCAAACAACAAAGAATTGTCGATACTTAATTAATAACCAGAAGAACGCAAATGATCAGCGATGTGTTCAAGGGCTTTTCGGCACACAACACCTTCCGTCCGATCACCTTTGAATTGCGCAATTATAACAGCTAAAACAGCATAGATATATTATAAAAACAAAAACATATGAATATATATACCTATTTAATTTTAGGTTTCACTGGTTTGGATAACTTCAAAGTTTGAACGCGTAGTATTGTTGAATACAAAACATTTCCGGCGGAAAACTAAAACTCTACACTTTTTAATAACACAGTTACTAGAGTTTCAACAGGAATTAAATTTCACCGCAGCAGAAACTTAATACTCCCACAGGAACCGGAATTTGAAATAATTAGTTCGACAACTAGCCAAAAATAATTGGCTTGAGTGAATTTTCGGCTATTCCATTATCAAGTTTGGCGAAATCACATCAGACTTTTAACCAAAGAAAAATTCCAGTTTCTGCGTCTTTGAGTTCAGGAACAGGATACGTACTCAAAACATGTGCGAACGGGTGTTCGGCTTCGGTAAAAAATACCATAAACATAAGAAAACTTGTTACTAAAATTGTTTGAGCGAAAATTGTACGTAGATATCATGGTTCAACCTGATACCAAAAAATAACGCAGCCATATGTCTAAATGCATATTTCAACAAAAGTTACGCTTAACCACGCTAATTAAGCACATACTACGCACGTACTTGGTACAATATGTAATTTATTTCTACAAGGGTCGTAGTATTAACTGGACTTTCCGGATGACTGTACCCTATTTTATATGTGAGATAAAAATCGGAGGTTAAGTATATATATACCAATTCAGAATTTTTCGCACATTGATTTTTACTTAAATAAATTTATTTCCAAGCCTTGATGTGACGCCAACTGATGTTTCTTGTCTTTCCGTTTTTACAAATATAAAATTACAAACCTCATCAATGGGTCGAAGAGAAGAGGCAGAATTTGGCCAAGCGACGTTAAGCCCCCCCACTAGCAAAACGCCAACATATATTTTTTACTGTTTACCTTTGTTTGTTTTGACTGCCATAATACCGATATCTGGCTGCGTTGAGCGCTTTCCAATAACAAACGTTTCGTCTACTTGCGGCACAATGTACTTGAGGCCTTCGGCGTGCAATCCCGTCCCGGGCACTTCGTTGACGTTATCAAACATTGTTCCAAACCTCGTACATTCTGCTGCTTCTAACTGCAATCAATACAACAAAAATTGTTTATTAACAACTATGCTAGGATATTTATTATTTATGATTACCGGAAATAAATCGTAACATTATAAATCACACATTTCTTTATCCGTATTCTTAAACGCGAATAGTAGCACTTCTATTAGCTGGTGTTGGTGATAAGTCTTTTAACTTTCAAATCAGCGAATGGTGAGTTTCAAATCGAGCACCTTTATCAGATTTGAGTTTCCGCCTGCAAATTGAAATATCTGAAACTGCACGAATTCGGGAGTTTAAAAACCAATATATACTAACTGCTGATCAGGATGCGAACCTATAATATCCGTATCCGGTGAAGGCAGGTGAAGGTGACAACAAAGGTTCTGATTCGACAAAAAATTTGCAGTTGGGACTCGTTTGTGAAAAAGCCGAATTATACAAGTCTTGCAATATGTTTGTTTTCATTTTTAAACAATAAAAATTTGAAATAAATTAAATCAGTATTTTTGTTTCAGGTCACAAGTATCAGAACTGAGGTCGGACACGAAATGTATTAACGTTTAAAAGTGAATGCGGCTGGCATTGCGTTAATATTCAAAAATAAATTATAGATATATATCTGAAACTTGCAACATGTTATATTCCAATTCAGATACGGCAAATTAGCAATGGATTGGGTCAAATCGTGGATTTGGCGCCACACAGGGTTCCGGTATTTGGTATAAACCAAACGGATATCAAATATTTACGATTGTGGTCCGCACACCATAAACAACTTTTGACACGTGAACAAATTTAATATCTTGCTGAGATTAACTTCCTGGACAACTAACCGAATCATTTTGTCTTTATTAAGCGTATATATTACAACATAAATGCACATGAACAAACGTGATCTAGACAGTCGTTTCGAGTTCCAGTAAAACTAAAAATTTATTGTCAACGCTCAAGCTTGAAACTTACATTGAAAGTTTCACCTACAGGTGCTTCACTCCTAGCCCATAAACCACCGTCAGGGCTTCCAACAATTGCAGCTTTTGTAATGCATTTGGCAGAATCTAGAAGGCTTTGGATGTATGCTTGCCAGCCGGACATTTTTGATATTGATCACTTTTGTAATAACGATTGCTGTGCACTACCAAAATGATATTCTAAGCATACACGAGGCGATTACGTAACAGCGAATAAAGTAGGAATTATATACGTATTCTATTACACCAAACGACTGACAAACTAAACCACAAACAAATGTATGTGTACGAGCAGTATTAGCTGATAATCATGTAAGTCAAAAGTTGACGATGGGACATGCGGATGCATAGAGACAACTAATAACCTCATACTAAAGCTTCACATCTGTAAAACGTTATGTATTTGTAGTGCCTTCATATGTAGAAGCGGTAAAAACATTGAAGAACCAAGATGCATGTGTATGTTGAAGTTCTTGTAAGGCATAAAAACAGAAAAAGTATAGGTTGATTGTGAGGCGGCGTGGCTAATTGGCTAGCGCACTGGACTGATAATCGACCGAGTTCGAAACCTCCTCGGAACGTGCCTCATTTTCAGCTGCGAACTCAACTAAAATCTCGTACCCTAACGTACCCAACTTATCACAGAGGAAAGCTAACTTCGAGCGCAGTGTAAGCGAAAGATTATATAAAATGGACAATTTTATATTATCGATTCATGTTTAACATCTCGCTGATATTTTAAGGCCTGTCGGTATATGTGCACGTAAGTGTATGTAAAGCAAATGTTGCCATGCCTGTGCAGTGCACATATGCCGGTATAAGAAGTTGTTGCAACGACCGCGTAGTGTAGTGGTAGCATGCTTGGCTCGAGCGCAAGAGGGCCGAGGTTCGATTCCCGGCGTGGTCATTAACTTTGGCAAAACTTCAAACGGGGGTCGTGCAGACCGTATAGTACCAACATGGAGGTCCCACCGAGATGGGCACTGCAAACAGCAAGCCCATGAATTCGGGTAGTTGGATTCACGGTCCGGGACGACCGCCTGTAAAAAAGAGGGATGTCGGTATATGTGCACGTAAGTGTATGTAAAGCAAATGTTGCCATGCCTGTGCACATATGCCGGTATAAGAAGTTGTTGCAACGACCGCGTAGTGTAGTGGTAGCATGCTTGGCTCGAGCGCAAGAGGGCCGAGGTTCGATTCCCGGCGTGATCACTAACTTTGGGCAAAACTGCAGACCGTATAGTACCACACCCATGCCTCACCCTATCCAGCAGAATTTAGAGACATCGATTCTTTGTTCATTTTCAAACATGAGCAGTGTCAGTCAAGGTAGGAACTGGGACTTCAGACCTTTCAACTAAGCAGCTGGAAAAGCGGGCTAGAGCGGGGATTGAACTCTCAGCGTATGGATCCTTAAGCGACCACTCTACCACTGCGCCACGTAGCCCGCCTCTCCAACTGCATTCTTCGTCGACTATGTGTCGACCGTATGCTGCCAGCTAGCATACATACAGTGCACTGCACTATATTGCATACGCACATAACGGGCAAGCATGTCTCACAAGCTTACAAGCAGCTTATGAAACCCAACAAGTTCCAAAAAACAACAAACATGAGCTGATTGGTGGCCATGGCCTGATGCAGTGAGTCACGCTTATCCAAACTGTTTATCGTTCAGCACAATGCGTATTGTGAATCAGTATACCGCAACGAACAACATTGCCTA
Organism: Enoplolaimus lenunculus; assembly: GCA_030248215.1. Taxonomy (NCBI): domain Eukaryota; kingdom Metazoa; phylum Nematoda; class Enoplea; order Enoplida; family Thoracostomopsidae; genus Enoplolaimus; species Enoplolaimus lenunculus. Next base: position 188,189 of record JASANG010000443.1, read on the forward strand.
GCTAAGCAACTATACTGCGACTTACAGTAAATGGCATTTAGGAATCCAGTCAGACGTCTGAAAAAAATTGTTTGATGAATACTAATGCCTATAGCTCATAATCGTTACGTTGAATTGTAAGGTTTAGTTGAATCCATAGGCTCCTGGAGGATATCTTGTCTGTTTCTGTACCAACAATGTATAGGAAAAAAACATGGGTCAGTCGGCTGAACGGTAAAAAGCACAGGCCACACTTGAGCGTCATTTCCAACAGAACTATAATTTTGGCACGGTTTTTACCTGCTAACTCAAAACTAAAGTTGCCAAATCCGCTTCCAAAAATTGTTTCCATAGAACAGAAGCAACGAAGCTCGAATCGACATGGACAATAACTGGGTTGAAGAACGTGTCTTTATTTGGACTTTTATTAAGTCAGAAGTTTTCAATAAATTTTCTGTCCGGTAAGGTGATGCAGCAGAAACTATACTAAAGCCGTGTCCAACCCTATTTTGGAGCGACATACTCGAATGGGAACTGTGCTCTTGTCAAAGTGTTTGACTTTGCAGAATACCTTTGCATTCGATTATTCTGCACCGACTTTAAAGTCACGTCTCTACAATTTGGATATAGCTGTTTATCTTTATTAAAGCAATCTCAAACCCTATCTTAAACTTTCTGAAATCACAAAATTCTTAAGCTTGAGAGACATTCCAATTTCAGGTGACGCTATGACTAAAATACAACCCAGCCAATATATTTCACTCCCGTGCAGCAAGTTTATGCAAACCAAGAGAACACAAACTGCCCGATTGTTGGATTTAAAGAACAGTAGCTAGCTCGGAACCTGAGTTTAAATATCACTGCTTTATACTTTTAACTTCTTGAAATTTTCGTGTGTATGACTGTGACTATGTCTAGATGCAAATTTTTTCTAAGAACGTCCAGGTTTCTGGTGGCTCCATAAAAGAGTAGGTTTTAGATTTTAGATTAAATTTTTTACTTAGGCTTATGCTTAGGCTTAGGAACACATTTTTGCGACACTTAGGCTTAGGCTTAGGCTTAGGAATACGCTTAATATACTGGTACGCCCCATAAAGTAACATTGGCCAAAAAGTCCTGTGTATGATTTGCTGTTCGGTTAGTACTTGCATTTTTGCAACGCAGCCTTTAAAAATGTTTTAAAACTTTTATTCTATTAATTATATTTTTGAGGCATGTCACGTTTTTTGAGCTTAAAAACGAAATATTTTGTTTTGTTCACAAAAATGATACAAAATTGTTATACATATATACCCGGTATACAATCGCAGAGGATTCATTTTCGCCGAAGGCATTGCATATGCGAAAAGCTACATTTTGAGTTGACGAAAGTCGGTGTCCGTATATGTCGATTGTCAATCCTATAAACTTAATATTTTCGCAACTGAAAATTTGTTTTTAAAAGATTGCAGACAAAGTTTCTATTAAATGGTGCACCATGAATTAAAAAATGATTTATAATCAACTCAGCTCGCGAATTAAGTTATTTTTGAGTTTAAATTACAGTAAGCATCAACTCGCTCTGGAGTTGTTAATTTTCACTCTCATAGTTGAGTTGATTCCGCGTGAGTTGATCAGTTAACTCTCAGATTGAGAGTTGAATCAGCTAACAATTCTTAGTTCTGATAAATAGTCCTAACTCAGACTGAGAGTGATTCCAACTCATTTTGAGTTAAAATCAACTATAACTGGAATTTACAGTGTGGCGCATAGAAATTGAGGTTTTGCCAGTACTTTTTCGATGTGGGATTAAACCTTTTTTCAGAACTCAGGATTCTGAATTATTTAAACTCATTTTGAGTTAATTGGTCAACTGATCCGAAATTATATAATTCAGCTCAGAGTTAACCAATGTATATTTACTGTTATTAACTCCGAAATAACCACTCATTGGAATTTACAGTGTACCGGATATATATCAGTAACGAAAGGTAGCGTAGGGCAAGTTGAAAATAAATAACAGTTCGTAACCGAATAACAATGGGGTACCCTATGGAGAGGCCAACTAAATATTATCAGTCCCCCTATCCGGGTCACTACAGTATATGTAATGTATAATAATTTGTCGAATTGAGCAGATATGATATTTAAATGCTATTTTGGATTACGGGTCATGGACCTGGAAAAGCGGAAAAGTGGAAAACTCAACATATCGTGCTGTAATTTCAATGAGTTTATTAATTTATTCAGCTAGCGAATTGGTTATTTCTGAATTAATATCAGTAAACATTAACTCACTGTGAGATGAGTTGATTCTCACTCTGAGTTGAGTTGTCTTTAGGTGAGTTGATTAATTAATGAATTGAATCAACTCAAAATTTTAAGTTCTGATAGTCCTAACACAGACTGAGTGATTCAACTCATTCTGACAGTGTCTACGTAGGTCATTGCACACACGAAAAATAATATTTCAAGATTTTTAAGAAAAAATTTCTTACATTTATAGGGAATATGATTCGGAACGTGCGTTTAGAAAATATTTATGTTCAATTGAACATTTTTCAAAAAAGCGTTGAATTGAGTTTTAGTCACAGGAATTTACAGTGATAGGGAATGTATAGACAAGCATCAAGACTGCCGACCCATGTAAAACGTTTAGAAAAAAGTATGCTTAAGCTTCAGACTATAATATTTTTGGTTGGCTTAATAGGCCTACGCCTAGGCTTCGCCTTCGGAATATGTTCTTTCTTACGCTTAGGCTTAGGTTTAGGCTTAGGAATCGGTTCTGTCTTACGCTTAGGTTTAGGCTTAGGCTTAGGCTTATGAATATGTTTATAATACTGTACCTCCCCTGTTCTTTACGTTGGCCAGACTTACGATAGGCGCTACACTGTTTTGAGAATACAACTTGTAAACAATTTTGACGTGGCATTGCTTGAATTGTGAGCTGAAGACAATTGCTGTAGGCTTTTTGATTGGATTATTTATTGGTTCGAATGCAGACAGCAAAATGGAATTTTTTCATTTCATACTAGAATTTAATAAAGTACTTGGTCAAATACCGTAGGTTATATTCTCAGTGCAATAGGTTTAATAAATTTTAGAGCTTTTGGTTCTCAATACATGCTTTGATATATCTGTTCTTTAGGTTGAGACTTAATCTACTTTTACACTGTAAATTCCGATGTATTTGTTAATCAACTCATAGACAGAGTTAGGTTGTTTCTGGTTCATTTCTGAGTTAATAAGAGTAAATATTTATTCAGTCTGAGCTGATTTAATTGTGGTTAGTTGATTGATTAACTCACAATGAGTTCAATCAATTCAGAATTATGAATTGTGTAAACCCAAATTCAGATCGCCGATCTCTGAATGGATTCAACTGATACACGAGATTCACGTTATAACCGGAGCAGGCGGGACACCGTTAGTCCCATGTTGATTCGACGTCAACGTTAAAATGCGAGCACTCATATCGGGTGAACAGAAAAAATTCGAATGTCATATGACATTTAACAAACCACCGCTCTCAGAAGATCAATGTGTACAAGAGTTGGTATGTCACGTGATGTTGAGGGACATTTATGCGAATATCATATGATATTCCAAAATTACAACGAATATCATTTGATATTCCAAAATTACCACCAATATCATATGATACTATGCGGGACAGTGTAATTTTTGGGTGCTAATAGATTAATGGAATGTCGGACGGCAAAGGCACAGCTGTGCGTAAAATACCAAATACACGTCTGCAAATTCATTTCCGGCGCAAAACCGCTTAGAAAAACATTGTCATAATTCAAAAATTCAAATTTCAAATTCTAGTATCGTATGATATGCAACAGGACAATTTGGGTGTGTTACCTCAAGTATGCGGACATTTGAAAATATATCATATGATATATATTCGCTGACAATACGTCGAATATCATATGATACTGAAGGACAAAAGGTGACCTACACTAACTCAGAATGAGTTGAATCCACTCAGAAGTCTGAGATGTGAATTAGGTCTTTCAGAACTCAGAATTTTGAATTGATTGAACTCATTGTATTAAAGTGTAAAGTGTTAAAGATGTTTTATTTTTCTGCCAACACAATTGAAACATGCAAATATTCGTTTTTCTTTCTGAAATTTTAAAAAAAATAGCGGACGCATCAAAATCTTAAGATTTTAAGTAAATTTCGTAATTATGATTTCATATAGAGCAGTAGCAGTACACCTGTTATAAAAACAGTGAGATATGCAAGTGATTTATTACTAATTTTAAGCATAAACATAGCTGAATTATTCGGTACACTGTAAATTCCGATGAGTTCATTAATCAATTCAGCAAGCGAGTTGGTTATTTCTGAATTAATATCAGGAAACATTATAACTCACTCTCAGTTGACTTAATTCTAGCTCAAAGTTGTGTTGACTCTGGGTGAGTTGTTTAATTAACTCAGAATTAATCGAATCAACTCAAAATTCTGAGTTCTGATAGTCCTAACTCTGTCCGACTGAGTGATTTACGTCATGCTGAGTTAAAATCAACTCACTAAAATTTACAGTGTATTTTTATAACCGGAAACGGTCTCTGTTTTTTACCAGAAACAGATTTCCGGTTACACTTTGAAATGTTTAAACATATTTAATAATGCGAGTGATCATATTATGTCATAGACATGCGGAAAATAGTTTTGCCGACGCTACTTTCATTTTTGATAGCTTTTAAATTGTATCCGAAGCTGACACAATGGATACCAGCTAAACATGGTTACAAAGAATCCTTAATATGCAATCACGTTCACTAGGAAATATTGCAGTCGGCAATTATTTTTGTGATGACAAGTAAGATGTTGTTTGAAATTTTAATTCTTCAAACAACACATGCGCTGCAAATTCCCATGAGTTGATTAAATCAACTCCGAGCGCGAATTAATAGCCATTTCTCGCTATTTCTGAGTCAATTACAGAAAACATCAAGTCAGTCTGAGCTGATTTCATTCTGGATGAATTCATTCGTTAACTCAGAATGAGTTCAATCAATTCACAATTCTGAGTTCTGAAAGATGTAATTTTAGAGCTAAGGTATCTGAGTGGATTCAACTCATTCGGTCTTAAAATCAACTCACTGGAATTTACAGTGTAGTCAATATCGCTCTCAGATTGGATATATTGATGAATCTTTAGATACTTGCGTGTTAAACAGTTAAAACCTAAAAGTTAATTCCTAAAAGTCTAAGCCTAATCTTCAGCGTAAAGGATACGTTCTCTTAAATACTCTGTAAATTTCAGTGAGTTGATTTTAACCCAGAATGAGTTGAATCACTAAGTCTGAGTTAGGACTATCACAACTCAGAATTTTGAGTTGATTCAATTCATTCTGAGTTAATTAGTTATCTCACCCAGAGTCAACTCTATTCTAAGTGACAATCAACTAAACTCACAATGAGTTAATGTTTACTGGATATCAATTAAAAAATAACCAACTCGCTAGCTAAAGTGATTAATCAACTCATTGGAATTTACAGTGTAGTTATGGGCTCGTCTAAACGACATTCAAATGAACCTTGCTGACCTAAGATCTGGCCACTCAAAGCTTTAGCTAAGGTTTACCCATTGGATGACGTCATTGTTGTTTTGAGCACTAGATTAAGCTTATTTGTTATTAACCTGAGCTTAAAAACTAATGCGTACCCTAAGTTTATTCGTAAAAAATTTGTCTATACACCTTATTCCATTCTATCAGAAGACCTGCATTTTCGTCCATTTGTCGCTCCAAGGCGCCATTCACCATGCGGTGCCTACTAACAGGGATTTATACACGGGAAAAAATGGTGAGTCAAATTGACTCTAAAATAGGCTCTACAGGACTACGCAGGCTGAGTCCAAATCGATTCCACCGCAGTCAAATCGACAGAGCAAGTCTCATGTTTGACTCTGGCGCAGTCGAATTTAACACAGTTTGTGTAGTCCAGAAAAGCCTATTTTGAAGAGAGTCAATTTGACTTACCATTTTTTGCAGTGCAATTGAAATTTTAAATTATGTAGTAAAATTGCTATTTAGCTAATGACACCCTCTCCAGTCAGAAATTTCTAGATCCGTCAATTTCCCCACCGGTTCCAAATGCTGGCCCATATAAAGATCAGGGGCGGAACGTTTTTCTGTGGGACTAGAATAGATGAAGCTTAAAGATTAGACTATTTTTGCCTGGCTTAGGCTTCGGCTTAGCCTTATGCTTAGGAATATGCTCATTCGTACACTTGGGTTTAGGCTTCGGCTTAGGCTTTGGAATATGTTTATAATGCTGTTTCGCCCCTGTTCTTTACGTTGGCCCAAATGCTCAGGGTTGGTGAGTTAGGTGTTTATTTCGACAAATGGCATTTACCTCCAGCTTTTGACAAAGACCGAACGTGATATTCTTTAACAAGAAAATAAATTGCATTCTGATGTATTACAAAAGTTAGCTATGTAAGTTTTCCATACAGGTGTTAAAGTGTTTTTCCAGTTTTATATATCTGTAGTTCGCTTGCGCGGCCCATGTACAGATCAAGGGGCGAAACAATTTTGTTGTGGGACTGCAATAGAGTAAGCTTTAACTTTAGACTAAATTGTATTTGCTAACGCTGTTGGTTTAAGTTTACGTGTAACGTTATTCACAGTTAAGCTTAGGCTTAGGAATGTGCTTAAACTACTGTTACGTCCCTGTTCTATTGCATTGGCTGCTTGCGTTAAAGAATGACAAAAATACTAGCTTAAACAGTCTATAGCTTAGAAAGTTTTGTGATTTGTATTTTCGCAGTGGTGCACTGAAGAATGTGAGTTGTGAGACCTGGAACAAAACAAACAAACCAAACAAATTGGTCCTATCGCAGAATTGGCAAAGTTTCTATGACCGGGTCAATAGAACAGTAGCTATGCCTGTTATTAAGGCATACAAAACGAGGGGTCACTAGCGTCCCCTCGGAGCCCATCGCGATACGCTCGTGTATTTTGGGCTGTAGTACCTAACGGTAACTGATTGTGACACTTAAAACCAAGAAAGATTTTTAGAAAACGTTTTGTTTAGACGAAACTTAGAAATGTTGGTCGGTTTTACGATGATTTCGCGACTAAATAACGGTGTTTAAGACTTTAGTTACATTAGCATAATTAAGCTTAGCACAGGTTTTAGTACTCGCTGCAATTAAAGTTTGTCACGGCCGGATCTGTTATTGGACTCGATTCTGCACTGCAAAAAATGGTAAATCAAATTGACTCTGACCGAAATAGGCTTTTCGGGATTACACAAATTGAGTCAAAATTCGACTCCGCCACACTGTAAATTCTGATAAGTTGATTGATCAACTCAGATAGCGAATTAGTCATTTTAGGTTGTATATTTCTAAGTTAACAAGCCTATTTCGGAGAGAATTAATTTGACGCACCATTTTGTGCAGTGTGGTTACCTTCGGTTGCGACCATTGTTTCAACTGCTTGCTGCATGTATCGCTAACGGTTTAGCAAGCTTCATATCACTATATATGTAAATATTTATACCAGAGTGCAACTGTGAGGCGAACTTAGGTAGTAACAATGATAATTAATCAGTTAATCATTGAAACACGTTAGTGTTTACAATATATGTTTCAAGCATCGAGAATGCACGCTTTTTGAAAGTTTTGCAGAATGTTCTCTGCAGGAAAGCAGAGCTGGAATGAGGTAACTTGCGTATAGAATATCCTAATTAGCCGCTTCGACACCATACACAAATTGGACAGCTAAACGTCTCATTTAAGTTGTTATTAAAAGTTTGATTTTTGTAATTTTTTGAAAAAATTGCATTACAAGTATGTAATTACCATAGCTAGTCGATTTTATTGTGTGATGCTAATGACACCGTGCAATAGATTACGTGTCCTTGCGATGTTTGTTCTACTAAAAGTGCTAACTTAAAGACACTAATATTTTGTAATAACTTCCCATGCGTTATAGCTTTGAACAGGCTGCGCTTTGGTGGATTGCAATGGAGCAAGTGTACGCTTTAGACTTTTGTTTTGTTTAGGCTTCGGCGTACGCTAAGGAGTAGTCTTAGCATAAAACCTCACCGTATCCCATGAAAAAGAAAGAAACTAGGTAAAAGTGCCCCTAGAAGGGACAGATTGTGATATGTTTCGCTTGAAGCATGTAAAAAGAGTTTAAACAAGGGTTAGTTAGACCATAGATCAGTAGGTAATGCTTATAATATTAGCTTCATAACTTCTATGAAAATAGTCATCTATATCTTTGACGGCTGTCTTTCAGTGTTAACACGCTTGCGGTCAGTGAAACAAGAAACATATGGGCCCAACAAACTTTCATCTGTTAAGTTATAAATCGACACTATGGGTTTTCAAGGCGTTCTAAAGTACAACTCTCAGCATGCCTTTCGTATAACAGTCAGTTGCTTTTTAAAGATATCTCAATTGGGCGCCAGCAGAACATGTTCTTTGAAATATTTAGCAACGTTTGAATGGTATTTTCTAGATGAATAGCTTAAATATGTCACGGCACAGAACACAATTTGGAAAAATTTCTCGACTTCACATCATCAAATTGTCATGGTAAAGATAGGTAAAATAGTCGAGCACGTATGCGTGACATTTTTTACTCGACAATCAATAGACGCAATTTGTAATCTTGCAATATTGAAATATTTACTAATCAAGTTTTAGGAACGTAAATATTTTAAAACTCAAAAAATATCCTTTTCCAATGAAGAATGCTAGATTAGATCACTTATAAACTGAACATTGTAAAACCCAACAAACGCTAAAATTAAGCAGATAGGTGATGTCCGCTGGGCCCATATGTTTCTTGTTTCACTGACCGCAAGCGTGTTAACACTGAAAGACAGCTGTCAAAGATATAGATGACTATTTTCATAGAAGTTATGAAGCTAATATTATAAGCATTACCTACTGATCTATGGTCTAACTAACCCTTGTTTAAACTCTTTTTACATGCTTCAAGCGAAATATATCACAATCTGTCCCTTCTAGGGGCACTTTTACCTAGTTTTAGCCAATATCTGCAATATGTTGTTAAGTTGATTAGTTTTTACGGCAATTTTCTTCGAAATTTCGGAAAATATTTCCTGAAAATTCTGACAAAAATAAACCGAAACGCGCTAAACAGGTAAATTTTGCAAAATTACGCAAAATTTTACGACCGAAATTGCCGAAACGTCCGACAAAAGTTCTACCGCAGCCGCACTCCGATTTTTTGTCGGAACCGGAGCCGAAGGCAGACCTCCGGATGTACCCTGATATATACGTATGCAGTGCATATCACTGCTGCTGTTGGTGTTTTCGTACCGGACCTATTTTCCTCTGAAATTATTTTTTATGGTCCAGTGACGAATCCATAAATTTCCGAAAGATGCCTCGTCGAGATAAAATGGTCGAAATAAACTCGTGAGCGAAACGAACGAGAAGTCTCAACCGTCATTTTAAATACTAAACCTGAATCCCCAATACAAAACCCCGTTTTTCTACTCTGTTGATGAGTCTAAACTCCGGGCTGGACCCTCTTGAATTCGCCCGCAAGTGCGTCTTTCCTGTCAAATTTACACCTGTTCATTACGAGCGGATAGACTCGATGCTAAACGCGAGAGAATGCGCTCGGTCTCTTTTCATCGCACCCACCGAGTTATCTTGCAAACGTTAAGCTCTGTTCCCAAGAAGGATAAGGGTCAAATTATGAAGCTGTCCCGTTTCTTGTCAGAGAACGTTAGGACTTATCGTAAACTGCTAAAGGTGCTACATACCCTGTAAATTACAATGAGTTGATTAATCAATTCAGCTAGGGATTTGGTTATTGCTGAATTAATATCAGTAGACATTAACTCACTCTGAGTTGAGTTTATTCTCACTCAGAGGTGACTCTGGGTAAGTTGGTTATAATCAACTTGAAATACATTGAATCAACTCAAAATTCTGAGTTCTGACAGTCCTAACTCAGACTGAGTGATTCAACTTATTCTGAGTTAAAATCAACTCACTGAAATTTACAGTGTATATTTGAGAGTAACATCAAAGGTTTGCTGCTGAATCGAACCCAAACTTTAACTGTGAAAACGGAAATATTTTTTTTTGGAATTATCCTTAATTTAAGCCAAAATTGTTACCGTTAAAATATACTGTGTTTTAAGCATATTTCATATATAAAAATGTAAATTTATTCGCATGACTAAATTATGTATCAAAATTGCCCAAAATCCAAAAAAAAAACGGCGTTTCTCGATATTAAAATTTATTAGCTAAGTAGTTTTTTTGATTAAAAATGAAACTCAAAAATAGATTGAGTGTGAAATTGGGTTTTGCAACTAACTTTAAACGTTGTCGGGTTTGAATTAAATGCATTTAATCATCCGGAAACAGTTTGGTGCAGCTCAATTTAAAAGCGACGGTTGAGTTAAGCTAATAAATTTTGTTTCATACGGACCTCATAAAGCAAAGAATTAACGACAATTTTAACAATCAAGGGTTGCGGTATACTTGACGTGTGGCGTCGTCCGGCGCCGTCCGTCTCCGTGCGTCACTCGTACGGCGCCGTCCGTCTCCGTGCGTCACTCCTACGGCGCCGTCCGTCTCCGTGCGTCACTCATACGGCGCCGTCCGTCTCCGTGCGTCACTCGTACGGCGCCGTCCGTCTCCGTGCGTCACTCATACGGCGCCGTCCGTCTCCGTGCGTCACTCGTACGGCGCCGTCCGTCTCCGTGCGTCACTCGTACGGCGCCGTCCGTCACCCTTCGTAACCAAAATCGCACGTGAGTCGGGATGCAGACGGCGCGTACGGATGGCAGGCGGCGCCGGACGGCGCCACACGTCAACAAAAGTATAGCGTACCCCAAATTAGGTATATTGGTATAAAAAACGGAACATCCGCTATTTTCGGGACCGAAAAAAACATCGATTTTCATCTTAAACAGACACGCGTCTTCGTTATGAAGACGTGTACCCAGGGTTGGGTATCGGAAACAGCGACAGAAAAACGATTTTTTCGGATTTGTTCCCGGTTTTATGAGAAGGGGTGGAAAAAATGGGAAAAAGCATATTTAAATAATGTTAGTAAATAACTTGCGTAACAACGGCAAAACTTCGCGGGTCGCTGTAGGAAATTGGTTTCTCTCACGCCTCCAATCCGGAACAAGGTTCGCTTTTACGGATCTCTGGCGTTGATTTACTAGATTGGTTAAACCCAGCCTTCACTTCAAAAAATGGTGAGTCAAATTGAGTCTCTCCGAAATAGGCTTTTCCTGACTACACAAACTTAGTCAAAATTCTACTCCGACAGCGTCAAATTGAGTCGAACTTGACTCTGGCAGAGTCAAATTTTAACTCAGTTTGTGTTGTCAGGAAAAGCCTATTTCGGAGAGAGTCAATTTGACTCACCATTTTTTGCAAGTGTAAGTAAAGCTTAAACCTTCCAGTCTGTTGCTCATACAGTAACCATGCCTTTCTTGAACGGATAGATTTCATTGTTGAAGTGAATATATCTTTAAATGATACAGGTTCGCTGGCTATGATTGGCTTAAGTGGTTCTCTCATTCAATGAATATGGTGCTGTAAGATGAAAGAGAAATCAAATAAAGATAATATTTCAGCGAGTTTTGCTCAGGCGGTATTTTCTATTTTTTTATAATCAGAGCGAAATATGCTAAGGAGGGGGTGAAATTTTGTGTTCCATACCCTTGAAAATATTTTGACTTCACAACTCTGTATTTCGAAAAGCGTTGAAGGAGTTGATCAGTGTATACTACTAAAATCGCCACTAAAATTAGTTGGAAGTCAAATTATCGTGGCTCAAGGCTTTGGCCCTTGTATAGAACCGAGGCCGGCGGTTTTACGTGGGACTGCAATTGAGCAAGCTTAAGCTTTACAGTATTTTTTTGCTTAAGCTTAGGCTTAAGCTTAAGCTTAGGTATAGGTTGATCTTTAGGCTTTGGGCTTAGAAATATGCTTGTACTACTGTTCCGGTGTTACGCTAAATTTTGCCCCCCCAAGAAAATATGCCCCCTGGGAAATGTTTTCCTATTAAAATGTAGGCCCCTCGGCATATGTCTACAGAGAAACTCTAAAAGTGCCTTCCTTTATAAAAATTTGTCTCCCCTGACAGCTTAAACTTTTTAAGACATAAAGCTGCAATATGGCTAGTGGCGGTTACAGAGTGCGGTTTTTCCATGTCAGAGTCGTCGAATAAGTTTTTCAGATGCACATTATTGCTACAATTAGTAACCCATTGTCAACCTGAGTCGAGTAGAATTGCTCACCAAGTGGGCCTAAACGAGCCCGTTAGGGCCCCTGCGTTTGATTCGAGTCGTCTGCTACTGTAAAACCCATATGTACCTAGCTAAAATTAAGAACATATCGGGCGGCGGAAACTGTTACTTTCAGGTTCTCTCACACTACCTGACAGAAAATGAACGTATTGGGCAATGCATAGAACCCGGCCGGAACTGTAGTATAAGCATATTCCTAAACCTAAGCCTAAGCTAAAAAATAGTTTAAAGCTTAAACTTGTTATATTGCAGTCCCGCTGGAAAACGGGCCTCTGCTGATTTTTATATAAGCCAAACTATTCATTAAGCCATTAGAGACCATAATGGAATCACCAGGATTGTGCCTAAACCTTCAAGCGAAAGCTTCAACACTGTAAATTTCAGTGAGTTGATTTTAACTCAGAAGAGATCACTCAGCGCCCCCTTCCAGTTTGGTTAATTACCACCACCCACCTACCGAAAACACCCACGGGTCCTTCCACGAAACCACCCCAGCAAAAAACAACCACCGCACCGAAGCGCTTCGACAAAATACCTCGGAATATTTGATTATTTCTAACAGTTGCTGGTATCTGGACAACGGACGCCGAAATTTTTGAAACAGCTGGTGTTTTTGGCTGCAACATTAACAATTTTTTACCAATTTGTTGCATTTCTGCAGTGGCAAAATATCAGACCGAATATTCAAATTTTAATACTGTGTGAATAATTTATAATTTCGCGTTATAAGTTGTAACGGTGTGCGAGACGAAAATATTCATGTGAGAAAGGGTTAATTATAAACGCTGTAACATGAATAAAACAACGCATATGAAAAACGTATTCGACGAGTCTGACAACGAAATACACTATTCTGAAACTGCGACCGGACGTAGTGCAGTTATATGATTCAAAAAGTTGTTTGGGGCGGCAGGATGCAAATTTTTGTAAAGGGGGCACGTTTTTTATTAAGTTTTCAATAAAAATTTGCCCGAGGGGGCACATTTTTATACGAAAATTGGCTCGGGAATCATATTTTCACGGGGGGGGCGGCAAAATTTTTTGTGACACAGGCACTGTTCTATACATCGGTCCATTTATATACTCCATAATTTCAGTCTTAAAATCATCTTTCATTATTTTAATTGTCACCGTTTCCATAATTGAACTATTTCAATCTCGTAAAAGTAGTACTGTACCAAATTCCAAATATGAGCTGGTACGGTAGTCACATTAAGCCAATGGCGTAGCTAGGATTTTGGTTCGGAAAGGCATCGAAGACAGTGAGGAAATTTTCGAGCGAACCAATACAAAGCGTTCATTTGTTAAACCTGTAAAAAATTGTCGATTTCTTATCAGCTCTCCAATTATTTCTGGCGTGGGACCAAATACGCCCTGTATATCAGGTTATACATATCCCAGACCAGACCTAAACATTTACCACAAATGGTTTGATAGGGTCCGTACCCACAGGTGGAGATTTTTGGACTCAGGATAGCGTATAGAAAATTTTTGAACCACCCTAGAAAAGTTTTAGTCTCGTTCGTACGCACTGTGAAATCAGCTACTCAGACCTCGTATTGTTTTGGACCCCCCATAGCATATTAAGACATTCTTAAATATTTTACTGAAAAAGTAAGCCAGTTTCAAACTATACAGCGGGGACTGGCTTATAAATGACTTCAAATACACGAAATACTTTATTCAGCAAGCGATTTAAGTTTGAACTTTTGAAATAATTATTTACGTTTTATATTCGTATTTTTGTTATCAGATATTGATTGCGTGGTCTGTAGTTTCGTAGACCAAAGCTGTTTAAAAAACCGTTAACCTTGCTGATTTTGTAAGTGCCAAAACTATAAATTCTGATGAGTTGATTAATCAACTCAAAGAGCGAATTAGTCATTTTTGGTTTATTGCTGATTTGAAAACAGTAAACATTAACTCGTTCTGAGGTGATTTAGTTCCGGGTGAGTTTATTAATCCACTCAGAATGAATTCAATTAATTTAGAATTCAGAGTGGTGTATGACCTACGTGGCCCAACCCAGACAAACACTGTAAATTTCAATGAGTTGATTAATCAATTCAAATAGCGAGTTTGTTTATTTCTGAATTAATATCAGTAAACATTAACTAACTCTGAATTGAGTTGATTCTCATTCTGAGTTGAGTTGACTCTGGGTGAGTTGATTAATTAACTCAAAATAAATTGAATCAACTCAAAATTCTGAGTTCTGAAACACCTAATTCAGAGCTCACGCGTCTGTGTGGATTCAACTCATTCTGAGTTAAAATCAACTCACTGAAATTTACAGTGTAGGCTCTTTTATTAGGAATTAAAACCACGATTTTATATTAAGGTTTAGCACTAAAATCGCATTTGACTTCTCGCTCGGTTTGTTCACGACTTTTTTGCGCTATATTTCGCGCGCCCTCGCTTACAAATTTCTGAATCTGCCACACTGTAAATTCCAGTGAGATGATTTTTACTCAGAATAAGTTTAATCCAATCAGAAGCCTGGCGGAGTTCTGAATTTCGGTCTTTCAGAACGCAAAATTCGGAATTATTTGAACTAATTTCGAGTTAAACAAGTAACCTTAGAATTAAATCAACTCAGAATGAATTAATATTTACTATTATTAACTCATAAATAACCTGAAATAAGAAATTCTCTGTGAGTTGATTTATCAACTGGCTGGAGTTTGCAGTGTTGTTTCAAGCTTTGAAGTTTCGTTCCAATAGGATTAAACATAAGACTAACGTTTAAGTGACAAGTGAGTTATTTTTACTCACAATGAGTTAATTCACTCAATATGAGTTAGAGACTATTGGAACTCATAATTCTGTGCTTTGAACCAACAGTGGATTATGATAAGAGTGTGCAACTCTTGGGGTCCCACATGGTACAAAATGCACCACCGGACGTAATGTTTACGGCTGACCCCACCCCCGTTGTTACGAGGGGGATCGCTATCATATGAATACCCCTAAATTAAACTATAAGGAGAGCATGTTTGACGCCGCATACATACACGTGTCAAGGCTCGCGCAGGTTGCACCCCCTCTAAATAAAGGGAGTAGGGTACGGCAAAAACGCAACGCGTGCCGGATACATTCTTTTCTACGCAGAATGCACCCAGTTGCATACTCTTATTGAAGGATGCATTATTCACGCTTGGTTGAACTCATTCTGAGTTTATTAATCAACTCACCAGGAATTAAATAAACTCAAAGCAAGTTGACGCGTTCTGCTATTGAAACTCAGAAATCATCAGAAATGACTTAAATTCGCTCTTTGAGTCTGCCGACTAGTCAACTCATCGGAATTTACAGTGGCAGTTGCACAGGTAGTGGGTGCTACGGGTTTAGCTATCCGGTGTTTACGTGCACACGGATTAAAATACCAAAGTTTCTTGCAAACCTGAAAAATATTTACCAGTATGATGAAGCTTGTTTGTGCTTGAGTTATGTGTATACGAGCGTTTGTATTTTGTTCGAAAATATATCATTTTCGAAATAATTAATATTTTTAGTTTGAACCCGATAAAAAGAATTTCGGTCGACAGCGCAAAGCTTTTGCCGAACTGGTTCAAAGCATCGGTCTCAGCTGGACGTCTTGATTGTGACTGACACAAGTTTTGCTAAGACACGTAGTGTCATTATTAGGCGAAAAAAACCGAATCTAAGATAAAGTTTAATCGCAGTTTCAAACTTATAATGAGACTAAGCTGTCGATTGTTTGTAGTCGATGGAAGGGTGCGACCGGATATCCGGTTTTATTTCCGGAACGAAATCAATGTCCGGTTCCGTTTATGCTCATAGTAACAGTGGTCAATTCGTTATTCAATATTTTAATAAAGTTTAATCGTAGTTTCAAACTTATAATGAGACTAAGCTGTTGATTGTTTGTAGTCGATGGAAGGGTGCGACCGGATATGCGGTTCTGTTTCCGGAACGAAATCAATGTCCGGTTCCGTTTATGCTCATAGTAGTAGTGGTCATTCGTTATTCAATATTTTAATGTTTAATCGCAAGTTTCAAACATATAATGAGACTAAGCTGTTGATTGTTTGTAGTCGATGGAAGGGTGCGACCGGATATCCGGTTTTGTTTTCGGAACGATATCAATGTCCGGTTCCGTTTATGCTGCTCATAGTAATAGTGGTCAATTGGTTATTCAATATTTTAATACAAATATTGTGCAATTGTTCTAGTTCAAACAAATTTAATGAAATCATTTATTTATTGTTTGAAATTTAGAAGAACCCGGTGAAGATTTGCATGCCTCAATTGTATTGGCAGAAAAATAAAAATATCTTTTTTAAACTTTTATACTTCAATATCCGTTATCTATTTAGAGGTTTAGGTAAGGGTTTGGGACTGTGTTTTACGTGTTCACAAAACGTTTACGTTTTGCCGTCTGCGTATGTTTGTAAACTATGGCGATGAGCAAATTTTGAAATGGAAATATTTTACACTATAGTGCGTTAAATTTCATCATATCGCACGGGAAACCATTTTGAACATATAAAGCATCGTTTTAATTGAAATAAGGGCACATATTCTCAAATCTGTATCTCGATCTATCATCAGTTAGTAACAGGTTCAGTTAATGAGAAAGCGGCTGCAATATATTGAATTCATTGAACTTGCACGGTTTATTCTCACATATGTGAACTAAATTTCTAGCTATGATTTTTATTGAATTATTTGTAGCTGCAAGTTTTTCGAACCGGATGTTGGATAAAAACCCCTAAGGTGCCGTCCGTCGTTGTCTGTCGCACGTACGGCGCCGTCCGTCACCGTGCATCAACTGTACGACGCTGTCCGTCGCCATCTGGCACCGTCCGTCATTATACGGTATCATACGTGTGTAATTTGCGTACGATAACGCACGGTGACGAACTTTTGACGGACGGTGCCGTATGGGTGACGAACGGCGCCGGAAGTCTAGTATAGTGCATATCAAAGGGTTATCAATGAGCCACACGGTAACAGTGGACTTAGTCTGATTTTTGCGCATTCTACTATTTATTGTGTGTCTGTTTTAAATAAAGCAGTAACAAGCAGGGTGCAACCGAAGGTAAAAAATACAGGAGCCGGAAATCAACAAATTTTGTCGGAGTCAGGAGAGCGAAGAATTGCTAATTTTAGCAATAGTGTTCGAAGTATTGTCAAAAATTAGTTTTTCAGCTTCTGTTAAAATATCTCCATTCATAGAGTTTCAAAATTACCTTAAAGTTGCTTAGGAACAATTCCACTGTCAAAGCAGCCACACTGTAAATTTCAATGAGTTGATTATTTTACTCAGATAGAGAATTAGTTATTTCTGGTTATTACTGAGTTAATAACAGTAAATATCAACTCGTTCTGAGATGATTTAGTTCCGTTTAAGTGAAGTAATTAACTGAGAATGAGTTCAATCAATTCAGATTTTTGAGTTACGAAAGACTTGATTCACAGCTCAGATTTTTGGGCGGATTCAACACATTCTAAGTTAAAATCAACTCAGTGAAATTTACAGGGCAAGTTTTATAACAATAATTCAAAAACTTCACTATCAAAATTGACGAAGAAGTTTTGGCAACAGTTTTACCTGAGCCGGATGTTTGTAAGTGGGTGTCTTGTTTCAGTTGCTGGTTTACTATTAACGTACAAAGTGAAATCTAGTGAAGTGAGAACTTTATTCTGAATTAATTAATCATCCCACCGGATATTATACTAGCTCAGAGTGAGAGTTAATGTTTACTGTTATTAACCCAAAAATAACCAAAAATGACTGATTCGTTCGTTGAGTTGTTTAGTGAACTCGCAGGAATTCACAATGTAGTGTAAATAAAATTTTAGCTAAAAAATTTATTTAGTATTAACCAGTATTAAATTTGGTACTATGTCCAAACTGTAACATTACAACCAATTTATTACTAAACTACTTTATAACTGTGACGTTTGAGAAACATTAATAACTGCATGTACCTGTGAAAATAGGTACCTGTCGTTTGAAAACTTACAAAAAATATTAATAAGGAAGCAGCGTCCATATCCGGCGAGAATTTCCACATCGCGTACACAAATTAATGTAAACCACGCATACAGAAATGCCTCTGACACCCGACGCAGACACCGCTCCAAGCCACAGAGACTACGCTACGTCTACGTATGGGCCAATCCGCTCGGCAAGCAGTCGCCACGCTACCCCTGACAGCTTTAAACATCGTCCTAAACCAGCCATTTTCATCGAAACATCAACCTACAACGGTCCTATTCAGCGAGTAATTTCAACAGGAACGCTGACAAATTTAAATTTTAAACATTCCAACGCATCATTCAACCGATATCAATCGGTCAATTCAAAATCACAGACGAGTTTAACTCAACTACAGCGACAGCAACGCAATCCGAGACAACCAACGCCTACAAGTCAAACGCGAAACAAATCACCACAGTGGAGTAGTCCGTTTCCACCGTATAAGCTAAGGTAAACTCTTATATTTTAGCGTCACGGTAGAGCCCAAATGGACTACGGTACAAGGACTCAAAGAGTTGATCCTGACATCTTTGGATCGCGTTCTGCTTTTTTGTGCCGGTCAGCGGTGCGTCGCCGGACGTCGCTGTTCGTTGCCGCGCGGTGAGTACAGCGCTACGCACCTCTGCTCGGTGACGGACGGCGTCGGACGGCCACGGACAATCCATCATGACAAATATGGCCAATGAGAAGATTAAGCGTATTCCTAAGCCTAAGCCTAAGCCTTACCGTTGCAAAAATGTGTTCCTAAGCATAAGCCTAAGCCTAGGCCTAAGGAAGCAAAATGTAATCTAGAATTGAAACTGACTGTTTTATGGACCCACCAGAAACCTGGACGCCCCTTAAAGTAACATGGGCTACAAATATAATCGTATCCAAACGAATTGCGATATACTTGTAGTACTACGCCATAAGTAAAAAGAAGTTTCTTATATAAATTACGTTTAGATTCCTGCCAACTTTGCTCGCAAATGTTGTTTTACCATAAACTATTTGCACTCCAGTGTATATATCAGGGTTTAACCGGAATTCAAGTTCCAGCCGTAATTCTTGCAAAAATTCAATTCCCGTTCCGATTGCTGTTCCTGCATTGTCAATGACGCAGGAACAGAAATTTTTACGGCTTTGTTGCAAATTATTCCTAATCATTTAAACGAGTGTTTTTGCAATGACTTCAGTTTTATTAATAAACTGTTTCTGATGTATTTTTTCAAAACGGGATGATGAAATAGTTAATAATTCGCTTAAGCCATTTTGGCAAGTATTCCAAGAAGTCCAACAGTAGTTCGGTGATAAAAATTATTTTAAATTTCGGTTCCTGTTCCTGTTCAGGCAAAATTTAGTTCTTGTTGTAACCGTGATATATATTATATTATATTATATATATATATATATGTATATATATGTATGTGTGTATACATGTATAAATACATTTTAAATTTCAGTGAGTTGATTTTAACTAAAAATGAGTTGAATCTACTCAGAGGTCTGAGCTGTGAATTAGATCTTTCGGAACTCCCAATTCTGAATTAATTTAATTCGATCTGAGTTAATTAATCATCTAAATTAGCATTAAATCAGCTTAGAGAGAGTTAATATTTACTGTTTATTAATTCAGAAATTTCATTGAGTTGATTAATCAACTCCGTCCACTCCTGTACACAATTTATGGATTCACCACTGCTCACACGAGACCAATAATTTAATACAGATAGCTTGACCTCGTTCTTGGGATATACTCCTGGAAGTAATGTACTTTGTTTTGTTTTACAGCGAGCAATTATACCATTTCGACCGAGTTCGACCAGCTTCAAAAATGACATCATCGAGAACCATGACGTCATTCGTTGGACGGAAACACTCCATCGGAACGGACCAATCCTCTCAACTACGAGCAAACATGACTTCCGGCGTTTCACCTGGAAGCGGAAAACTTGCATCACATTTGTCGACTGGAACATCGAAAGCATACTGCAATAACTCTGAACAGCAACCGTTGTTATGTAAGTGTTTTTGTGTTGTAAGATAATCTTACCCTGTAAATCCCAGTTAGTTGGAATCACTCAGTCTGAGTTAGAACTTTCAGAAATCAGAATTGTGAGTCAGTAAAACTCACTCTGAGTAAATTATTCAACTTACGCGGAATTAACTAAACTCAGAGTGAGTATCAGTTCAACTTACAGTGAGTTAATGTTTACTGTTATTAACTCAGAAATAAATAACTCTCTAGCTGAGTTGGTTAATCAACTCATTGGAATTTACAGTGTAGGCTTGTGCTTAAGCTTAAGTATATAAGCTTAGACATAGGTTCAAGCTTAGGCTTTGTATTATATAAAGACTTCGGCTCACGTTTAGGCAATAATCAGGAACTTAGAGTTTTGGCCTTAGATTTAGGCTTAAGCATAGGTAAGTACATAATAGGCTTAAACTCAGGTTTGGGTTATGTTTCAATAGTAGCTTAATGTTTAGGCTTGGGCTGGAACAAAACTTTTTAGATTAATTCGTGTTATTGTGTTGGAATTGCAATTTATAATCAACCAAATTGTCAAATGATGTTCGAAGACTTGGAGGGTTGAATGCAGTCTGTACAGCAATGTAGGCAAGGGCCCATGTAAGATCAGGGGCGGAACGTTTTTCTGGGGAACTGCAATAGAGTAAGTTTAAGCTTTACACTAATTTTTGGCTTGGTTTAGATTTAGGCTTATGCTTAGGCTTAGGAATATACTCATTCTTACGCTTAGGCTTATTTTTAGGCTTAGGCTTAGGCTTAGGAATATACTTATTGTTACGCTTAGGCTTAGGTTTAGGCTTAGGCCTAGGCTTAGGAATATGCTCATTCTTACGCTTAGGCTTAGGCTTAGGAATGGTGAGTCAAATTGACTCTCTCCAAAATAGGCTCTACGCGACTGCACAAAATGAGTCAAATTCGACTCCGTCCAAGCCAAATTCGACTCACTAAGTTTGCACGCATGACTCTGGCGGAATCGAATTTGACTCATATTGTATAATCCCGTTGAGCCTATTTCGAAGAGAGTCAATTTGACTCACCATTTTTTGCAGTGTATATTTATCCGTAATTTAGAGCCAAAGATTTGGTTCTGCGATGAATTTTGCTTGCCACATTTACCTTAAAATCCGTGATACTCTCGTCGTGCCGGCCTAAATTTTATCATTATACCTTAGACCTATTTTCCAAGAACATTAAAGTTTCCAACGCGGTGTGCGAGAGTGTCTTAGATTTGAAAAATGTTCTTATATAACAATAGAATCGAAGCGATAGTTTCGAACGTTATTTTTTCTTGTGTTTTATTGAATAAATCATGAGCTTAAGAATAAAACTGTGTAGTGGCTGAAATAATCACTGATACAATGCTGTTGTTGCATTTTTACTGTTTTGAAACGCTTGCATCCCTAAGGGTGGGGTCCGTCAAAACAGATTGTAGGCGGCACTTAACCTGTGAGGCAACACTGTAAATTTCAATGAGTTGATTAATCAATTTAGCTAGCGAGTTGGTTATTTGTGAATTAATATCAGTAAACATTAACTCACTGTCTGAGTTGAGTTGATTCTTACTTGAATCAACTCAACATTCTTAGTTCTGATAGTCCTAACTCAAACTGAGTGATTTAACTCATTCTGAGTTGAAATCAACTCGCTGAAATTTACAGTGAAGAGGTGAACACGGGAATTAGATTGTAATAACTCGGACGCGCAGCCCTGACGTATCATAGGGGGCACCTCGGTGTAGACCTCAACAGGGGTCAAAACCATGATTTTTTATTATGGGTTAACACTAAAACAGGGTTCGATTTCTCGGTTGGAGCAAAATATATAATGACAGATTCATGGGGTGGCCGCCCCGGCCGTAGGCCAACCCCACCCCCCCGCGAACAGGATCTCAACAAATTTTTTAGGGAATCAAGTTAACAGATACGAACCCATACAAATTGTGAGAGGCGCAATGTTAACCGCAAGCGGGACAAACCGGTTGAAACAAAAACCGCGCCGAATTTTAACCCGGATTCCAAAATGTCACAAAGATTTCGGATTCCCAAAGGTCAGAAACTTTTTTTATACAGGAGGGATTATGCCGTTTTATTTGTGATTAATCTGAGTTAAAAGGTCCTATTCTTTCATAGTCTACTTTATTGCAATAATTTGTCGTTTGCGATGTGTTAAACAAAAATAAGTTCGTTTACCACACTGTAAATTCCAGTGAGTTGATTTTAACTCAAAATGAGTTGAGTCCACTCAGAACTGTGAGCTCTAAATTAGGTCTTTCAAAACTCAGAATGCAAGAATTGATTTGACTCATTCTGTGTTAATTAATCAACTGACCCGGAATTAAGTTAGCTCAGAGCGAGTTAATATTTACTAGTATTAACTCAACAATAACCAGAAATAACAAAATTCTGTGCTTGCGTTGATTCATCAACTCATTGGAATTTACAGTACAGTGACATTTTGCCCCCCCCCCGCATTCGGAAATCCTGGATCCATCACTGAATATATGTATACGCTATAGTTATTTTTACGCTAATGATATTCATGGTACATTGGTTGCAATCATTATAACACACACTGCAAAAACTGGTGAGTCAAATTGACTCTCTCCGAAATAGGCTTTTCCGCACTACACAAACTGAGTCAAATTCGACTCCGCCAGAGTCAAATTTGACTCACTGCGCGACTTAGTTTGGTCAAATGAAACTCTGACGGAGTCGAATTTTGACTCATGTTTGTGTAGTTCACAAAAGCCTATTTCGGAGACAGTCAATTTGACTCACCATTTTTTGCAGTGCACTGGACTGAACTGGTTTCAGGTTTAGGCTTAGGCTGATGCTAAAAAGTTTTTATTGACGTCGAAGTTAAGCAGATATTAATTTCCAACAGTCGTTTTTGTTTTCATTTACGTTTTTAATTGATTTTTCTCTAAAAATTCGTCATCCACGAGCCTTTGGGTAAATAAACAGAAGCAAGACACTGCCCAAAAAAAGACTGACAGCGTATGAGAGCCGACCGGAAATTATTTTTAACTCAACACAGAAGACAGCCTGCAATGACGTACGGACGTATTAAATGAAAAATATAAATATTCTGCCGAAAAAAATGTTTTTGAGAAGGTTTATGGTACACAGTAAATCACAGCGAATTGATTTTAATTCAGAATGAGTTGAATTGATGAGTCTGAATTAGGTGTTTCAGAACTTATACACTGTAAATTTCAATGAGTTGATTAATCAATTCAGCTAGCGAGTTGGTTATTTCTGAATCAATATCTGTAACGATTAATTCACTCTGAGTTGAGTTGATTCTTACTCTGAGTTGAGTTGACTCTAGTTCGGTTGATTAATTAACTCAGAATGAATTGAATCAACTCAAAATTCTGAGTTGTGATAGTCCTAACTCAGACTGAGTAATTAAACTCATTCTGAGTTAAAATCAACTCACTGACATTTACAGTGTACAACTTTGAAGTGATTGAAATCATTCCAAGTTAGTCAACTCACCTGGAATTACTGTAGGGAACCGAATAAGAGGGCGTGTGGTAATAAGAGGGGGTCCCCATTTTGAGTCTCAATCAATAGGAGTCCGTATCCCTAATAAGAGTCTGTAAGCGGATAGAGTCCCTAAATCCTAATTAGAGTCCATGAAGGTAGTTATATGACTTCAGGACCAAATACAATTGAGTTCGAATCTTTAAAGCGTGTTTAAATTTTGAAAGTACATTGCAAAGTATAACCTTGCATGATCGCTCAAGTTCCTGACGCAAGAAAAATAAACGTTTAAGTCAACAGATAGTTGCAGTACCGGATATATATCAGTAACGAAGGGCGGCGTAGCGTGGGTTAAACAGAAATAACAGTCCGCAGCCGAATAACAAGGGGGGTACCCTTTGAAGAGGCCAAATAAATATCAGTCCCCTCTCTTATTCGGGTCACTACAGTAATAAATCAGCTCAGAGTGAGTTAATGTTTACTGTTATTAACTCAAAAATAACCAGAAATGATCAATTCGTTCTCTGAATTGATTAACTCGCTGAAATATACAGTGTTGAATGTGATTGTCGTCCTTCGGGAGAGATTCATTTTTCATTATGTATAGAGTCGTTTAAATTAATACCTACACTATTAATCAATTCAGCTAGCGAGTAGGTTATTTTTGAATTAATATCAGTAAACATTAGTTCGCTCTGAGTTGATTTGATTGTCACTCTGAGTTTAGTTGACTCTGGGTGAGTTAATTAATTTACTCAGAATGATTGAATCGACTTCCAAATTCTGAGTTCTGATAGTCCTAATTCAGACTGAGTAATTTAACGAAATTTACAGTGTACCATCACCACTTGCCCACACTGCTTACGCTTTGCAGAGATTTTGTACTGCACATACGAGCAATAATTTCAAAACACTGTACATTGTCTATCAGGCAACAACTTAGGATTCTTCTGTCTCTGGAAGAATTTTTGTCGGAAGTACCGGCAATTATGGTAGTGAAATATTTGACATTTTTATAAAAATTATGCGGTTCTAGTGGCGGGGCAGCTGGGGTGGGGGAGGGCTATAGACGGATCCTTGAAATTTTGAAGTCAGAAAATTTTGCACATAAACGATTCATGGCTGAAATAGTGAGGTCCAAAGGAACAAATTATTAAAATTGCATTTAGATTCTGGGTCGCTTCGCTCGCGAGGTTATATCCACAATTAGCTGCCGTGCCCCCTATGTGGCCATTTTACCTTTGGCTTACCGTGTGTATTCCAATGCGTTAATTAATCAACTCAGACGGAAAGTTAGTTATTTCTGAATTAATAACAGCAAGTTTTAACTCACTCTGGGTGGAGTTGATTCTCACTGTGAGTTGATTTGATTCCGGGAAAGTTGATTAATTTAATCAGAATGAGTGATATTAATTCAGAATTATGAGTTCTGATAGTTCTAACTCAGACTAAGTGATTCAACTCAGTCTGAGTTGAAATCAACTCATTAGAATTTACAGTGTAGCTGCTGGGCCACTGTTTCGTTCAACGAGTTTTTTCGTAACTGTGCTTCATCTCCAGCTCAATTCATAACGTCCGGTTCCGTTTTATCGGTTCCGGTTTCACAATGTGGTACCATTCGATGTTTGTCCGTTGAATGGCACATAGAATAGAATGAGCGTTGCAGGAAAGGGTTAATAGTTACTTTAACCCTTTCTCACATAAATATTTTCTGTTTCCCTTGATACCTACTTTTATGCTAGCATTCGAACTCCAGTGACTGGAGTGTGAGGCGTATACCATCACCACTCAGCTATAGGAGCTTGACGCTCGAGCCCGAGGGGGCTCTCACGTCTTGTAGTGATTTAGTACTACGTATACGTGTTGCAATTGTTAAACACTATGCGATATATATTATTTAACGTATATACACTGCGCTGAGTTGCCTATGGGCAATTCAATGTGAGAAGGGGTTAAAACTACAAAATACGCATCATAACAAGTCAAATATGCAAAAAATTTTCAAAATCCAACTGTTCACATTAATCGGTCACAGGTTTTTTCATTGAATCACAATTTAAACCAGTTAAATCACCGCTAACATGTATTTACCAATTAGATGCCAGGAACCACAAAAAATGTGGTTATTCAGGTTGGTCAAAAACTTGTCGCAGTTTGTGTTGTGGACCCCCTCCGAAGCTGGGCAGCGATTTTTTAAACATTTTTTAAATTATGCTTCAACGGCGTCTGGGCTCACGTAAAAATGTAACATATTTTAAAAAATATGTTTTTGAATACGGCGAACCGAGAGCAGGGGTAAAAGGACCGTCGCATCGTATATATGTGTATATGTATATATCAGGGTTTCACCGGGAATCCTGTTCCCGGGAAACATTCAATTCCTGTTCTTGTTCCTGTTCCGGCAACATTTGGTTCCTGTTAAACCACATATATATATACATATATGCTATATATATGTATATATACATATATATAATATATATGTATGTATATATATAGATATAGATATATATAAATGTATATATAAATTAAGTGGTTTGTTTTGTCAAAGTACACCCAACAATGCACAGTGGGACCATTTATTTTTCACTACGTCACTTGTATTTGACAGACATTTTACAGTTAAATGTGTTTTATTTAACACAATTATTCAAAGAATAATTGTATGCACTTGAGAGATAATTTAGGTTCAGTAAAAGTTACCAAATCGGAACAGTTCTGAGGATTACACAAGTTACTGGTGATGGTGATTTAAAGAAAGTATGGGCGGAGGGGAGGTATGCGTGCAAGACATAATATATAAATTTTATGAACAAATTGAAGACAGTGCTCGTACACCTACACGGTTAATAATGAAGTTATGGATGTTGTAGTCTAAAAAAAATTTTTGTTCGTCAAAGACTTTTGCGTAAGAATAAGACTATACTTATGCGTAAGTAAGCCTAAGCCTAAGTATAAAAATTAGTCCAAAGCTGAAGCTTACTATATTGCCGTCCCGCAATAGAAAAACGTTCCGCGTCTGATCTTTGTGATGAGTCATAATTAAGAATTGGTTTTATTGTGTTATCTTTTGAAAACTTAGTAAAAACCCATATGTTATGAAATAAAAACATTGTTTCAACATAAGCTTGGTTTTGTTAAGTTACAAATATTTAACCTTTTCTCACATGAATATTTTCTATTTTCCCTGAGACCTACTTTTATGCTTGGATTCGAACTCCAGTGTCTGAAGTGGGAGGCGTATACCATCACTACTCAGCTATAAGAGCTTGACGCTCGAGCCCTAGGGGGCTCTCACGTCTTGTGGTGATTTAGTACCATGTATACGTGTTGCAATTGTTAACACGGTGCGATATATACTATTTAACGTATATACACTGCGCTGAGTTGCCTACAGGCAACTCAATGTGAGAAGGGGTTATAGATAGTAAACTGAAAATTTTTCGTTCCCCTGAGACCTACTTTTATGCTGAGATTCGAACTCCAGTGACTGGAGTGGGAGGCGTATACCATCACCACTCAGCTATAGGAGCTTGACGCTCGAGCCCTAGGGGGCTCTCACGTCTTGTGGTGAAGACCAAACCAAAAACACGGCAACACTGACTGGAGTGGCGAGGCAACTCAATGTGAGAAGGGGATAAAATTCTTTAAATTAATATATAATATCTTAAAGTTCAAAATACATTAAATTATTAAGACATTACGTTTTTGACCACATCTAAATTTTCAAAATAGCAACAATCGTGCAGTGAGTCGTACCCGTGGCCAAGTGCGGCTCAGCTCCGACCTGGGAAGATTTTGCCTTCCCTGGAAAATTTGCTTGTAAGCCATTGAAAATTTTTTATGTTCCTCTTGAATATTTTTCAGCCCGCCCCTCAAGCAAGGTGAGCTGGCTACGGGGCCTACTATGGGCGCTTGTGTAAAAATTTTAACAAACACGTGATACGAATCATACTTTTCTGATTATATTTAGCTATGTAATTTATAATTATTTTCATAGTTTTTATAATGAAAACATTTTTCCAATCACTTGACTTATTAATATTTATCGCTTCTGTTCCCAACACCTGATGCAGTATTGTAACACCAGATCAAAGATCACGCAAAATTGTTGAATTTTTAACATTTTCGCGTGAGAAATTAGAAACTAAAGTAAAATTTTTAGTTTTATAATTTGTGAATTTGATACTTTTACTATTTTAAGTAAAATACGCAATTACCTAACCTGGAAAGTGTTAAATATAGTTTCATCAACCCGGCAGATTCAGTTTGACGGGTGGGGCGAGTTTGGAGACTCACCAAGCGAGTACACGCAAACTCTACACTGTAAATTTTAGTGAGTTGATTTTAACTCAGAATGAGTTATATCACTCAATCTGAGTTAGGACTATCAGAACTCAGAGTTCTGATTCAATTTAACTCATTCTGAGTTAATTAATCATAACTCAGCAGAAATCAGCTCAACTCAGAGTGAGAATCAACTCAACTCATATTAAGTTAATAATGTTTAATAATATTAATTCAAAAATAACTAACTCACTAGTTGAGTTGTTTAAGCAGCTCATTACAGTTTACAGTGTAAGGTGGTCCAATAAAATTATAATACGTTAGCGATATATCTTTTGCTTAGGCGATACGACTAAGTCATCCTTGTTTTGCCCGCCCTCCCCTTTTATCCGCCTTGACTCGGGGTTCATAGTTGCCGCTGGACAGTCCTTGTGTCTTAAAAACGTCAATCGTATAGATCTGTCAACTGCAAGCTGAATTTAAAATTTTCATAGGGGGGACAAAATTATTCTAAGAGTAGGGTTGCACCCCTTGGCTCTCTCTGGCTATGGATCTGATTCAGTAGTTTTAACTTTAACTTAGTCATTTTGTCATGTTTATAGTTTTTTTTCAATTTGTGCAGGTTTGCAGGTTTATAAACTGGATTGTAAACCATTTTTACCGCTGAAAAATAATTTTCTCGTTTTCTACGCTCGTTTGCTCTTAGTTTCTGGAAATGAAATTCTGGCATCTTTCATTTGTTGCGTTGCTTAAAAGTTGTTTACATCTAATTGGCGTAAAACCCTTTCTCACATGAATATTTTCAAATTCAAATGAGACACAATTTCATGGTAAGATTCGATCGCCAGTCTCACGGGTGGGAGGCGTTCGCGATGACCACTGAGCTATAGGAGCTTGACGCTCTAGCCCGAGGGGGCTCTCATGTCTTGTGGAGATTTTGCACTGCGCATATATGTTAGAATTGTTAAACAGTGCTCACAGTGTCTAGTATTGTTTGTATAATATTGTATTTAGTTGCTCATGGTATACTCTGTGAGTAAGACGGTTAAAATTTATGTTCTGTCGGGTTCCAGGTAAGAAATTGCCCGTCAGCTACGTTTGCATCCAAACAAGTTTTTTAGAAAGGACTATGTAGACATCAGGGGCATGTTAGGATGTCCTCCGGTGTAGGGTGTCGGGGGACAGGCAGCCCAGCCCATGTGTGCCACACTTCCCAGACATAACGACTCTGTGCGACAGTCACGATCTTGTGTGGACTGGCCGTCCTTTGTGCTTGAGAAACAGGGCTGAATAGCCACCCAGGCCGAACCTGGTCCGGCGTGCAGCCACCACGGTACACCATATTGGCACTGTAGCCAGCCACCACCTTAGGTGACTACAGAGTCGTGCGCCACTACGACACACAGCCCTGCTCATCTCCCAGCTAAGACCTGAGAGCGAACGCAATTGTGCAATTGGCGATGAAATATCGGACCAGCTGGTGGTCGAACCCCGGCCTCTCGCTGGCAAGCCGGACATGCTACCCACTACACCACTTGCCCGTGATATCACAAGGCCAATTGCACCACCATATTACTGGGCGGAAAGTTTTTTGCGGAACGTGCCTAGGTGTTAAGCACATTCTAACGCTTAGTCTTAGCATTAGGCTTACGCTCAAGCTTAGGATTATGCTTACACTACTGTCACGGTGTCGCATAAAAAAATGACCCCCGGGCATATTTTCTTTGGGGTTCGATTTGCATAACAATGTCATGTGAAAAAATAATCCCCACTAAAACAGACCCCCGGTTGTTCTTACATCGCCAATATAGGAATGAAATGTTGACCCCCATGAAAAAAATGACCCCCGTTGCGATGCAGCCAAAAGTTGCATCAGGAATGACTCGGCACTGCTTACTAAATAAATCCGCTAACTATAACGCCCGTCATTCAATACACTTGCAGATGTCTAATGTGCACACTATGAAATTGAGCGAAATGAACAGTTCGCATAGTTGTTTATATGCTTGTTCGGGTTTAAGTCTTTGCGTTTATGATCATGTAAATTTAGTACGCATGATTGTGTTAAAATTAGTATCGACATCGGTATCGGCATAGGTTTGGCGTCGGCAAACTTTAAAAATAAAACAATCGGTATAGACATTGGCAAAACTTTGAAGCAAACATATCACTATTTTCTAGTTGTGGTTTAGACATTGTTAACTAACAGGCCACATATCTCCGAGAGAAATGGCTAATACTTCACACATTCCGTACTCAGAAATAAAAAAGCTATCTGGAAACCATTAATGCTAACTTAGGCACTAGCTGGGGGAGTGTATTGAACCAATCTCGAATGCCCGTGGAAAAATTCCTCTGAAATTGGATTTGAGGGGGTGTGGAAACCCTAGGTACGCCCCATAGTTTTTCCGTAAGATGACGTTGAAATATGTAACACTGCCATTCGCGAACATTAAATATTTGAAGCGGTTTTGGTTTTTAGCAACGCGTTCCTTATTTGGTTCCATGTTAAGATTAGGAGCGGAACGTTTTTCTGTGAGACTACAATAGAGTAAGCGTAAGCTTTATACTAATTTTTTGATTTGCTTAAACTTAGTAGGCTATTAAGGCTCAGGAATATGCTCATTCTTACGCTTAGGCTTAGGCTTAGGAATATGCTTATAATACTGTTCCGCATCTGTTCTTTACATTGGCCCTTATTTGTAATCAGACATCTTAGGTATAAAATACACCGACAAGTAAACCGCCACCCTTAACGACGCAGTGATGTTGGCCCTTCAAACCAAAATCCTGGCTCTGCCAATGTATGTGTTTGTTATGTAAAATTTGCAGTAAGTTTTTTCTTGAACTTAAAAATTAGCTTCATCGTTTGTTCTTCAAATGATGAACGGTAAGAGTGGTTTGTTTAGTTTTGTTATCTAAATTAAGCTTTCACTGTGCTTAAGAATATTAGCTAGCGGGAAGCAATTTATTTTCCCACAGAATATTTTAGCACAGTTGTGTGTAAACCTGACCGTGGGTCTCTGTTTTAACGGGGGGGGGTCATTTTTTCACGCGACGCTGTGTAAAAACGACCGGGGCAATGGCGGATCCATGGGGGGGCCACCTCGGCCGTGGCCCCCCCAACAGCATCTCGACAAAAATTATATAGCAATTTTATGACAATAATTCGTGGTTTGTGTGCGGGTCAAAAGTAAGTTTATTACCTGTGAAATTTTGCCCCCCCATTTTGACATCATGGATCCGCTACTGGACCGGGGATCTCTTTTTAGTGGGGGTAATTTTTTCACACGACAGTACTATAAAATTCGGACCCTCATGAAAATATGCCCGGGGGTCATTTTTAGGGGAGGTATATTTTTCATGCGACAGCGGTCCTGTTGTATAGATTGGCAGAACTTATGTACAGTCCAGAATTCAAGTGATAGTTGATAATTTCAAAGAAATGTCTTTGTATAGAATATCGTATCACCCCCAGGGACCTACAGGCACGCAACGAACAATTATTGTTTGCTTAGATACACATGTCACATTAAATGATCCCAAGCACCCCCCATACTGTATATAGCTAAACTAACCTAAATTTCATATTACAGTGCGAGTTAAACAGCGGCTGGATTTCTGAAATCTTACTTTAGTATTCGCTCAAATTAAAGATGTGCAATTATTTAAGTCGTCGACTTAAGTAAATATTTAAGTTTTCGAGCAAAAACCAAATATGTAAAATAATGCCAATGTAAGCCATGCTTATAACAGGAAGGTAATAGTTTTGGTTTATATTAAAGAAGCACTAACAATTTCAATTGAGACCAACGTTAGTATATCTGCTCTGTTAACTTGTTTTATATCAAATTTATTCAGCGCCATAAGTGTTTAGCGATTAGTACGCTTTTAAAAACAACAAAATGGTTATGTAATTACTTAGCACGTACTGACGTACTAAATGTTACTCAACGCTCTGCCGCGACTGTTTTACATTTGATAATTATATATAACTTTTTAGGTTTGCTATAAAACTTTCAGTTCAATATTGCTGGGTAGACTAGAATGTCTTTTACCCAGAATTGATTGCAATATATATATAAATATATATTAATATATATCTATCTATATAATATATATATAAGGTCAGTCCTTAACTATTGTACGTCATAGGGTACTGGGTTAAAAAGCCATCGAACCATGAGTTGGTTCATTTATCATTTTGCTCTAAGTTTATATAATACCTCCATTCGATTAAATATACCTCGGTGTGGTTACGCATAATCAATTGTTAAAATATTTTCATTAATTAACTCTCGAACGTATTTCCGAGGGCAAGAAACACAACGACGCTAATCATTTACGTAGTAAGCCAATTTTGATTTCGAAGCGGGGACCATGTATAGAACACGGCCGGAACGTTTTCCGGCCGGACTGTAATGAAGTAAGCGTGAGCTTTAGGCTAATTTTTTGCTTTAGGTTTAGGCTTAGGCTAATAGGTATACGCTCATTCTGACCCTTAGGCTTAGGTTTAGGCTTAGCCTTAGGTATAGGCTCATTGTTACGCTTAGGCTTAGGTTTAGGCTTAGGCTTAGGTATACGCTCATTGTTACGCTTAGGCTTAGGTTTAGGCTTAGGTATACGCTCATTCTTACGCTTAGGCTTAGGTTGAGGCTTAGGCTTAGGTATACGCTCATTCTTACGCTTAGGCTTAGGTTGAGGCTTAGGCTTAGGTATACGCTCATTCTTACGCTTAGGCTTAGGTTTAGGCTTAGGAATATGCTTATACTACTGTTCCGGCCCTGTACTATAGATTGGCCCGAAACGGTATAACTTTGCGGACCAGTTTTTGTGGGCAAAAAAGTTTGTTCGGCTGCTGAACATTCAGTTGGATGCGAATTTTGTCACTGGTTCATGTATCTCATGGGAACATAATTCCCCCACACCTTTACATATCATAATACTGTAAATTTCAGTGGGTTGATTTTAACACAGAATGAATTGAATCACCTGAGAAGAATGAGCTCTGACTTAAGTCTTTCAGAACTCAGAATTCTAAATTAGATTGAACTCATCCTGAGTTAATTAATCAACTCACTCGTAATTAAATAAGCTCAGAACGAGTTAATATTGACTGTTATATTAAACTCAGAAATAACCAGAAATAACCAATTCTCTCTCTCTGAGTTGATTAATCAACTCACTGGAATTACAGGGTTTACGATTTTTACATGTTCATCCAAATGTTCCTGGTCTAATTTTCAGAAACAAGACCGCAAGCGTTATTCTGAACTCAAGGCCCAAATGGTACACTGTAAATTTTAGTGAGTTGATTTTAACTCAGAATGAATTGAATCACTCAGTGTGAGTTAGGACTATCGGAACTAAGAATTTTGAGTTGATTCAATTCAATCGGAGTTAATTAATCAACTCACACAGAGTTAACTCAGCTCAGAGTAAGAATCAACTCAACTCAGAGTGAGTTATTGTTTACTGATATTAATTCAGAAATAACCAACTCGCTAGCTGAATTGAATAATCAACTCATTGGAGTTTACAGTGTACGGAAGCCTATTAACGGACCTGGTTCCACTTTATGAATCTTAAGCCAGATTCCAATGCGAGTACAAAATAGCCATTGTTGGCATTAAACAATTATATACGCGTACTGTAGTGACTCGAATAAGAGCGTGGACTGATATTTATTTGGCCTCTCCAGAGGGTACCCCCTCTTGTTATTCGGTTGCTGACTGATATTTATTTTCAACCAGCCCTCCGCCTCCATTCCTTACTGATATATATCCGGTATTGCAACTATGCGATGAATTAAACGTTTTTTGACTGGCATCCAAAAGCTTGAGCGATAATGCAAGGTTATACTTTGAAATGTTACTTACTTTCAAAACTTAAGTACACTTTAATGTTTCGAAATCAACTTTATTTGGTCCTGGAGTCATTTATGCACTACAATTAGGGATAATTGACCTTTATGCACTCTAATTAGGGTTCAGGGACCTTTATTAGGGATACGGACCCCTATTGATTGAGACTCAAAAGGGGACCCACTCTTATTCGGGTCACTACAGTATGCGACATATAAAACCTTCGCAAGACAGGCCCATGTAAACATCATGGATGGAAGTTGTGCTGCGGGTAGCCTAATATTTTGCTTAGTCTTAGGCCTATGCTCAAGCTTACGCTTAGGCTTCCCATTCGTACGCTTAGGCTTACTCTTAGGAATATGCTCATACTACTGTAACGACCCTGTTCTATACATTGGCCAGAAGACCTATAAGCTGATAACTGAACGATCATTGTATATAACCAACTGTCACCCGAGAGTTTAACGTTCGAATTGCAGCTTTATAGTAAATAGCAAACTGCATAGAAAATATTCATATGAGAAAGGGTTAAAATTGCATACTGTCAAAAAATCAAAATACTCAATACATCAACGGTTCTTCGTAGTAGTTGAACAATGGTTATAATATAATCAGCCATGAGATACGCATTGGTATATTAATATCATCACAACTGCCCCAGAGCGGTTTTCGTTTTTGATTTTCAATATCAAAACCGAGAAATTTATATAATATCGGTATGATGTGGGACAGGTAAAAATGCTAAATTATTCATTAGTTCATGTCTTCGCTTCTCATTCGGCGACTTTTTAGCAGAGAATTAATATAAGAATAGGACTACAGACCTAAGCCACTCTAATAAGATTTTCCAACAAGTTTTTAGTTGGTTTTATCAAGAGTGGATGATCACCCTTTATAACAAGAGTGTGCAACTGGGTACAGGCTGTGTATTAAAGAATGTAGCCGGCACGCGTTGCGTTTTTGGCCTACCCCCCTTGTTTAGGGGGGTCTGTATTCAGTTTTATATCTAAGTATAAGTGTGATTAAACAACATAGTTAACCCCTCCCCTTAAATGAGGGGGGTAGGTGTACTGAAGCATACTATGTTAATCTTTTGCTTAAACCCCTCCCCCTGATTGAGGGGGGTCGAACAAAAATGCAACGCGTGCTGGTACATTTAGTACCATGCGCAGCCCGAGCTGTTGCACACTCTTCTGCAAGGTGGACATCATCCACTCGTGGTTTTATGAATATATCTCCATCGTCTATGGTGATAGTTTTTCGTTGCACGGATGTGAAATAAATATCATATCTTTGGTGAATATTTTCAAGCGCACGCAAAAAAAGTAATTCTGAATTGATCCAGAAAAGTATTTTTATGGCAAATTTGAAAAGTTTTTCTCATATTTAAGACAATTTTTCTAAAAGCAACAAGAAAACGTTTCTTTTTAGACTTCGTTTCAAACCGTTTATGAAAACTTTTCTGTTATAACCGAAATACTTTTCAAGTGCACCTTGTTAAACATATTTCTCAAATGTAAGAAATTTTTTCTTAACTATCAGAAATATTATTTTCAGTGCAGGCCCGTAGCCAGCTCACCTTGCTAGGAGAGCCAAAACTATTTCATGTGGGGTATACAAGGGTTTTCGGTCACAATCAAGCAAGGTGCTAATTTTTCTGGGGGGCCAAGTTGTTCTAGTGAGGGCTGAGCCCCGCTTCCACCGTTATACGGGCTAGTTTCCAAGTATTGATTTAAATTAATGATTAATTTCGACAATTTATTAATGTTCAAGAAATGAACACATGAAAATAGGGGTACGAGTATCCCCCTAGATTTCGCATTGTCCGATACCACCATCTTTATAAAATTCTACAAATTTACGAATTTTTGTATTTAATACCAAAATAGCGTTGACTACTTTGCTTGTTTCGTTCGCGAACTTTCTTTTACTGCTGCGCCTCTGTACAATTTACTGCCGTTTTCTCAATAACCTGGTGCTTTCCTGCTCAGCGGTCAAAAACTTGAACGTCCAGGGCATTGAGATCCGTTATGTTTATGTCACCAACCAACCAACGGCGTTTAGAAACTTATTTTTGTTGATTGTGACCCTACAGGTACCCAATTACTAGAATATTTATGAGAATTTTATTACAATTTATTAGCTATGTATTTAAAATTTGATGACATTTTTCATTTTATAATTTTTCAGCAAAAATGAACAAATATATCAGTCAAACGGGAACACACCTAAGCTGCCCGATTGATGCAAAAAAGCTAAATTTTAATAAAATAAGTATTGTTTTAAATTTTTCAACTTAAGTTGAGATAATTTTCTGAGTTGAAATTGAGTCCAACTTCGGTTGACCAGACAACTTTTTCACGAATTTGCTAAAATTAGTATGTATAGCTTTATAGATTTCCTAAGAATATTGCATCGTTTATGACTACGGCACATGTAAAGATCAGGGTCGAAACGTTTTTCACGGGACAGACCCAATGTAAAGAACAGGGGCAGAACAGTATTATAACCATATTCCTAAGGCTAAGCCTACGCATAAGCCTAAGCCAAACAAATAAATTAGTCAAAGCTTCCGCTTGCGCTATTGCAGTCCCATAGACTTTCGATGAAAGTAAAGTCGCTCTGATTTAATTTACGAAAACAGTATTAAAAAGTTTAAACATTTGAACAAAAATTTTGAAACTTTTTTAATAGTTGCAGACAAATATAAGTTTGATCGACCATAGCACCTCCACAAATCTGAAGCACGAGTACTCAACGATTGAAATTTCCGATGAGCTTTATAGATGTTCAATTTTTTCAAACTTAAGTTTAACTTTTAATCGACCATATGTGAATTTCATAAATTTCCAAAATCAGTAAAGCCCTGTTCATACGTGCAAGTTTTTGAGAAGTTGCAGCTGCAACTTGCACTTGCAAGTATTGTTCAAAATCCCGTTAGAAAAACACGCAGCTGAAAATAATTCATTAAAAATCATAGCTAGGAATTTAGTTCACATGTGTGAATAACCATGCAAGTTCACTGAATATACTGCAGCCGTTTTCTCATCGGCTGATGAAAAAAACGCAAGTTCTGCGTGCAAATTGCAGCTGCAAGTTCTCGCAGCAAAAACTTGCACGTGTGAATGCGGTTTAATAAAGAATTCAAATTTTTTGACCAAAAATATAATTATATAATTTTTAACAGCTGTAGTTAAATCCAACTTTGATCGATCATAACTCATTTCATTTCCTTGTTCCGCCGCTCACAGCCACCAACAAATTCAAAGTTAGCCGTGAATCTCGTTCCGTCCCGTAGACAGCTTACCTTGCTACTGGGCTTAAACTTATTTTAGAGGGGCATTCAACAGGTTTCAATGACTTACAAACAAAACTGAAAACTTTCTAGGGGGGGCAAAATTTTTCCACCCCCATCGGTCCCTCTGACTTTGGCTATTGGCCCGAATCTAGTATTTAACCATAAACCTGGTTTCAACCTTATGATGCCAGATTGAACGACTGAGAGATAGAAAGAGAGCGAGATCAGCTTTTTTCGCACATGTAACTTGATCTACTGAACGGTTTTATCGCAGTATTTTACCATTTCTACATATGCTACTACTTGCCGGCGGGCGTATCCCAGGGGTTATAAGAGATATATTCATTGCGAATGGTTTGACAAAACTGAGCAAAAGATGACACTTTTACAAGCTGTAAAATAGCAGAGGTAAAATAATTTTCGCGTTCGCTACTCTCGCTTGCAAAAGCTACTTTTCACAGCGGCTGCTCCCGTCTGCAGTGAAATTCCGACTCACGTCACTGGTATCGGGAGAGATTTTTGAAAATATATTTTTTACTCAAAATCAGCTTTTTTAATTTTTTCTTTTTAAATGTCGATGTACCGCATTGATGTTGTTGTTAAGTCGGTTAATTTGAGTTTAAATTTTTTAAAAACAATTGAAATTTGAAATTTTGAAATATATATTATTAAACTATACCGCTACGCTAGAGCATGATGTCCGTTTACGGTCGCGTTTCTTGTCGACCACGGCTATCATGAGCTCGTTTTGAAAATGATCCCGTGATAGGTTTCGTTTAGATTTTGTGGCACCGTTGATAAAATTATTGTGAACAACGTATTTATCGTGCGAGACAATTATAGTTTAGTGTTAGCCTAATCTCTCGCTCTCAGGCGCTTGGTTTAAACTAAACCAGCACTGCTGAAATGGAGATGATGGGGGGTGTGAGATAGGACAAGGTTCTTGCGTGCGACCCAGTTGATAAAAACCCGGGGTTTTTATTGGCTTGTCCAATTTTGTAGACACACCGAATCAATTACCATTAAAGAAAGTTTAATCTTCGATCACTGTAAATTTCAGTGAGTTGATTTTGAATCACTAATTTTGAGTTAGTGCTATCAGAACTCAAAATCTTGAGTTGATTCAATTCATTCTTAGTTAATGAATAAACTCCGCCAGAGACAACTCAACTCAGAGTGAG
Organism: Enoplolaimus lenunculus; assembly: GCA_030248215.1. Taxonomy (NCBI): domain Eukaryota; kingdom Metazoa; phylum Nematoda; class Enoplea; order Enoplida; family Thoracostomopsidae; genus Enoplolaimus; species Enoplolaimus lenunculus. The sequence goes on from JASANG010000443.1 coordinate 226,577, forward strand.
AATCAACTCAACTCAGAGAGTGAGTTAATGTTTACTGATATTAATTCAGAAATAACCAGCTCGCTCGCTGATTTGATTAATCAACTCATTGCAATTTACAGTGTAAGTATATTAGAAAGGCAGCAAGTATATCTTTCGCTCGCTACGGTTACTTGTGAACAAAGCTTCAGCATAATGTTATCCTCTCACAAAATGAATTCTTGACAAACACCCCTATCGAAGAATCGTTAAATAACGGGTGGCACCATTGCAACGTTTATCTCGGGTCAAAATTACTGCTTACAGCATTTAGAAAATGGAACCAAAAAGCTATCTGGTCCATTGTTCGTTAAAGCTTTTTTAGGTTATTTGAATACATTTAATTTGACCAATTTTTGGTTATAATTTACAATTAAAGGTATGACCAGTATAAAGAACAGCGGTGGAACAGTATTACAAGCATACTCCTAAGCCGAAGCCTAAGCGTAAGAATGAGCATATTCGTAAGCCTAAGCCTAAGTAAGCAAAAAATTAATCTAAAGCTTAAGCTTATTCCATTGCAGTTTCACAGATCAACGTTCCGCCCCTGATCTTTACATGGGCCAAAAGCATTTGTTTCGTTACAAAAGATTTGTTAGATACACGTTAGAGCAATTTTAGTTCCTACCGTTATTAACTATTGAGTGACAGAGGGGTCCACTGAATAGTGTACCAGGGGGGACGGAGGTCTCCCGTTATTCGAAGCCCGTTTACGCTCAAATCTTATTCTAAAAACCAGAAAAATTGCAATGGATCTGGTTCTATTGAATAATCTTTAACAATCTACCGTATCTACTTTAACTGTCAATAAATTCAGTCGTTTTTAGTTCACGCCCCCGCAAGCCAAATATCTTGGTACAGCGGTTGGCCCATGTAAAGATCAGGGACGTAACGTGTTTCTACGGTACTCTGCAATAGAGTATGTTTAAGCTTTGGACTATTTTTTGTTTAGTCTTTTTAGGTATACTGCTCATTCTTACGCTTATGTTTTAAGGATCAGGTTTCGGCTTAGGGATATGTTTATACTACTGTAATGGTGTTGTTTTAATCATTAGCGCAGTTTTGTTGTAGAAATCGCCTCAAAAACTAAAACGCTATTTTAAACACTTTTCACGAGTCAAATCGCTTCTTTAAAAAAGATTTTCTTTGTAAATGGAGAAACTCTGAAATGAATAGCTAGCGTATCTGAACGCTCTTTAGTAAACGTTTTCAGTATTTGTCAAAATGCTATTTTCTCATCAATATACATCATTTTACATAATGCAAAAAGCGTTTTTGCATATTTGACACTATTTCTCTACACTGCAAATTGCAATGAGTTAATTAATCAACTCAGACGGAAACTTAGTTATTTTGAATTAACAACAGAAAACTTTAGCTCACTCTGAGTTTCGTTGATTCTTGCTCTGATCGGAGTTGATTCCAGAGAAGTTGATTTGAATTAAATCAAAATGAAGTTGAATCAACTCAAAATTATGCAGTTCTGATACTCCTGACTCAGACTGAGTCATTCAATTCATTCTGAGTTAAAATCAACTCACTAAAATTTACAGTGCAGCACTGCAGTTCAATTTCTGTTGCAAGACTCGAGTTTCACTTTTGTTGGACCTTCAAAATGCTATTAAAGCTTTACGTTGAACGTTGTGGCGAGTTGAAACTGAAGCTTATTTTTTAAGTCTGAGAGACCACAATGTAAATATTGAAACGAACTAAAATTTCATCTCCAGAACGCCATTGTGTCTAGCAAATTGTAAGCTAAGAACCATTTAACGAAGCGTAGAAGCCACACAAATGAAAACCTTGTCAGTTTTCAATATCGCCAATCTGAATGACGATTTGTAGAACTTTAAGTTTCAGTTGAAAAGTATCTGCTTGCAAGCCATTAATATTAATAAAATATGACATATAGTTTCTACTGAATATCATATGAGCCCCCTACATTTTGAAAATACAAGGTGCGCCCCATGCTGTTTTTGGCCATATGTAATCATCAGGGGCGGAACGTGTTTTGCTGTGGGACAAGAAAAGAGTAAGCTTAAGCTTTAGACTAATTTTTTTTGATTGGCTTAAACTTAGGCTTAGGTTTAGGCTTAGGAATAAGCTCATTCTTACGCTTAGACTTAGGTTTAGGCTTAGGCTTAGAATACTAATACTGTTCCGCCCCTGTTCTTTACATTGGTCCTGTTATTTTGAGTTTGGTAAACAAATAGCGACGAAGAGATGAATAAATTTAGATTCAGTATATTTTGTTGAGTTTTTAATGCTTTCTGTGAGTATGTTTGTACAGGCGATTGCTAATATATTACACGCCAATCAAGGCGTAAGCCGTAGCGTTGCGCTACGCTGTAAATTCTGATGAGTTGATTAAGCAATTCAGAGGGAGAATTAGTTATTTCTGGATATTGCTGAGTTAATAACAGTCAATGTTAACTCACTATGAGCTGATATAATTCCGGATGAGTTAATTACAATGAGTTCAATCAATTCAGAATTCTGACTTGTGAAAGACCTAATTCAGAGCTCAGGCTTCTGAGTTTGATTCAACTCATTCTGAGTTAAAATCAACTCAATGGAATTTACAGGGTGTACTTTTTAATTATTTTAATGTCGTCAGTCACCGTGCGTCACGAGCGGGGTCATACGCGATTTACTCACGTGCGATACCGTACGGTGATGAACAATTGTACCCGGTGACGGATGGCGCCCTACGGCAAGCATGACGCAACCCTCACTGTAAATTCCAATGAGTTGATTTTAACTCAAAATGAGTTGACTCGCTAAGTCTCAGTTAGGACTATCAGAACTCATAATTTTAAGTTGATTCAACTCATTCTGATTTAATTAGTCAACTCCCACGGAGTCAATTCAACTCAATGAGAGAACTTGACACAGAGTGAGCTAAAGTTTACTGTTATTAACTCAGAAATAACTAACTTTTCGTTCTGACTTGATTAAATAACTCATTAGAAATCACAGTGCAACAGAGCTGAAAATTTTGCAATGCAAATTTCTTAGCTACCGGTGTATTTTCATTGGTTAAATAATTGCAATTTGTCACTTTAACCAATTTACCAATCAAAACGTTGGTATTTTGACCTGATACTATTTTGACAATTCTAATTTTAATAACTAAATATTTTAGTCGTTATTTTTCTGTCCAGTACCGAACAAATGCTAAATTTCTCAAAATCTTACGCAATCTCATCAGAAAACCAAAAAAATCATTATGAAACCTGTACGATTTTGCCAAAATATTTCGCCTACTTACGTTGTTTTTTCTGGTTTAACTTTAATATTTCTATGACCGAGTTTGGCATAAAATAGACCAAACTTCGTGTACCTAATAATTAAATTGTAAAAGTTCAAAAATAATATTTCTTACTTTTGCCTAAAACCTAGAGAATCGACCAGAATTTGAGTAGTTTTCAAATGATTTTACAAGGTATATATATTATTATCTTTCAGGGTTTTCATGTACTGGTTCGATCGAGCCTAAATTGTTTTGTCTACTTAAAATTAATATATTTTTAGCATTTTTTGCCACAAAAATTGTCAAAATAATTTTCGCGTAACATGTGAAAATATTAATAAATTCACAACAACCAGTCTCCTCCCCCCACCGTCAGGTTTGCGATGCTTTTGTTTTGGTTCTATGCGATATTTTAAACAAACCAGATTTGCTAACGTCACTTAGTTATTGACGCAAGCATGAATTTAGGTCAAAACTACTTTCAGAGGCGATTGGGCTGTGCCTACAAACTTTGCATTGGGATTCTGGTTTTAAGAACTTTGTCTCTGAGAGTGATTACATTTTAGGAAACAAATTTATTGTTTTGTCCAATGCGTTATACCAGTTTTGGTCAATGTTACTTTTAAGACAGTGGAATCGGCCAAAATCTAAACGCATAAGCTTAAACTAACAAAGTTAAAGCATAAACTTTAACGCAGGGCCGGGACAAAACCACCACCCATAGCACCCGTTTGGGGGGACCCACCCCTAAAGGGGCCCACACCCCTAACCGGATTAAACAAAAACAGCCGAAGTTTGTTAAATACGTCTGGCTTCTCGTCCGCTTCGCTCGCGAATTTGACACTATCTTTACCTTTCCGCGATTTTTTATAAATTGCTTTAGACACTACACAGGTGTTATAATAACCGCCAGGCTGTTAATTGCCCACAAATTTTCTCACTCACTACACTCGCTGGCTTACAATTTTGCTTAAGATAAGATAACTCTCATGAAACGAAATAATAAAGAAAGAAATAAAAGAAATTTTTGAGTTTTTGAGACGGTCTGGAGGCCGTCTCTATTATTAGCAGTTTATGTTTTGGGTGTAGCAATTTTTCAACCCCAACGCGGAAGTTATCAATTTAAAACTATTTAATAAATCCATTGTTTTTTAAATAATCGAACCTTTTCAGAAATTTTATTAGCAAAAATTTGTCAAAAATTTGATATTTTTAAAATGTTGCTGAAAAGTGGAAACCCTATAACTGATCTTTTAGTATATTAAACTTCGCTTTTTGATTGGGGTCCAAATCTCTAACTCTTTCTGTGGCTACCCGATTGGAAATGACAAATGTTTGGCATTGAGACAATTGTCGTTTTGCAATCTTCGCTTCGGCAATTGTCACGTTTGGGCAGTTAGTTGTCATTTGGGCAATTGTCGTAGACCCATTTTAAACAATCCGCATATCTGTTTTGGGCCTTTTCCGTTATACTTCCACTAGCCGTCGTTTGTCCAAAAAAATATAATTTCGGAAAATTTTGCATATTTGTTGCTTTTTCATGACCTCACCTGATAACCAAGTATGAATTTTTAAATTACAAATTATCCATTTTGGCGTACAATCATTTGTCAAGTTGAAATTGTAGACAACTCATTTGTGTTTCATTAATATAAAGCAAAAGTATTGCGTTTTTTGTTAATAAAACAATGGCTGACATTTGGCACTAATTATTTGGTTTTGGTCGAAAATTTAAGTAAACCCAGCGAGCGATTGAGAAAATTATTTTCGCAAACTTCTGAGTGCGTTTTTACAAAACATCATTTTTTCAGCAAATCTGCCATTAAAATTGCGTTGAACTTTTGCGTAAAAATGTCAAATTTGAAACTTTTGGCGAAAAAAAGTTTCAAAGAGCTCTTGAAGCTTAAAAATACTGATTTTAACTGAAATCTGATCTGAGTTTGGAAGAATTATTCTCCGGTTCATTTAAATGCCGACAATGAAAACGGTATTTTTGCTCTATTTTGAATAGTTTTCACAAGTTTGTGTCATCGAACTCACAATCTCGATTGTAAATCGCACTGAAGTATTGTCAGCACTTTTAGTTCAGCCTCAGGAAGACAATCTGTTTTAGCCAAACGCTTATCACAAACTGCGGCCAATGTAAGGCAGTAAACAGCCGTACAAGCATATTCCTAAGACTAAGCCTAAGCCTAAGCGTACGAATGATGTTTTACCTAAAGCCTAAACCTAAGCCTAAGCGTAAGAATGAGCTTATACCTAAGCCTAAAACCTACGCAAAAAATAGTCTAAATCTTAAGCTTAACCTATTGCAGTCCCACAGAGAAACGTTCCGCCGTTGAGTTTTTACACAAACCGAAGCTTCTTGACAATCAAGTGTTGAGGCAGAATAATTAGTCGCACATAAATAAGATGTAAAAATGGTGAGTCAAATTGACTCTCTCCGAAATAGGGTTTTTTGACTACACAAACTGAGTCAAAATTCGACTCCGCCAGAGTCAAATTCGACTCAATTTGACTCTGGTGGAGCGTTTGACTCATGCGGAGTCGAATTTTGACTCAGTTTGTGTAGTCAGAAAAAGCCTCCTATTTCGGAGAGACTCAATTTGACTCACCATTTTTTGCAGTGTAGTATAATAAATACATATATCTGTGTAGAATTATCAACCAAAACTATTAAAAAGCGTATCATTAAAAACTGTTAATTTTGGTAGAAATTTTGAAAAAAATTGAAAAAAACAAAATGATTCTAAGTTCAACGACAGAAAGTGCGTTCAGTGATACGTATCTGATTCGTCAACCGCCGTCCGAGTGCAGTAACAACAACGATTGGAATAGGCCTAAGGCGAAAGGTAAACAACCGCTGGTTCAAGTCTGCTAATTGTGCAGAATGTTTAATGTTTTAGGAGCCCCATTAGGTTTGCGTTAGTAATTTATGGTAGCGAGCCCTCAGCCAGGGTGGATGGGCTCAGGTTGCCCTGGTAGTTTGGTGTAGAATGATTTTGGCGAACCCTAGAAAATTGTCAATCTTGGTTGTAAGTGAACGAAAACCCCTTGTATGCTTCTTGTGAAATATTTTTTGCTACTCCAAGTAAGGTTAGCTGGTTGCGAGCCTACATGCTAGGGTCTGATTGAAGGAGCCTGTTCATTGGATTATCCATAGTTTGTCCACGTTTTCTATGCTGTCTTTGTGTATATATTCTATTAGTAGTTAAGATTGGTAGGATTTGGGCTAGCAATGATTTGCATAACTTTTAAAAAAAAAACAAATTTTTGCAGTTATTTAAAATGAGTAGTATTGGCTTCGCATGCTACGCAAACCATGTGCGGATCCCGTTGGGATCTCAGGATCGGATCCATACCAAAACAGCACAAAATACAAAAGACTGTGTTGTAATTTTATGCTAAAATTGCGTCTGGCTTCTAGCTCGCGTACACTGTAAATTTCAGTGAGTTGATTTCAAGGCAGAATGAGTTGAATCAATCAGTCTGAGTTAGGACTATCAGAACTCAGAACATTGAGTTGCTTCAATTCATTCTGAGTTAATTAGTTATCTCACCCAGAGTCAACTCTATTCTAAGTGACAATCAACTAAACTCACAATGAGTTAATGTTTACTGGTTATTAATTCAAAAATAACCAACTCGCTAGCTAAAGTGATTAATCAACTCATTGGAATTTACAGTGTAGTTACAGTGTAGCTCGCTGGTTTTTCTTCTATCATATGCAGATTTGTACTGGGTTTTGAGAAAAGCCCGCTGGTACGCATTAATGTCCTGCCTATTTCAGACCGTAAACGCTCACCAATGGCAGCCCGATTCCGGCGATTTACGTACCGGGCGTCCGCCGGCTTTCGACGGGCGACTCGTCAACGAAGCATTCACAAGGCTCACCATCCAGACGCACCACCACCGCCGGCGTCAGTAATGTGTAAACATTTACGCCCTGAAAACCTACTACTCTTATTCACGCTAATTGCCGTTATGATCGGATCCGGAATCGGCCTGTCACTGAATCCGTACTTCTACGGTCGAAAATTATCGCCCCGCGAGTTGATTTATCTCAAATTTCCTGGCGATATGTTTTTGCGAATGCTTAAAATGCTTATTATCCCGATGGTCATCGCTAGCAACGTATCCAGTATAGCGTCGTTGAATTCGAAAGCTGCCCGCTGGTTGGCTGGTTTATCGATTGCCTACTATGTTATTACGAGTGTTATCGCTGTTCTGGTCGGCACAATCCTGACGTTGTTAATTCAACCAGGTCTTCATAAGCAGTCACAAATTCGCACTGGATTTCTGACAGCGTCCGAAGCCGCCGCTCGGGCCGCGAGCCTTAAAAATCGAGGCAGTCTACGGCTGTTAGATTCGTTTTTGGATTTGCTACGAAATTTAATGCCCGAAAATTTGGTTCAAGCAAGCGTTCAACGCGACGGCATGAGATGGATCCGACGCGAAGCGACACCGGTGGAAACGATGTACTTGAACGCAACTGCGCACCGGTACAACTTTAAGCTGCCGGGTGTCGCGATTAAGCTCACCCCTGACGGCGAAATGCATTCGTTAGACGAGGGTCTCGACGAAAACGGAACGATCCCGGAAATCAATTGGACTCTTCCGAGGTTTATGGTCGAAGACGGCGTTAACGATCCGCAAAAGGGTACCAATATTCTAGGGCTGATCGTGTTCTCGATTATGTTCGGCATCGCTGTTCGCAATTTAGGCCACGAGGCGTCTGTGTTGGCCGAACTGTTCCACGCTCTCAGACGTACCATGGTCTACTTAGTATCAATTGTAATGTGGATCTCACCAATGGGAATCATGTGTTTAATCGCTGAACAAATTGCTAAAGAGGATGAACTGTTAGAATCGTTATCTCTGCTAAGTCTTTACGTGGCGACAGTGATGACCGGACTTATCATTCATGGTATACTGGTTTTACCGTTTTTACTGTATATTTTCACACGCCGCAGTCCTATAGCGTTCGCATCTCGTATGCTTCAAGCGTTGATGTGTGCCCTAGGGACGGCATCGAGCACCGCTACCCTACCCTGTACGATCCGATGCTTAGAAGCCGGCAATAATATCGATCCGAGGGTGACACGATTTATGCTACCCCTGGGTACAACGGTCAATATGGACGGGACGGTAATGTACGAAGCGGTCGCAGTAATCTATATCGCTCAACGTTTAGGCGTCAACCTGAGCGTCTCCGATATTTTAATGATCGATCTGAGCGCAACCCTGGCCGGAATGGCGGCGGCGTCGATGCCGTCCGCAGGACTGATAACGATGGCGATGGTCCTTATGTCAGTAGGACTCGATTCAAAATCAGTAACTCTCATTCTGCCTGTTGATTGGTTCTTGGATCGATTTCGAACTACAGTAAACGTTCTTGGAGACGCTGTTGGCGCAGCGATCGTTTCGAAACTTTGCGAAGTGAAATTGATGGAAGAAGGCCCGTTGGACGCAAGCCAGGTGCCGGATCTTACCGAAGCAATTATTGACTTTCCTGGCGGGCTACAAGATGTTAATTTAGGCGAATTGGAGCATACAGTAGCATCACGAAGAGCTTCGATGGCAAGCAATCAAGTATCAATGGCGGAACGCGGCGAAATATGGTCTCCAAGTGGCAACTTGGCCACTTCTGGAACGATTCTACCAGGCGAGATGTCTCGACAACAACAAATCGCCTATGGGTTACGGTATCGAGATTCGTTTGATGATGCCGACCATGTGCAGACAATGGAAAGACGAAACTGGATTAGTGGAGACGGCGATTCTTTTGATGATTTCAATGACGACAGAGCTCGAACAAGAAACCCAGACGACTACAATGATGATCTGGGCGTGGAAAATCAGGACACTGTCCCGTGGCGAAAAATGAACGGAAATCTTGGATTTGGTAAAAATAATGGCGGTGATCAACAAGGCCGGGTATGGAGCAGCAAACGTGCGTCTACCGTAGAAGCAATCGGAATCGCAGCGTTAACTGCGGCAAAAATAGCTGCAAATCCTGCAGTGATTCGAGATTACCAACAAAGTATACAACATAGCGACGTGGACGTTCCGTCTTCAAGTAGCTTACGACCGCCAAGCAACGAACACTTAACCGCTTGGGACTACCAGCAACATTCAAATCATATTTCACCGTTGCAAAGTCCAAAAATTCATGGACAGAGCAGTCGCCGGGGGTCAAAATATAGTCGTAGTCAACAAATTAAACGAAATTACCAAAGTCATAACCAGTATCATCCTATTGTACCGTTCGAAGATGATTACCGTGTAGTAGGATGGAGTCGGAACAATACTGCTAAGTATTCGCGATCTAATCAAAAGAATGATGATCTATCTTGGTATCAGAGCTCTCCAAGTCGACGAAATTTAATCCAAAACTACTACGCCCCAGCAGCATATCATGCAAATAGCTCTAATTATAGGAGTAATTATGACAATTCAAGAACCAATCAAAACGAACAAAAACATAAAGCAAACGAACAACGCAATTCACCGACAAACTATTATCAGTATGAACGCCAGCAATATCATCAGCAAAAGGAACAACAATCACCATCACCACCACCATCACAACAACAACAACAACAACAACAACAACAACAACAACCACAACAACAACAACAACAACAACATCAACAACAACCGCAACAACAACAACAACAACAACAACAACAACAACAACAACAACCACAACAACAACAACAACAACAACAACAACAACAACAACCACAACAACCACAACAACAACCACAACAACCACAACAACAACAACAACAACACCAAAACGTTCGGGAATCGCCAATCATAATCCGACGTGAAGCATCTCGAGATTCGAGTTCAAATTTTAGCCAATCAGCGTCGAATAAACCCAACACAATCAATTCTTCTGGCTTAGAACCAACCGCCAGTAACGTCATTTCTAACCAATTAGAAGCCAGCAGTGCTAGTAGCAAGACTAATTCACGAGCTTGCGTCTACGTAGTTGATGATGATACGTTAGTGCTGAAATTCTAGAAAATTAGGGCAAATTTTAAGTCTTTCAGATGATTTTTGCAATAATTTAGATGTATAGCTGATTTTGTTAAGAGCGGGTCATGATTATTCAAGCGGACGCACAGGGAAATTGGCATAGTTTATAAACGAGCAAAATTTTTCCTATGTGTGAAATACCTTACCCCGAGACCCCAATCTTCACCCCAGTAATACTGACGCTATACTTTTGATGACGCCTGGGGACGTCCAATGCCACCCGGTGCCGTCCGATGCCGTCCATGGGCCGCGTGTCGTTGTCCGGTACCGTGCCGCAGTGCTCGTGTATTGAGACATGGCACAGAATATCAATTTGCAAAAAAATCTTTTTCTAACCTGTGGCGCCCGCCGTCCGGCGCCGGACGACAAGTATAGCGCCACCTTAAGCGGATCGATTTTAAAAGCCCTATTCAAACGTGCAAGTTTTTGCTGCGAAAACTTGCAGTTGCAACTTGCACTTGTAATAAATTTTGTTCAAAGTCCCGTTTGAAAAACATGCAGCTGCGAATAATTCATTAGAAATCATAGCTAGGAATCAAGTTCACAAGTGTTAATAGCCATGCAAGTACAGTGAATTCATTGCAGCCGCATTCTATTTGCACCTTCCGGTTCTCACAGCAAAAACTTGCACGCGTGAATAGATCTTAAGAAGCATAAAATTATAAACTTAAGGTCTGCATTCGCTCAATGGTTAATTAAACCCCTTTAACCCCTTCTCACATTGAGTTGCCTGCAGGCAACTCAGCTCTGTGTATATTCGTTATATAGTATATATATTGCACCGTGTTTAACAATTGCAACACGTATACATGGTACTAAATTACTATAAGACGTGAGAACCCCCTCGGGCTCGAGCGTCAAGCTCCTATAGCTGAGTGGTGTTGGTACACGCCTCCCACTCCGGTCACTGGAGTTCGAAACCTAGCATAAAAGTATGTCTCAGGGGAAACAGAAAATATTCATGTGAGAAAGGGTTAAATACAGCAGTATTTTTTGTTCTAAATGAATACGCACAATGAGCTTGACTTTGTCCAACATATCGGCCCATGTTACTTTAAGGGGCGTCCAGAGTTCTGATGGGTCCATAAAAGAGTAGGTTTAGATTCTGGATTACATTTTTTGCTTAAGCTTACGCTTAGGCTTAGAAATACGCTTAAGCTACTGTTACGCCCCTCAAAAGTAACATTGGCCAAAATATCAATGGCCTACAACTATTAAGTGCTGTACACCTTTCAAACACCTTTGTACACTTTTATTTCTGTTGCCACGTTTAATCATTTGAATTAGAAACATAACTTATTTCAAGTGAACGCAGGTGTGTATATGTGCAAATTTGCATAACACTCATTACAACAATTTAGTGATAGATTTTCAAACTCACAAACTGCAACAATTGCGAATGCCAAAATTTGCACAAAAACAGTGCGAACTATTAAGTCTAAAAATGTGTTGAATTTTGAAGCTTGCCATCTAGTGACTCGAACGGAAAATCCAACTATAACGCAAAGTGCAATGCAGAAATGGTGAGTCAGGTTGACTCTCTCCGAAATAGGCTCTACGGAACTACGCAAACGGAGTCAAATTCGACTCCGCCACGGTCAAACGTGCGACTTAGTGAGACGAATTTGACTCTGGTTGAGCCGAATTTGATTCAGTCTGTGTAGTCCCGTAGAGCTTATTTCCGGGAGAGTCAATTTGACTCACCATTTTTGCAGTATGGTATTAGGTACCGCTGACAGTTTATACATTGGTTAAAAATAGGATGCAACCAGAGGTAAATAATTCCCGAGTCGGAACCGAGGCCGGAGATCAACAAAAGTTGCCGAAGCCGGAGGTGAGGCGAAATTAGTCAGTTAAAATGATGTTTAATTTTTTGATTTTAGCAAATATCTGTAATGTGTTGTTAAATTGTTTGCGATTACGCTTATTTTTTATATGAAACTCTGGCAATTTTTTTCCCAAAATTGTTCTAAAAGTTATAACGTAAAACGCGCCAATCAGGTAAACATTGTAAAATTTAACTGCCAAAATTGCCGGAACCTTTTGGCAAAACCTGTACCGGAACCGGACACAGACTTCCGGTTGTACTACTCTGTCATAAATAACAACATCCGCTTATTCCTTGTTTTGTTGTTTGTAGTAAAAAAATGATATTTTTATATACATAATGTTGAATCAAATTCAGCTTACAACAATAAACCAATCCATTAGGCCATATTTTAGACAAACCTAACTTTAATAGCAGAAATGATTTTTGGCTTAAGACTCGAACTCTAAAAATTGTATGAGCTGCTAAAACACACTGCAAATTCCAGTGAGTTAATTTTAACTCAGAATGAGTTGAATCCGCGCATAAGAATGTTTACTGTTAACTCAGAAATAAATAGAAATAAATAATTTTTTCTGTTAGTGATTAATTTACTTATCAGAATTTACAGTGAATGGATTTAGATACAGGCTTTACGGCCTACGTGTGGATTAGGGGCTGACCGTTTTTCTGCGGGACTGCCGTAAAGCTTCTAAGCTTTCGACTGATTTTTGCGTCGGCTTAGGTTTAAGTATAGGCTTATCCTTAGGCTTAGGTTTAGGTATAAAACTCTATTCTTATGTTTAGGTTTTAGGCGTACTCTGCAGAATATGCTTATACTACTATTGAAGCCCTGTTATATACATTGGCTGGCTTTACTCACTGTAAATTTTAGTGAATTAATTTTAATTTAGAATGAGTAGAATCACTGAGTCTGAAATTAGGACTTTCAGAAATCAAAATTCTGGAAACATTGAGCACATTCTGAGTTAATTATTTTATTTTTACGGAATTAAATATCAGCGCAGTGTGAATTAATGTTGACTGTTATTAACTCAGAAATAGCCAGAAATTATTACTAATACTCTCTCTGAGTTGATTATTAATCAACTCATCTGAATTTACAGTGTAACTAGTGACGTATGTGCTGTTTATGCTCATCTTGCCTCACAAATTTGGCTGCGGGTCTGCAAAGACTGTCATTACAATTGATTAACCCGGATATGTGTTTCCTTTTGTGGTAAAAATCGCCGTCCATTTGCGTTTCCGTTATAGAAATAACGAAAATTCTGTTATATTTCAGTTCAAAATTAGTTATAAATCACGTATATAAGTATATATTAGGTAATTTTTCATTACAGATATGCTGGAATAGTTCGAAAAATTAAAATCACTAAATTTATCCAAATTTTAGAAGTTTGCACCTATCTATACAGTAAAACTGGAACGTCATACATACGTATTTTGAAAAGGATTCCTACATACCTAATTTGTTTAGAATAGTTTCATAGCACATGTTAACAACTTTAAATGAAAACTTTGCATTAACCCCTTCTCACATTGAGTTGCCTATAGGCAACTCAGCGCAGTGTATATGCGTTAAATAATATATAATCGCACAGTGTTTAACAATTGCAACACGTATACATAGTACTAAATCACCACAAGACGTGAGAGCCCCCTCGGGCTCAAGCGTCAAGCCCCTATAGCTCAGTGGTGATGGTATACGCCTCCCACTCCAGTCACGGAGTTCGAATCCTGGCATAAAAGTAGGTCTCTGGGGAAATAGAAAATATTCATGTGAGAAAGGGTTAAGCATTGTTTTAGGTCAAATATTGCTCTGAAGACACAAAACTTTTTTGATTGTGTACTTAAAATAGCGCTGTATATGGGGTTCGCGATATACTGGGAAAGCCTCGAACACGTTTTGTCCGTGCTGATTCGACGTCAACATACAATGTTACGATCTAAATAGCGGGTATAACGACAAAATATGGATGTCACATGATATTGGCTTACAAATCACTGATCTCAAGCGATCTCATGTACAACCTCCGTCCGTTCGTAAACCTAAAGCTTTGAATGAGATATTAGGTTCAGAAAATATTAACAAAACATAGTTAGATGATACGCTAAGGAGCGGCAATCCGATATCCGTTACTGTTCTGTATACCTGTATTTTTAATAGAATCGGTGTTCGTTTCTGTTTCCGTTTTATAAAAATGTCCGAAATTTCGTCTACCTTATTTTATTAACAGAAAAATAAATCATGTTTTAAACTTTCTTGCTTAAATATCAGTTTTCCGTTTCCGTTATATATTTTTGACCACGATGCGTTTCCGTTAATATCTTCATTATTCACTTAAAGCCCAATTCACACGTGCAAGTTTTTGCAGCAAAAACATGCATAATCAACTTGAGCGTGCAACTTTTGTCACAAACCAACATTGAAGTTGTTGCAGCTCCAAATTGTTCAATAGAATTCATTCTGTTGAATTTAATTCGCACAATGCAGTTGCAAGTCGCTTGAATTTCTCGCACCTGTATTTTGATTGGTCAACTGGAAGGCATGTTGTTCAATGCTTCTAAATTAATTCAGACTTTTTGAAAGATGTTCAAGAAGCTTTAATTCAAATATCAAAGTTGTTTAATATTTTGTAGTCTACTGTTTCCATTTATTAATTTTTCATCTACTTATTTTTTTATTTATTCATTTATTTATTTTGATTTATTTTTACTTTATTAATTTATTTATTTATTTACTTATTCATTCATTGATTTATTGATACTTTTATTTTATTTTTCATTTATTGATTTTTCATTTATTTATTTATTCATTTATTTATTTTTTATTATTTCACTTATTTTTTATTTACTTATTCATTTATTCATTTATTTACTCATTTATTCATCTATTTATTTTTCTACTTATTCACTTACCACGTCTTCAGCCGTTAACCCAGAAATACTGTCCAATCTGTAAACTTGGCTATATTTCAAAATAACAGCTTCTATCGTCGCTTAGATTACCATAACTAACCTGCGCATTTCGTTTCTACCCACGATGCGTTATCATCCGTTTCCACGCAGTGTTAATATTTTTCTATCTTTTATCGAATACATTTACCTTATCTCTTTCTGTATTTTTTCCAAGCACAACCTTTACCTCGTTTGCCTAACTGGTAAACTATTTTAGCAAGGCAGCATTGTTCGACTGTTTAGGTTCTCAAACCAGCAGCTGTTACCCGGGTTACATCTTTGCTTCAGATTATTGTCACTGTGTAGCATTTGTCGGCTTTATGCAATAATTATATAGATTTGGTTTTGCGATTAACGCACAAACAGTACACCGGTCCCCAAATCATTTGGCCAATATTACTTTTAGGGGCGTTATTCCTAAGCCTAAGCCTAAAAATCTAAGCGTTGCAAATATGTATTCACTTTAAATTCCAATGAGTTGATTTATCAACTCAGCCAGCGAGTTAGTTATTTCTGAGTTAATAACAATAAGCATTAACTCACTCTGAGTTGAGTTGACTCTGGGTGAGTTGATTAATTAACTCAGAATGAACTGAATCAACTCAAAATCCTGAGTTCTGATAGTCCTAACTCAGACTGAGTGATTCAACTCATTCTGAGTTAAAATCAACTCACTGAAATTTATAGTGTTCCTAAACCTGAGCCTAAGCATAAGCCTAAGCGTAAGCCTAAGCATAAGCATAAGCCTAAGCCTAAACCTAAGCGTTGCAAATATGTATTCCTAAGACTAAGCCTAAGCCTAAGTCTAAGCAAAAAATGTAGTCTAGTATCGAAACCCACTCTTTTATAGACCCACCAGAAATCTGGACGCTCCTTGAAGCAACATGGACCAATTATTTGATATCATAATAACTGAATAATAACAGGAGTGTTGCGAAATCTGCGGACCCCAAAATTCGTATTTAGTACTGTCCAGCAAGACACTGTCTTATTGAATAATCGTTAATGGTTTGTCAACCAATATTTTAGACCGTTCAGCTGGTTTTTGCAATTAATCTAAGCTTCATGACGCCACTGGATAGTACTTATCATCTGAGGTTAATAAATATCTAATGGTACAATGCTGCAGACCTAATCATTGTCGATTGGCCTTCAGAAATATCTGTAACCAAATTAGTTGAAATAATAATGTTTACAATCGTATAACTATAGAAAATCAATTAAGCATTTCGTTAATAACATTGGCCAATGTAAAGATCAGGGGCGCAACGTTTTTCTGCGGAACTGTAATATTAAAGTCATCACTCAATATTATAAACGTTTTATAACTCTGAGCACAAGAATTCATCATGGTAGACCAGTCGTAGAATCGGATTAAACTTAGAAAAAGTAATTAATTTTATTCGAGTTTGAAATTTAGTAACTTAACATACCGGAACCGGCTATTAATTTTTAATACTGCAAATGTCTGCACAGCAAAAATGGTGAGTCAAATTGCCTCTCTCCGAAATAGGCTCTACGGGACTACACAAATTGAGTCAAAGTTCGACTCCGGCAGAGTCAAATTCGATTTACTGAGGTCGCATGTTTGACTCTGGCGGAGTCGAATTTGACTCAGTTTGTGTAGTCCCGTAGAGCCTATCTCGGAGAGAGTCAATTTGACTCACCATTTTTTGCAGTGTGTGAAGCACACTTGTTGAGTATTGTTTTTGGCAGCAAGCGTTGCAAGATTCAATATTAAGGAACTTCATAAATGCAGTAGGTACTAATGATAACAAAATTACCAATTTTCACACAAATAAAACTATCTTCATGAATTTTCATCCCTATGCCTTTGTCTTGTTCTGGCATACACACAAAATATATTGTCTTGACGTTTCAAGACTTCTACTTTCTTAAATTTTCAAAACTTTATGAACGGTATCAGAAATTTGTGTCTGAAATGGATAAAACATAAATGTATTATATTCAAGAAATTGTCAATTTGTAACACATAAATTTCTTCGTTTCAAGAAATAGTTATCCTATATTCAAGAGTTAATTTTTTGATTTATATTTATGACAACAAGTTGCTTCGTTTAAAAGTGTATATAAATAATCAAATTTCAAGAAAGGTTCAGGTTGAGCTCTCAGACGTCCCACGATAAGTTACGTCTTGGACGTATCTTAGGTTATTAAAATGGAGTATTCGGTTGAACTTTAGCCCGAATTTTGGAGTCGCTTCTCTTAAAAATCTTTATCTTGTAGTTCAGACATATATATGTCTATTTCAGAAATATTTGTCTTCATTATTCATAGACCAATGTCTTAAATTTCAGAGTTTTAAGTCAAAAAGCTTTAGATACATGTGTCTGCAAACTTTAAGACATAAAAGCCTAGAATTGAAGACATAAGATTGGAATCTGTATTGAGACTAGTGTGGGATGTAGGTGAGCATTTTTTATCCGACCCGCGATTTACCCGCTGGTTTATCCGCTCGCTGACTAACTTAGTTAATAGAAGTTTGGCAAAGGGTCCGCGGGTAAAGTCTCACTCTGATTCAGACATATTTCTTGAATATAAGACAATTTATATCGCGTGTAGAGACGGCTTGAAACAAAAAATACACTCAAAACGTCAATCAGAATGAAAAAGCATGCATAAATCAAACATAAAGCTCAAATAAAAAAGAAAATTTTTTAAGTAAAACCAAAATCAAAAATTTAAGTAAAAAACCAAAATAAAATATTTCATTTTTACGTAAAAACCAAAACAAAAAGTTTAATTTTTAAGTAAGACCAAAATAAAAAAAGTTAATTTTTAAGTAAAACCAAAATAAAATACTAAATTTTTAAGCAAAACACCCAAAATAAATGTAATTTTAAGTAGAACAGAGTATGAACTCTAATTTTTAAGTAAGACCAAAAAAAATTAATTTTTTAGAATTTCAAAATGTTTCTCTAAAAAGCTGAAATAACGTAACTTATTTGATTCAAGAATGCCGCAGTACCAGCTGGATTTAGAGAGCGAAATCGGCGGATGGGGAAGATATCAGTTTGCATCATTCTTTTTCTCAGGGTTCACGACTGGAATGGCTGCGCTCCAGATTATGAACCTTGTATTTATTGGATACACACCCAGAAATCGTTGCGAACTGCCGCTTATTGACAACGGACACACTAATTATACAACCGGAACCGGAAACAGCAGTGTAAAAGCTGACAAATTTGATGGTGTTTTGCATTTTGCTACAAATCCACATCTACTGACCGCTTTTTATATCACCAACGATCAAAAATCGCACTGTCGATACTGTGATCCCACAGGCTACTTGGCGAAAACAGAACACATCGCACAACAAATGGAGCGTTCTGAATGGTCGAAAAACGCAACATATGGAATCACACATTCTGAGTGGTTAAAAATTGCCGTTAAACAGCGTGCTGATTGGGCGAATAATACATCTTTAAGCGCATATTCTGATTGGCTAAACACTCAGGAAATTCTGCGTTTTGATTGGTCAGAATTGCTGAACGTGACGAGTACGTGTCAAATCAATGAATCCAAAGCGTGCACCGAGCGTATTTATTCAACCGAACGTTTCTCACGAACTTTGGTCACCGATATGAGTATGATTTGCGAAAACGCGTGGAAAGAAAAGCTGGTGCAATCGTTGAATATGTTCGGTTGTTTCGTAGGGTCATGGCTTGTCGGCGTTGCCGGAGATCGGTGGGGTCGTAGAACTGTAACCATATATGTTGGTACTTTTGCTGTTGTTGTATATCACAGCATTATATTTGTCACCGATTATGTTGTTTTGTGTATTTTGGAAGTAAGTTTCAACTCATACAAATGTTTTGTATCAAAGTTCGTCAGAAAAGAGTACAAGACTTTGTCCGCATTCGAAATCGTGCGAGGCATCATTTGTCAGGAGGTG
Organism: Enoplolaimus lenunculus; assembly: GCA_030248215.1. NCBI lineage: Eukaryota > Metazoa > Nematoda > Enoplea > Enoplida > Thoracostomopsidae > Enoplolaimus > Enoplolaimus lenunculus. Next base: position 245,594 of record JASANG010000443.1, read on the forward strand.
ACATGTCTTACAGCTTTCGAACCAGTGATTGATAAGCTTTAATGCAAGATGCATATATGTACAACCGACACCCAGAGTGCAGTTGAAAATCGCATAAAATAAGTTCTGAGACGTTATATCAAGAGTGCATAAAAAAGAGTGTGCAACTCTTGCGGTTCCGCATGGTATAAAATGTACCACCGGCCGTTGCGTTTTTGGACTGCCCTCCTTATTTATAGCGGGTCGCTGTCACATTCTGTAACCCTAAATTAAACAATAAGAGAAGCATTTTTGACGCCGGATGCATAAACCGTCATGGTTCGCACAGGTTATACCCCTCTTTAAATAAGGGGGTCGGCCAAAAATGCAATGCGTACCGGAAACATTCTTTCCTACACAGAATGGACCCAGTTGCATACTCTTGTTAAGTATTCATCATTCACTCTTGTTTATACGAAACCAACTGTAATTGAAACTAGTCAGCCGGCTTTGCGCAATGTGCAAACGTTAGCGAATAAGCAGCAGTCTGTATGCGAATTTTCTTTTCACAAAACAATCACTTTTCTGTTCTAAGAAAATATTGTCAACAAAGTGATAATGGAAAGTTGCCCAAAATACGTATGCGAGGCATTCCAGCTTTAATGCATAGGTATAGATATGTGGTTTCATAAATGTTAAATAAAACTATGCGGTCAAACTTGTAATGCCATATTGTAAATTTTACAATTATCTAAAGGTAAATTCATCGGCGCTTGTTCAAATGTTAGAAACAAAAGTATGCGAGTTCGGCATGTAGACGGTTTTCGTTATGGTAGGGTTTTGCTTAGCAATTCAAAATGTGACCTTTGCTAAAGATTTCGGTAGATTTCGCGTCAAAAAGTTTCTCGACTCTTCCGGTGGAGACACATCCCTAATTTCCTCTGTATCTGCAGGTGGTCTCATGTGGGAAATATAATGAGCAAAAATATTGCGGCGGTTAAAAATATGTAAAAAAATGGCACCCACACGGAACACGTCTGGCGGACTTAGATATAGTAGCAGGCTTAATCTTAGGCTCAGGATTAGTCCTGGATTTAGGTTTAGGCTTACGCTTAAGCTTAACCTTAGGCTCAGGATTAGTCCTGGATTTAGGTTTAGGCTTAAGCTTAACCTTAGGCTCAGGATTAGTCTTGGACTTAGGTTTAGACTTAAGCTTATAGGCTCAGGATTAGTCTTGGACTTAGGTTTAGACTTAAGCTCAAACTTAGGTTTAGGTTTTCGAATCAGGTTCGTTTCCGTGGAGGAAATTTTATATGGGGGGGCAAGGTAAACAAGGGGGCCTAGGACAACTCCTGTGTGCACCTAAATTCAATTTTCCAGGTAATGGTTGGATTCTGCTGTTTTGGTATCGTAATGCCTGCGTATTGTCTGTTCACTGAGTATGTAGGAACGGACCATCGTACAACACCGTCAATCTGGTGGCAGTGTCATTTCACCACCGGCTACTTAATTGTCGGAGTCGCTGCGTATTTGATCCGCGACTGGCAGCAACTGCAAATCGCACTTTCCCTGCCGACTCTGGTGTTAACGCCGTGCCTTTATTTGATGCCTGAATCCGTCCTTTGGCTTGTTAGTCAAGGTCAATATCGTCGTGCTGCAAATGCGATCCGTTACATCAAACGCTGGAATGGCCTCGATCACGCCGTGTGTCGCATTGATTTTGAGTCATCGTCATCAAAAATTACGTCATCGTCGTCGACGACATCGTCAAAAATGACGCCATCGACCGATGCGACGAACACAAACATAACATCGCCACCGGATGTGACGTCATCAAACATGACGTCATCGTTACATGCAGCGAACTCGACCGTGCCGTCGTCAGCGAATTTGACTGCATTAAACGTGACGTCATCGTCAGAGACAATTAACTCAAATGCGATGCCACCATGCAATGTGATGGCATCAAATATGACGTCATCGTCGGCAGCGATGACTTCATGTGATGTTGCAGCACACTTTTCGAAGACAAACGCTAATGATAACGACACAGATATAGCGATGACGTCAAATGACGTTGCAGCATACTTGTCGTCAAAGACTGACGCCGATGATGACGACAGTCCGGAGCCTGACATAAAAGAGCTGGAGCAGGATGTGTCGGCATCAGCGACGCCAGTACGCGATCTGTTCCGACATCCGGTGATGTGTAGAAATTCATGCATAATATTTTTTGCATATTTCGCGTGTTCAATAATGTATTTTGGAATATCGCTCAATGTTAGCTTTCTACCTGGAGACGTATTCCTGGTCTACGCACTGTCTGGATTGATTGAAATCCCAGCGTTTGTGGTCACCGCTCCTTTGGTTGCAAGCGTCGGCCGAAAACCAATTATAATCGCCCTGTATGGTGGCGGCAGCCTTTGTCTAACTATTTCTGCGTTACTACCAACCAGTCTATCGTGGCTCATTATCGCTCTAACAGGCGTGGGAAAAATGTGCGCCGCCGGCGGATTCAGTGCTACCTACCAGTGGTCGGCGGAAATTTTTCCCACGGTCTCGAGAAATTCTGGTATAGGCATCGCGTGTGCTATGGGTCGTCTAGCATCTGCGATATCACCCCTGGTTGCACTACTAGGCACCTACTACGAACCGTGGGTTCCGTTCCTTATTTACGGTCTAATTGGCGAAGCGAGTGCATTGACAATGTTCTTGTTACCTGAGACAAAAAATACTACGCTACCTCAAACTGTGGCTGATAGTATCGCGTTATCACGCATAGCGACAAAGTATCACGCACCACCCCAGCAATCTATGAGTACTACACCGTTACAGAAAGCCGACACCGTACCCGTAGAAATTTTGGACGAATCTTTTGAAGGAGTCCGTTTGCCTTTGACCCAGAGTGAAAATAACGATGACGTCATCGCTGAATCCAACTTAAGACAGTCACCGGATGAATCGAGTGTTAAATTTGAATTGAAGCTTGATTTGGACGAGGAATGTGAAAACTTAGAGCCCAATAACGAGCAGAATAGCGGTTCCGGTGACAAATATAGTGGCGCTGTGCGGAACAGGGTCTAACATTGTCGTTGAATAAGAGCATCGGTGTCTGAGTGGTGTATAGAATTGTGGGCCCATGTATAGAACAGGGCATGAACAGTAGTATAAGTATAGTCCTAAGTCTAAGACTAAGCCTAAGCCTAAGTAAAAAATAGTTTAAAGCTTAAACTGGCTCTGTTATAGCCCCTTCGGAAAACGATCCGGTCTTGTTCTATAAATGGGCCGAATTGTGTATAACAAAGAAAACAAATTGTTTTGTAAAGAATGGCTGAGTTTCTGAAACCCTACTTAAGTACAACTTAGTACTTGTGCTAAGTAATTACTCAATCATTTTGTCTTTTTAAACGCATACTTAAGATGAGTAAATACTTATGTCGCTAACTACACTTGATACACTACAAATTAACCGTCCAGACATACTAACCTTGTTCTAATTAAAATTGTCGATTCATACTGCCTCGTCAATATAAAGCAAATTTATTACTTTCTTATAATAACAATAGCTGGCATTTGGCGTTTGTTTCTGCTGGAAAATTTAAGTATTTGCGACTAAAGTAATTCACTTATTTATATCTTAAGTAAATACTTAAGTAAGATTTTAGAAACCCAGCCAATTTGTCAAACTTATAATATTTGCGCCTGGTTTGACTCCCGGCAATGGGATGAATCAATATGTAAAACTTGAGACATTTGCATCTTAAATATTAAGGCTTGAAATGATTTATAGTGAAGAAATAAATTTCATGAATTTATAAGACACAAATTTCTCTCTTTCAAAACGAATACGTCTTATATATCAGATCTGATTTTTAATTTAATATATGTAACAGCTCGTTTTGTTTATATATATTATATCCAAAATCTAAAAAATTTCGATGCAACCGCCATCTTCTTTTAAAACTTTATAAAGCCTGATATTCGCAACACATCAATTGTGTTTGCAGAAAAATAAAACATCTTTGAAACTTTCATACTTCAATATTCGTTTTCCGTTTCTGTTATTTTTTACTATCTGACTACACCCTGATATATATTTACAATTTTAAACCTGCCCTGGTCGCTTCACGTTAAATTCGGAAAACCTTAGTTAAGTTTCATCTTCTTTAGGCTTGCTTAAAACTGAGATTAGCTGTAGCATTTTAGATTTACTTTTAAACGTAGACTTTCGTTTATAACGGTTTAAGGCATACGGGTTTGTGAAATAGACTCGAGCCTTTTAGAAAAAAGGTCCCATGTAAGGATCAGGGGTGGAACGTTTTTCTGTGGGACTAGAATAGAGTAGGCTTAAGGTTTAGACTAATTTTTTGCTTGGCTAGGCTTACGCTTAGGCTTAGGCTTAGGAATAAACTCATTGTGACGCTATGGCTTAGGCTTAGGCTTAGGAATAAACTCATTCTTACGCTTAGGCTTAGGCTTAGGAATAAACTCATTCTTACGATTAGGTTTAGGCATAGGCTTAGGAATATGCTTATAATACTGTTCCGCCCTCGTTCTTTACATTGGCCGAAAAAAGTTTGGACGCTTTTCTTAAATAAATTTCGGATTTTCTTGCGTAATTGTTGCAAAACTTTCGCATTTTCGCACTTGGTTCTAAATGTATTGTGTTAACTTGTGGCCTGTTTTATTAATCAATGTATTTAAATGAGTTCAATAGTTTCAATATTAGTTGAAATAGTAAATCTTCTATCTTTTAATATATGAACAACATTGAACATTGCACAAACTGGTGAATCAAATATTGACTCTCTCCGAAATAGACGTTTCGGGATTACACAAATTGAGTAAAAATTCGACTCCGCCAGAGTCAAATTCGATTCACTGAGTCGCACGTTTGACTCTGGCGAAGTTGAATTCGACTCAGTTTGTGTAGTGTCGAAAAGCCTATTTCGGACAGAGTCAATTTGACTCACCATTTTGTTTGCAGTGTAGATGGCTTGTAAAACATAATAACTCGGTCACATTACAGATGTCATTCGAAACATTTTTTGGCTTCCAAACCGCATCTTTCAAGACGATTTTATAATTAGAGAAGCATTAGAATGAGTTAGCAAAATGCAATTAAATAACAGGGTGTAACCGGATATTCATTTACGGTACACTCAAAATAATATTTCTGATGTTTAAGAAAAAATTCCTTACATTTAAGAAATGTAATTAGCAAGGTGCACTTGAGAAGTATTTCTGTTATAACAGAAAAGTGTTCAAAAAATTTTTTTAAATAAAGTCTGAAAATAAACGTTTTCCAGTTATTTTTAGAAAAATTGCCTTAAATATCACAAAAACTTTTCAGATTTGCCACAGAAAATACGTTTCTAAATAAATTCAGAAATACTTTTTTGTGTGTACAATTCGGTGTCCGTTTCCGTTTTTATATGAATATCAGAAATTTTATTTTTATGCTATAAATTAGTTAACGTGAGTTGATGATTTGTTAGTTTAAAGGGTCACAAATAATAACTTAGTTTTAGTTTTCTCGATGTTTACCCTCTCTGCTCGAATCCAGTAACGCGGCCGTCAAATCGTTTTTACTGCTCCACCCAAATACAGGAAATAACACCAAATTATACACACACCTTCGAATTATACGTGTCCTAATTGTTGTAGCCTGATCCGAAACTCTTTGTGCACACTGTGCCTAAATTCCGGTTTAATCCAGCCACTGGTCCACAATATACCAATGTTCTTCAAGTTCCTCGAAAACCGTGCAACTGTAACCCCGAGAGAATTATGCCCAATGTTTCCAACAGCCGTGCCATTCTAACGCCATTACAATTACACCAAATTTGTTCCAAACGAACCCCGTTAGAATGGCTTTTCACAGAATTAATGCAAATTTATTCAGAAACAAAACCACAACTCGGTCATGAACAAATCTGAGACTAATTCCGGTCCTGGCTGCCGTTCTGGATATCTCGACCAAATTTGCATAAAACTTCAACCGAGTCCAGCAATCGGAACTCCGTCTAGTATACCCAACCAGGCCCAACACCCAGAAACAACAACATACGACAACAATATACACCCATGTTTTGGGCTGACATTATCCTAGCTATGTCGTTAACTGCAAATACAGGCAGTAAAAATACGCAATGTTTAGTGGCCATACAGAGCCCAGATAAAATTCACATTCCGGCACAACCGCCATAGAACTGATTTTATAATCTTTACACCGTAAAGCAACGCCTATAAAGCTTAACTTTTGTTCTAAGAGAGACTATGTGGAGCCAGGGACTCCCTTAAGGTATGGTTTAGGATTTGGTTTTAATTTATGTTTTAGTTTTTAGATTGAAATATGATTGAGCGTAGCACAGCCAAATTCAATTAAAAATCACGTATATCTCGCAATTTATCATTACAAACATGCTGTAATTGTACGATAAGGAATAAATATTACAAAATTCATCCAAAATCTTAAAAATTTCAGTGCATCTGCTATTTTTGCTTTAAAATTGTAAAAAGTCCGGTGAATATTTGCATGCCTCAATAGTGTTGGCAATTACAATAACACATCTTTGCAAAATTTCTACTTCAATATCCGTTTTCCGTTTCCCTATTTTGATTACTAACCATTTCTGATATTTTTACTATCCGTTTACGAAACTAACAGCATATTTGCAAACACGCCCTAGGGGCGGAACTACAAGCTTTATTCCTAAGCCTAAACCTAAGCCTTAACCTAACCCTGAGCGTGAGAATGAGTATATTCCGAAGCCTAAGCCTAAACCTAAGCCAGGCAAAAAATTAGTCCAAAACTTAAGCTTATTCTATTCTAGTCCAACACAAAAAACGTTCCACCCCTGATCTTTACATGTGCCCAGATTTCTAAAACCCAGAGAAGCTCTTGTACGCCTTCCCCTGCATGCGCTTTAGGCTTAGCATTAGAAAAATATTCACGTTCGTTGAAATGTTTTCCTAAACCTAACCTTTCTTAAATTTTACCAAAGTCTACAAGAACCCCAGACATTTTAATATCTCCTAAATCATACAATTTTAAACTTTTTAAATTCTGCAATATTTCAACTGAAACAACACCAACGGCCAGATTTCTCAATTTACCATCATTTGTTTGCTTTTTTTCACACCATTTTAAATTTTAACCTGTCTTTTGAAGTGATATTCAAAAATAATAAACTGTAATAATTTCCCATTTTATTAATGTACATTGCAATTTATACTGAGCAAACATTGTTATTAATATTAATTAAATGATGAAATGCGATACTTTTTGTCTTTTATTGCGTGCAAACAGTTTTAATTTCATACAAATTTTGAACAGAAATTTTTGTCACCGACACCAGGGTTTTTTTGCGCACTGTAAATTTCAATGAGTTGATTAATCAATTCTGCTAGCGAGTTTGTTAGATCTGAATTAATATCAGTAAACATTAACTCACTCTCAGTTGAATTGATTGTCACTCTGAGTTGAGTGACTCTGGGTGAGTTGATTACTTAACTCAGAATAAATTGAAACAACTCCAAATTTTGAGTTCTGATAGTCCTAACTCAAACGGAGTGTTTCAAGTCTTTCTGAGTTAAAATCAACTCGCTGAAATTTACAGGGCGTTTGAATTTTAACAAAAATTCTGCGGTTGAGAGTAACAGAACTTCCTCGTTGAGGTTTTGAGTTAACGATTACTTGTTGATCCTCGTCTATGCACTGCAAAAAATGGTGAGTCAAATTGACTCTCTCCGAAATAGGCTTTTTCTGAATACACAAAATTGTCAAAATGTAACTGCAACTGAAAACTTTAAGCTCTACCTTTAAACGAATAACAAAATCTAAACTTTAAATTCTACTTCATAGCGGCAAGCAGTGATGTTAGCCCCACTAATTCTCAAATATACCTCGATATTTGGTTCAACAGTATCCTTTCTATAGTGAAAACGACGCTCCATTGAATTGGTTAATTTTTAAAAATCTGGGTCCTGTTATTTATTATTTCATATGATTTCATATTTAAAGTTTTGAAATGCTCAAAATGCTTAACTGCATTTAAACTTAAGGCCAAGTTGTTCCTGTGATTTGAGAATTGACAGACCTCCACAAATATCATAATTTTACACGTTAGTAGATGGCTAAAACAGTCAGCTATACAAGCAATTTTTACTGAAACTGTGAACAATGCAGACAAACATACTGCAACAAAAAGTCAAAAGTTACACACTTTAGTTTTCGATATAATTACTAAAACTCAAAATTCCGATTGCGATTCCGGTTCCGACAAAAAATTTGATTCCGATTCCGATTCCGCTTCCGACAAAATTTACTTCCGATTGGAACCCTTCTGTATAAAGCGTTTTGTAAATATTCAGTAACAACCGTAGATTACCAAATAACGTGTGCTACGATATTAATAAAAATTTCCAATCCATAAATTAATCATAACCCAGTATTAAAATTAAAAAGAGCATAACTTACAACCGCAACAAAAATTGCAATTACCTTTATTGCAGTATTAGTGCAAGCAATTGTGAAAATGTCCGCTGCGTGTAGCATACCGTGTTCATCGTACATTGTACGAGCGTTGTTCTTTATATTAATCACAGCTGCAATTGGACTTCTTATTCGACAATGCATCGTCCTGACCGAAGAATATTTAGCCGATCCGGTTGCGTCGAACGTTTATACGAAAACTCCGCAAGCGTTCCCAGTTTTGATGTACTGTCCTCGTCACTGGATTAACGGATCGATCCTAAACCGGTATAATATTTCAGCGGAAGTAATCCTGTTTGCGTTTGGTTTTCTTCCGATGATACGCGATATTACACTATTGACAGCAATTACTCATGCAGTACGGACACTACAATCGCATGATCCAAGCATTAAGCTGAAAATGCACAATAAATTCTACGACAGCTTGCAACAATTAAACGTGACGTCATTGCAACTATTTTTGCACGCAATCGCACTTCAACCCAACGCAGTGATTCAAACTGTCCCGCAAGATTCAGTTGGAATTGCAGTTGACATTGACGTTGAATTAAAGTTAACCGTTGACACGCCGTGTTTTAAGATTAAACCGCTTGTAACCTTGACAATGCTATCAAGTATGTATCAACCACTCATTTTACAGTTCACCTTTTATAATCCTTCGCTTCGACAGCTAAATCATCTTCCCGATACTGGACGTGTTTATTTAGGACCACACGGAGAGACAGCTTTTCCAAAAGGCTCAACGCTCCGCATTGCGCCAGGGCGTCAGTATGACCTTAGCATCCACGCCGTATCGTTTCGTCGTCTTCATACCGCCGCAAGACCGTGTAGCGATCGCTTCACTGCTGCCGGCCAAATGGACTGTATAGTTCAGTGTTACAACGAAATCGTCTGTTCTGGCATATGCCGGGTATTTCATCCGAATTACGTCAACGGAAGCTTGAGTAGAAATCTGCCTTGTTCAACCTACGACCCCTCGGAAACGCATTGTTTTTCACGATTGCAAACGTACCGATCGTATTTTGACGTCGAATGCGGCAACCGCTGTCCGGAACCGTGTCAAACGGTCTCGTATCAACAATCAGTGTCAACTGAAGATTCGCCAACCGCTCATCAAAAAAGCCCTTACAACTCACGAATCACGTTGACTTTCGCTGATCCGTGGAATTGTTTACAAATTGCCGAATTTCGAACGCTCACATTTCCGAGGCTGATTTCAAATTTTGGCGGTGTGATTTCGATATTTTTAGGCTTTTCAGTGGTGTCGCTTGTGCGTGACGTTGGTGTTATCGTGTATCGTTATTTGTTCGGCGGAAGCACGCGTTTATAACAGCACAAGCTTAATGCTATACTACGCCCATTTATTGAACAGGGCCGGAACAGTAGTAAAGCATGTTCCAAAACCTAAGCCTAAGCCTAAGCGTAAAGATGAGTCTATTCCTAAGCCTAAGCCTAAGCCTAAGCCTAAGCGTAAGGATGAGTCTATTCCTAAGCGTTAGCCTAAGCCTAAGCATAAGCCTAAACAAAAAATAAGTCTATAGGCTAAAAGTAAGGATGAGTCTATTCCTAAGTCTTAGCATAAGCCTAAGCCTAAGCCTAAGCCTAAACAAAAAAATAGTCTAAAGCTTAAACTGATTCTATTATAGGCCCTCCGGTAAACGATCCGGTCATGTTCTATACATGGGCAACATACTACATCATTATATTGTTAAAATATATCTAAAACCGAATGAACTATTTCACACTTCACTAGACATGATTTACGCGAGCCATGCACGGAAGTCGCAATCAGAGCCAAAGCAGCCACGCCTTTACCTCCCATTTGGGAACCACCCCATAGAGGGCCCGAACCCTAAGATTTTAAACAAATAATTTAAAAAAAACTTTCATTATAGCGAAGGGCCCCATTCGGAGGCTTCTGATGGAGGACGGGGTAGCAAATGTTATGAAACGCAAAAATTGTAAGGTAAAAACCTTATCATTTTATCACGAAAAGTTTTCTGATGAGTAAAATTGTAAGGTAAACACCCTATCATTTTATCACAAAAAAATTCTGATGAAAAGTTAGGGCCCTTATCTTTTTTACAAAACATTTTTCTATGGGAATAATTGTAAGGTAGGTAGGTGTAAAGTTGAAACCTAGTATATAGCACCAATCACCAGATACACTGTAAATTTCAATGAGTTGATTAATCAATTCAGCTAGCGAGTTGGTTATTTCTGAATCAATATCTGTAACGATTAATTCACTCTGAGTTGAGTTGATTCTTACTCTGAGTTGAGTTGACTCGGGGTGAGTTGACAAATTAACTCAGAATGAATTGAATCAACTCAAAATTCTGAGTTCTGATAGTTCTAACTCAGACTGAGTAATTAAACTTATTCTGAGTTAAAATCAACTCACTGACATTTACAGTGTAGTAATAGCTTCGTAGGTGGTCTCAAATTTCGCGCAGAATGTGATAGAATTTTGAAGCGCTTTTATTCGGTGATCCAACGGTTTAACAAGACCTATTGCCAACTGGTGTTTAGCGGCTACACATATTTGAACGGAATTTTCAAATTTAAGATACTCATTGCTCTACGTAATCCTACTACTATTTCGCTGTTTTATGGTCTCCAAACAAATTTAAATTCAACTTCTTCATTTTAAAACTAATCTCTTTTTCTGTTAGCCCTAAAATCACAAGCGTCCGCGTGTGTCGTTCATGAGATACCGTGATTTGTTGACAGCAGTGGTAAACAAATTTAGCCCATAAAACACGGCTGTAACCAGGGTGTAAACGGATAGTAAAAAATAACGGAAACAGAAAACGGATATTGAAGTATAAAAGTTTTAAAGATGTTTTATTTTTGTGCCAACAAATCTATTCTTCAGGCTTTCTAAAATTGAAATAAAAAATGGCGAATGCATCTAAATTTTTAAGATTTTACATGATTTTTGTAATTTTTGTTTTATATGGAATGATTGCAGCATATATGTGTAATTAACCATTGTAAGATATATACATGATTTATAACTAATTTTGAGCGTAAAAACTAACACAATTTCCGTTATTTCTATAACAGAACCGGAAACGGACACCTTTTTTTACCGGAAACGGATATCTAGTATGCGTTACAATTAATCCGTTCATTTGTTTTAACCTTGGCGTAACTGAAATTGTTGGCTGTTGGTGCATCTGAGTATGTAATGCAAAATGAAGACTAATAAGACACCAAAAAGAAAAACAAAAAAACCAAAAAAAAAAAAATATCTAGTAAGTACGATTTTGAAAACCTAGCCAATATTTGTTTTGCAGTACCATTGTCAGCAAACAGATCTTACAAACGCCGTCAATAGCGGATCTATAGAGCTATTACGGAGTGTACGCCCAACCCCGTCTGAAATTTTTTGTGATAAAATGGTAAAGGTCACACTACCTTTTACAATATTTCATTGCTTATTGTAAAAATTGCGTTTCATAACATTTGCCAGGTGCATCCGTCGGAAATTTTCGGATCCGTTGATGCTGAACGCCGTGTTTTGAACCCTAAAATAAAAATCGTTTCGAAACTTAATTTTACACTTAATATATATTAAACATTTTGGATTAATTATTAAATATCCATTATATGTACAATTGTACACTGTAAATTTCAGTGATTTGATTTTAACTCAGAATGAGTTCAATCAATTAGTTTGAGTTAGGACTTTCAGTAATTAGAATTTGGAGTTGATTAAATTCGTGTTAATTAATCAACTCACCCAGAGTCAACTCAACTCTCAGAGTGACTTATTGTTTACTGATATTAATTCAGAAATAACCAACTCGCTCGCTGCATTGATTAATCAACTCATTGCAATTTACAGTGTAAACTGCATACAAAAATGCAAAAGTAATCCAATGCTCGGAACGCCGTTTCGCGGTCCGGCAAATGTTTGTTTTGGACTTTTTTGATTCCTTTTCCCGAATGATAACTTGTTTCATTTTTTATTGGTCACTAAAATTGCGGTTTGACGTTATTGATGTAACCTAATATCTTCAGTTCAAAACCCATAATCTTTCTTTTTGATTAAGTGATTCTACCGTAATCTCGTTAATGTCGACTGAACCAGATAAAACTTTTGAAACACAACCTTTGTGCTGAAATGCAAGAACGCTAACGTTGTACTGATTGCGGCACATGTAAACATCAGTGGTTGAACGTTTTGCTGTGGAACAAGAATAGAGTCGCTCTAAATTTCAGTGAGTTGATTTTAACTCAGAATGAGTTGAATCCACACAGACGCGTGAGCTCTGAATTAGGTGTTTCAGAACTCAGAATTATGAATTGATTTAACTCATTCTGAGTTAATTAATCAACTAAGCCAGAATTGAATCAGCTCAGAATGAGTTAATGTTTACTGTTATAACTCAGAAATAACCTGAAATAACCAATTCTTCATCTGAGTTGATTAATCAACTCATCGGAATTGACAGTGTAACCTTTAAGCTTTAGACTATTTTTTTGCTTGGCTCAGGCTTAGGCTTAAGGCTTAGGAATATGCTCATTCTTACGCTTAGGCTTTGGCTTTTATGCTTAGGTTTATGAATAAGCTTATAATACTTTGGCGCTGATTGCCAACAATCGTTTGGTGGTAGCTATAAAAACAATGCTTCGCATCAGATATTAGTTTTCAACCCAAAATCTCTATCGCTTGAGTTTTTAATTAAAATTAATGGTGCCATTTTACTATGGGGACCCAAGTAAGAGATGGAGGAAATGATATTTTTATTTTTCATCTTTAGAGGATACCCGGTGTTATTCGGTTACGGACGGCATGCATTTTTAAGTCACCCCTCATTAGATTTACGCCCTTCTTGTTTATATTCCTTCTATCGATCAGAACTTTGAAGTTCCACTGTAAACTCCAATGAGTTGATTAATCAATTCCAGCTAGCGAGTTTAGTTATTTCTGTATTAAAATCAGTCTCCATTAACTCACTCAGAGTTCAGTTGATTCACACTCTCAGTTGAGTTGACCATGGGCGAGTTGAAGAATAAATTGAAACAACTCAAAATTTTGAGTTCTGATAGTCCTAACTCAAACTTAGTGGTTCAAGTCATTCTGAGTTAAAATCAACTCATTGAAACTTACAGTGTTCCAACGATTTAATTTGCCATTTTCAGCCAATGAACAATGCTGCTATTTGCGTTGAAATCTTAAAATTAATCAACTCATAGAGAGAATTAGTTATTTTAGGTTATTTCTGAGTTAACAGTAAATGTTTGTTCACTCTGAGCTGATTTAATATACCGGATCAGTTAATTAACTCAGACTGAGTTCAATCAATTCTGAGCTTGGGTTTTGAAAGACATAAATCAGAGCTCATATTTCTCCATGGATTCAACTCATTCTGAGTTAAAATCAACTCGCTGAAATTTACAGTGCATTCTTTATGTTATTTGCCAGAGAATAACAACCTGGTGACTCGAACAAAAGGACGGTCATAAAAGGGGTCCCTATTTTTGTGTCAAAATTCATGGGAATCCACGTGTCCCGTGTTACACTGTAAATTCCAATTATAAGTTAAACTCACGCAAATAGTTATTTCTGAGTTAATAAATGTTAATTGACTCTGTCGGAGTCGACTTTTGACTCGGTTTGTGTAGTCAGGAAAAGCCTATTTCATAGAGAGTCAATTTGACTCGCCATTTTTTGCAGTGTACACTGTGAATTCCAGTGAGTTGAGTTTGACTCAGAGATTGAGAATCAAACCAACTCAGAGTGAGTTAGTGCTTGCTGTTACTGATTCATAATTAATTAACTCGCTATTTGAGTTGATTAGTCACCTCATTAGGGTTTACAGTGTATGTGAGTAATAAAGTTTGTTATTTTGTGCGTTGACGTTTCAGTTAGATTCCGTAATTGGAACGAGTCCGCAAATTATAATTACAGTCCATAAAAGAGGTCAGACCACTCGAATGGCCTAATAAACAGATACTCAGACCACCCGCACTGTAAATTTCAGTGAGTTGATTTTAACTCAGAATGAGTTGAATCAGTCAGTCTGAGTTAAGACTATGAAATCTCACAATTTTTAGTAGATTGAATTCATTCTAAGTTAAGTAATCAACTCGCCCAGAGTCAACTCACGGAGAGTGTGAATCAACTCAACTTGAGTGAGTTAATGTTTACTGATATTAATTCAGAAATAGTCAACTCGCTAGCTGAATTGATTAATCAACTTATTGAATTTTACAGTGTATGCAACTTGAGCGACTAAAATTATCTAAAAAATCATTTGAAATAAATTTATAGAATAAAGATCTATTTTTGAAACACGAAAATTAGTAATTAAAATATTCTATTTTTTTAGAACAAGGGCTCGTGAAGTTCGTTTACGCTTAAACTCATTTTAAATCTTACATATTTTTTAGTTTAACCTAGCCTTAGGCAATGAACTTTAAGAAACACATAATTTCTCTGCTGCACTTGTTACTTACTTAAACAAAAAATAAGTTTAATTCCTGGGACAATGTAAAGAACATGGGCGGAACCGTACAAGCATATTCCTAAGGCTAAGCCTAAGCTTAAGCGTAAGAATGCGCATATTCCAAAGCCTAAGCCTAAAGTTAAGAGCCAAGCAAAAAAATTAGTCAAAGCTTAAACTGACTCTGTTATAGCCCCTCCGGAAAACGATCCGGCCCTGTTGTATACATGGGCCGAAAAACGTTCCGCCCCGCATCTTTACATGAACCTAATCTCGTGTTAAAGTTAAAAATATGTCTAAATGAAGTAACTTACAATTCTAGATTAGTTACTCCGTTCAGCGATTTAAGTTTTACTTAAACTATAATATTCAAGTTTTAAATAGTTTAAGCTATAATTTAAGTTTAAGTTTTTACGGAGTATACCTACATATCGTGATCACAAATGAAACCGAAATCATTCCACAACGTCATACTGACAGTTGTAAAATGATTACGGCAACTGCGATGTCACTGATTGGCTCAAAACTCGTTTTTGTCGCTATGATGATAGTTGCCGTATGCTTAATGTTTTTCCAACTCGGCCAATTAACAATCGAATACGCCTCTGAACCAATAGCGTCCAGTATGAACTCGAAACAGCCGGATAAAATGCCAGAAATTATGTTTTGTCCTCGTTTCTGGATAAACGCATCTCAAGTGGAACGTTACAGTATATCACATCGTGCAATTGCGTTTGCAATTTCATTGCAACCGTTCGTGCGCGATATTAATTATTGGCTTGCACTAATTAACAATTTTAACAATTGCGCACCTGGTGTGGGCTGTAGTCGAACGGCAAATATTGCACAAGAAGTGCAACTGCAGCATGAATACTACAGCATGCGGCGTGCGATGAACGTAAGCTCACACGACGAGCTGATGCGATCGTTGGCTCTCGATCCAGACGCAGTTTTGAACAAAATTTCGAATCCGGCAAGTTTTTTAGATTTCAATATCAGTTTGAGTCTTCGTTTAACGCTAGGAATGCCTTGCTATCGCGCAGTTACAACACAAAAACTAAGCGTACTCAATAGTATGTACGAATTTTGGCCAATCAAAGTTGTATTCTCTAACTCATCCGCAACTATGCCCGCAGTATCGCCAGTTGGTTGGTTATACTTTGGACCGAGTGGATCTACAATTTTTCCAAAAGGCGGCGCTGTTCTCATTAAGCCTGGCCGGTCTTATAGGATTCAGCTTCGTGCGACTTCATATCGACGTGTGTCCACACGTAAACGTCCGTGTATCCAACAACACGAACAGTCACAGGTGGAGTGTGCTGTTCGCTGTTTTAACACTTTCCTTTGTGGAAACCGAATCTGTCAGTTGTATCTACCGGAATATGTTACCGGAAGCGTTGGAACGTCGCTTCCGTGTTCTTCGTTCAATTTGGGAACAAGGCGTCATTGTATCATGAAAGATGACCAATCAAAAATTGTTCAGAAGGAAGACGAATGCATCAAACGTTGCCCGAGACCGTGTGATACAATTTCATATGATCATGGGTAAGTATTCGAGCAGGTGAAAATTACCTTGGCACAAATAACTGTATCTATAATTTTTGTCAGCATTCACTCGTTTCATTCGTTGCTTAACCACGAACTTCATGCGGGGTTCACGATATAAATGGTGCAGCTGGGTCACGTTTTGTCACGTTCTATATTTTGGGTAACATTTTGTCTGCGATGTAACCCAATATATAATATTCCAAAAACACTGGTTGTCTGCAAACAGGTATCGGTCACATTTTGTCTTGCAATATCATATGATATCCCCTACTTTGTCTGTCAAAACCATATGAATATTTTACGCGGGAACTTTAAATTTTGGGACGGGACGGAATATCATATGATACTAACAGACATGTTCCGTTAGTATCATATAACATTACGAGACAAGTAAATAATAATACTAATAATATGGCGAGAAATTTTAATTTTGGCAGAAGAATTTAAAATTTGGAGGAAAAATTCAAATTTTGGCGGGAAATTCAAACTTTGGGGAAGTTCAAATTTTGGCGGGAAATTCAAACTTTGGAGAAGTTCAAATTTTGACGGGAAATTTAAAATTTGGTGGGAAAATTCCAATTTTCGCAGAAAAATTTAAATTTTGGTGGAAATATTTAAATTTTGGCGGATTGCCTCATTATACGTCTTAAACTACAAAATAGAATATAATATGATACTCCAAATCCGTCTTGCTGAATATCATACATATGCTGTTAATTTGGAACATCATATGATATTCAACAATAATGTTTGATAGTGTCATGTGACATTCAAACACTTGTATATTGAGATAACCTACAGCAGTATCACATGATATTCGACTTTTGTCTGTCCGTGTCATATGATGGTAGCAAAAATATATATTGATGTCGAATTAACATGTGACAAAACGTGACCCGACTGCCCAGTTATAACGTAAACACCGCATCAGCAACGTAAAAAAAGCATCAAAGTCGTTTAATCTTGTCAGATGAAAACAAAAGATATCAGGTACAACTGAAGGTTTGCCTCCGGCTCCGGCTCCTTCAAAAAATCGGCCTCCGGCTTCACTGGAATATATTCCGGAGGTTCCGGCAATTTTGGTAGCAAAATTTTGCATAATTTTGCAAAATTTATCTGTTTAGCGGGTTTCGTTTTACTTTTATCACAATTTCGAAAAGAATTTACGAAA
The DNA here is from genome assembly GCA_030248215.1 of Enoplolaimus lenunculus. NCBI lineage: Eukaryota > Metazoa > Nematoda > Enoplea > Enoplida > Thoracostomopsidae > Enoplolaimus > Enoplolaimus lenunculus. The sequence goes on from JASANG010000443.1 coordinate 263,226, forward strand.
TTTCGTAGAAAATTTGCGTAAAAACCAAACAACTTAACAACCTGTTCCAGGTATTGGCTAGAATTAACCAATTAATCACGATTTTTACAACCAAATTTCGCCTCACCTCCGGCTCCGGCAAGTTTCGTTGACCTCGGGCTCCGGTATTTTTCACCTCCGGTTGCACCCTGAAAGATAAAGACCTACCATGGACTATAAGCCAAGCTATGAGAACCTTGGAGTATGACAATCCGATAAGCCACAAGCTATAGTATAGCCTAAAAGCCTATAGCCTCAGTGTAGTCTGACAGCAAAATAAATAAGCTAGCATAGACTTTAAGGCTGCGCGGAAACTTTGGGATTCTAAGATTGTCAAACTCTAAGGTTCCTATATAGCTTGGCTTAAAGTGAATGAATGCTATACCTTTATTTGTTGTTGTAGACTACACTGGGCCTACACTGAAAAAAATGGTGAGTCAAATCGACTCTGTCCGAAATAGGCTCTACGAAATTGAGAAATTGAGGCAAACTTCGACTCCGCCAGTCAAATTCGATTCACTGAATCGCACGTTTGACTCCTGTAGAGCCTATTTCGGAGAGAGTCAATTTGACTCACCATTTTTTTGCAGTGTATAGAGTTTTTAAACTGCGCGAAAGCTTAGGGCTTCTAGGATTGTCAAACTTTAATATCTATTAAATAGCAAAGATATAGCCAAGCTATATGAACCACATATAGTTTGACAGTCCTAGAATTACTAAGATTTAATAATCCTTAAAGTTTATAGCATCAATGTAGTCTAAAACAATATATAATACTATCACAGAACTTAAGCATGTAGCAGGAACGTGAAAGCATCAAAATTTTAGGCTAAAATTTAAGTCTATAATGAGGCGTAAAAACACAATTACAAAGTTGTTCACAATCTGGCCTAAAAAGTTTGGCTCCAAATCCACAGTCTAAAACTTGAAAAATTTCATAGATCACTATCAGCCCCTTTCCTCGAAGTACTGCGAATATACATGGTTTTTCCCGTAAATTTCTCCGAAACATATGGCCACGCCGGCAATCGAACCTCGGACCTGTCGCTTGCGAGTCAAGCGCGCTACCCATTACACCACGCGACCGATATCATAATTTCCTCTGGTGCAATATGTGTACGAGTATATGTGTGTCTTTAACATTACACACGGTACACCACGTATGCTAAATTAGCTTCTATTTTTCTGTTTCTGGTGAAAGTTCTGCCTAAATATATTCCTAAGTACAACTAATTCAAACTTTAAGTTTAAGTTTAAGTTTAAGTCCGAAGCGCTCGTTTGCCGAACACCCCGGGTTTTATTAAAAGGATAAACCACATTTACATCAACGAAAGCAATTATATAAACCAAAGAAGGCAACAACATATTATCATAACATAACAAAGGTCCTTGAAAATTACCCATTATTCTACTCTGCTTGCAAGGATATTATTCAGAGCAAATATGTTAAAAAGCACACAAGAAACCTAGTTTCAAAACAAACTACAAATCAGGTACGCTGAGAAAAAGACATTCGAAAACCCAGCATGCTATCATTCTGTCGGGTTATTGTTCCAAAAACCTTAAAAAACATTCTTCTTTTAGATACAGCTTAAGTTTGCACAAATTTCTATAAACATTTTCCTGAAAAACATCAACAACACAGACATTTTCATTGTTAAACTCTAGTTTACATCGAGCACTCCACATTGCCAATTGTGCATGTTGGACGATGAAATTAAAAGCTATTCTCTTTAATGGGTCGTGAATATTTCGTCCCAAAATTAAATCCGAAATCGTTATTTCATTTACTCCAGCTACCTGTTGCAAAACGGGAGTAATGAAAAAACTAATTTCTTGCGCCCGCAAACAATAAATAAACACATGAACATTATCCTCCCGCACTTCAATTCCATCCAAATAACAAAACGAACATATATTTGTCCCATCTGTAAAATTACTAGTGCGGTGATTAGTATACAATGACTTGTGTCTTAACCTAAAATGGACGTCTCGCGCAGAGCCGTCAACATATTTCGCTTTTGCCCATATCCATGATCGCTCGACAAAAATAGGTTCAACTCCTAGCTCGTCTCGCCAAAAAACATGTTTAGGATGCATGAGTCCCTTATACACAGCGTGTATCCACATTTTATACAATTTATTTGCCGACACTGTTTTTAAAGATAACTTTTCGCCAAAAAACCAACAAAAATTTCCATCCATTTTAAAAGATGACTCAATCATTGCAATCCGTATCTCTTTATATAACTCCGGTACATCAATGCGTCTCAGTTGACGTTTAGTCGAAAACTGAACTTGCCGAAAGAAATGTTCGAAACATCTCTTCCAACTCACAACTTCGGTACCTCTTAATATTCGAATATAAAACATTAAACGATTCACTTTCAGTCTGACAAAAATATTTGGGAAATTTATCCCGCCGTGACTAGGTTGTAAAAACAGGATATCCCTTCTAATAATACTAGCGGTGGACGGGTACCACAACCACTTATAAACCACATTGACAGTTTCCTTCACTAGTTGCTCAGGGGGTGTTACTAATTTTATCAAATAATTAAACATACACAAAAAATATATGTGAACAAGATGGATTTTTCCAAAAACAGAGATACCTCGGGGCGGTATTCGCTGTTCAAGACTCACCTAGAACTGCATCTGAGTCTGTTACTAACGTGCCATCAGACCTTTCGATCGAGCTTATATGCCTGGCTTCCCAGTTCTTACGTTGAAGAGACTTGACTGTTGCTAAAGAGGCGTTGTCATTTACCTCACTACCGTAGTACGTATTATGCCTGCAAGAAGCAATATAAAATGCATTCAATAATTCGATTTCATTTTTTAGCTTTTTAAGACCCGATCTGAGATTCGGATTGTTTGGATACTGTCCTATCAGCATTTGTACATTAATAACTTGGCTCTCTAATGATTTCCTCAACATGTCGCGTTCCTTAGCTTTATTTTTACCCAACTTTACAAAGAAGGTTTTAACATCAGCCTTAAATACTTCCCACATCATAGAAAACCCTGTGGAAATGTTCATTAAATGTTTGAGCAGCGTTGAAACAACGGTCTGTACGCCGACTTCACTCAAAAGCAATGTATTCATCTTATAGTATCCTTTACCTCTCTTTAAATTAGGTAAGCGAATCTTAACTCTAAACAACCTATGATCTGTCTTGTTCACGGCGCGAGCGGTACACAAAGCGCCCGGTTGTAAAAAAGCCGGCATATAAATCCGATCTATACGAGACTGACTTCCATGAATGTCTGAAAGAAAAGTAAAAAAGTCGTTTTTATTTTCGATGTGTCTCCCTAAAAACATCAGATATCACCAACAGTTCCTTCAAACAATAAAGCTCTCTCAGGCCTTGCTGCTGATCATATGACGGCCGTGATCGGTCCAAAACCGGGTCCTCAACTAAGTTAAAATCACCCAACATAATAACACATTTATAATCAAACCAAAACGAATTTTGCACTTGTTGCATCAGCTGGTTGAAAAAAACTACTCGCTGCTCGCCGTTCGCGGGAGCATAAATACCAATTAAGAAAAAACAAAGAGAGCCAATACTAAAAGCAATCGTGACCGCCCTACCCTGAATATTAAAAATGTTTTCAATTTGACCAACAGGAGCTGTCCTATTTATAAGGACCGTTACCCCTGTTTTACTATTCTCCTCGCTTGCGAAACTGTGAAATATTTTAAAATTGCGTGAGAAAATTCTATCAAAAATCTCTGCATCCCAATTGTTTTTAAAATGTGTCTGTTGCAGACAAATCAAATCCAAATCTTTTATCCTTTCAAAAACTATCGACACTTTTCGAAAATGCTTAATGGATCTGCAATTGAAACTGGAAAAAGAAAATAAATTTGGCAGATCCATATTGACTCTCTTTCATATCAATTTAAGGCATGTAAAACAAAAAAAATGCACGTTCACATTGCAATGTTTGGCTTTTTGCCACTAATCACATCTGACTCTTCATACAACCGCTTAACACCTGTAACGCGAGAAGATATATCAGACGATGTGCTTACTGTTCTCACCTTTCGTAACATAATGTGTTCTCGCACAAGAGTCTGACAGTCACCATTTAAGTTTAAACTGCCAGGACGCCAGGTAACTCTATTTTGAGCTCGATTATCAGAGTGTCCACGGCCGCAGCTCCAAGGCCCCGGCCCAGGTACAGTCTCAACCAATAGACCCTCTGTTGACAATAGTGTGCGCCCAATCACATCACATTGTTGTGCTCGTGCAAAACAAATCGTATAAATTAATTCGAAAACGATACACAAATAATGTAACGTTGTGCCCGGCCAAACTATCTGACTATGTAAAAATTTTATTGATTTAGGATCGTCTGTTCCCCAAACTTTCTCTTCGATATCTTTGCGACCACTGAATCTCGCCTTCCACACTGCGACAAATTTTTCAGGAGATGAGAAAGACTCGCCCCAAACAGATACTGGATTGTCAACATGGAAATTCGAGAGACGATAATTGCTTGGATGTTTCGAATCAAAAAATGTTTTAACGCCTTCACCCTCAGGGTGAAATGGCGGAGACATCGATCGTTTCAAATGCAAATATCTATACCAAGCAGAAAAATTGAGAAAAGATTTCCCGGATTCTGGCAGTTTAGTCAAATCCAACTTTCCATTGATGACTAAAGCTAATGGTTCTCTCACAATAATATCATTGTTAATGCTGGACTGAATATTTTTGATTAACCCCATCATAAAGTTACTGATATCAAGAAACTGCTTGTTTGTATTTAACTTGCTGCGATCATTGTCTATCCCGGCTTTCATTTGTTGCCGTTGTTGTTGTAATTGTTGTTGTTGTATTTGTTGTTTCTGTTGCTGCTGTTGTTGTGACTGTTGTTTGGGTTCTTGCTCTTCTTGTTGTTGTTTAGCTGAGTTCGTGTCCACTTCAGTGTTGTTCAAAGCAGGAAAATCAACACAATCTAATTGTTCATGTCCAAATTTATAACATGATTTGCAATACCGACCCATACCCGGGTACCATGCCCGAATTATAATATATCCGCGCCTAAAATGAGGATCGCACCATTGGAGCCGAGGAGGTATTTTATAGTCGCGGCGGATCTGGACTAAGAAACTTCGACCACTTGAGATGTATTCACTTCCTCGATGCTTGATGAAACGACCAGGTTGCAAGCACTGAATATTTTGAGCAGCTAAGAAAGACTGTAGCGCTTTATCCGGAACTTCAAAGGGGACGCCATATAGATGTAAAGTTCGAACAATAAAAGGAGATTGCAATGTTGCGTCGCGAGGAATTTCTAGAATTACCTCCGAGTCCCCAATTTTAATTGATTTACCCGCTGCTATAGATGCAATGTCCTTGGATGGGAAAATAATTTTAACACTATTACTAAACTTCTCACCGCCCTGGACAGTGAAAACCTTATTAACAGCGTTCAGCACTTCTACGCACGTTAAGTTATTAAGACCATGATATTTAAGATTAGTTACATAGAGTGTTCTAGACCGTAATAAGTTCGCATAGTCCCCTTTTAATTCATTTGCATCATTATTACCCTCGACGTCGTAATCCTGATTGTGATCAATTGCTGCCGTGTCCATTGGGGTTTGTGGTTGATAGTTAAGGTGGAAGTCTCCTCCGACAAAATACTGCCGCCTCCAGCAATACTAATGACATCGTGATCAATGGTTGTAGGCATTATTTAATATAAAAGTAAAAACTTTAATTTACAGTATCATATATTTTACAGGACATTCAGGCTAGTTTAGACAACCATGCAGACATTTTCAAACATGTCATATGATACTGACGGACAATATTTCGAATATCATATAATATTGCAGTACAGTAGTGGATGTCACATTAAAAGATAGCAGGCAATTCAAATTTTTTGAATTTGACAGCGGATTTACGTGTATACAAAATGTTGCCCGCTATTGTTATAATAGGGACAAAACGTGTTCCAGGCTACCCCAGTTATAACGTGAACCCCGCATTATATAGTTAGAAAAAGCTATTGTAAACGATCATAGCATGGTTATTCGTTCATGAATATCGCAGGGTGCGACTAGGTCCACAGAATTTACAACGATTGCAAAGAGCGAGAAAACATTTTCGACTTTCTTACCCATACCCGCGTCATAAAAATAAAAGATCAGTCCGTTTTTCGTTTCCGTTATTTTTACAATCTGTTTTACGTTGTGCTTACAGGTACTACGTAGATCCGACCAAAATTGAAACCGACATTGCAATAATCGATCTTGCATATTCGGAACCGTGGAATTGTTTGGAGTTAGTCGAGTTTCCAACGTTCACAATTGAGTCGCTCGTGTCGAATTTTGGAGGCGTCATTTCGTTGTTTTTGGGTGTTTCTGTGATGTCGGTGCTCAAAGCGATTGCAATGGTTGTCAACGAACAACTGACGATGGTTACGAAATTACAGCCGCCTTCGGAAATTACTTTAACTTTGAAGAAATACTAGCACCAGTACAGAAAACCTGATATTTTAAGTAGAATTTTTTATGTTTTATTTTTCTGTCAGCACAATTATTGATTCCTGCAAATAACATGTGGCTTTTTAAAATATTTAAAGAGAAAATAGTATAATTTTACTGTAGTGACCCGAGGTGGGACTGATATTTATTTAGCCAATCCAGAGGGTACCCCTCTGTTATTTATTTTTAACCCGCCTTCCGCCGCCCTTCCTTACTGATATAAATCCAGTATTGCAAGTACTCGTTAAATTAAACGTTTATTAATCGCCTTGTATCAAAAGCTTGAGCGATAATACAAGGTTACATTTAAGAATGTACTTTCAAAACATAAGTATACTTTAAAGTTTTGAACTAAATTTTGTTTGGTACTGGAGTCATATATGCAGTACAACTAGAGAGATTTGACATTTGTAGACTCTAATTAGGGTTCAGGGATTCTAGATCTGTACTCTTTAACTTATTAAAGTCGTCATATATTCAATTGAATAATGCATCATATTCACACCAAGAATAAACCTGGAATATCGTATGCTTAAAGTTTCAGCTCATCTGAAACCGCATCATACAATGTTAGAGATCTTGTAGACATACAAAAACACTTAGCTAAACCTTTGCCTAAGGTTTTATTTAAACCAAAACCACCGCCTGAACCTAACTACCTCTAAGCCTTAACGTTAAACTTGTGAAAAAGTGTTCAAACGCCTACAGCAAGTACAGAATACACTGTTGTACCACGTACAGCACAGATACGAACAAAACTTGGGTTTAAGCCTGACAATTACCTAAACAAACCCGTGCTCGCAACTATGTTCGCTCCTGTGCGATACATGCGTAGCAATAGCGACGAAAGCATAAACACCAGTGATGACAATCTTTATAAGCCGCTATCAAATTCGTCCAATAACGTCTTCATGACAAAGTAAACCACACAATTCAATCTTAAGTCCAACAAATTTCATATCATACTCAAAAATGAAGATACTTCTAAATAGAATAGACCGCCGTTAATTTAATCAACAGTTGGTGATAGCGCTATCACTATGAGGTCTCACAATTCACTAGATCTTTATAGCAGAACCAAAACTGTTACGTTTGTTATGATTTGCAAACCGAGACCGAATCACCCCATAAGCGTAGAAGCTGTATTTGTATCCGATTTGAGAATGTTGGCAGACGGAACGTTTGATCCAGTTGAAGAAGGCCTGAAATAAAAAATTGGTAAAATTACTATAAAGAGAGACTTCGAATAAAGCGTTATCCTTATATTCTTGGCAAATCCAAGCTGACTAAAATTAGTTATCGTATATTTATTGGATAAATCAGCAATTACTGGCTAGCGGACACAACGGCTGTAAGGCTCTGCCTATTGACCGTATGCTTTAATGTGAGTAGAGTACCCATCATTAGTTGGTGATAGGTCTTGTATCTCCTGAATTACTAAACAGTGCACTTTGAAATGCGGTGAAATTGTTGCGTTTGACCTTCAGGTTTATAGTGGCAGCAGATCCACTTTATGAGAACTTAGCGAAAATTGGCAATACGGACTACAGACATACACTTGAAAATGCGGAAACAGCTGCCAAGGTTGATTGAATCAGAGAATCTTTTCTTCGAAATTATGCACATTATTTCAATTGAGTTGTCCTACTCCTGTGCAATTTTTTGAGATCTACAGCCTGCAAGCATTCGTTTGTTTGAAAACCTATTGTTAACCAGTGATAAATGGTATAAACAAGTGAGAATATGGACCCTTACCTTGAAGCCGCTTGTTGCTGCAACAACTGATGTTGTGGATGCTGAGCGCCGCTTGCACTTCCGCTGTTATTATTTCCGCTGTTGCTGTTCACAGTTTTGCCGTTTGAGATCGGTGTCACAGGCTTTGGAATACGAGCCAGCAGGGCAGCAATTTCACGTTTTTCGTCAAAACGCTTCCATACTTCGTATAATTGGACTACTTCGCGAACAATTTCGAGCACCTGAAACAAAATATTGCCTATAATATTGATTGCGGAGCTATGATATTGAACCGTTATTCAATGTGCGCTTACAACTCTCAAAACTCGATGAGGCCTTCTTAGATAACAACAGTATAGAACTTACATAAAAATCCGCAACATAAGACGAATACCACAATCAAGTCCAGGGTATACTCTTGGTGACAAACCAATTTGAAAATCCGAAAACGATTCAAGTAAAAAATCCCTTCTCTAAAAAGCAAAAAACTGTGTTTTAAACGTTTCCACTCCGATCCATGGTTAACTAAAATTACATTTAGCAAAAAACTAACCTTATCCATATCGCAATTGAGCTCAGCAAACCAGTCTTTTAAGTCTTTGTTGATCACAACGCTTGCAATAAGTAGACATCCTAAAATATTGAATGAATCTTTGATTTACTGACCGTATTCTCAAATGCGTATACATCAGTGAATGGCGAGCTTGGGAACCGATAAGAATTCCATCTGACTTGCCCTATTTCTGTACCATATTTTGACTTCCGCAAGGCCAATTATTTTACGGGTTGCTGGGTATTCTGTTGTACTATCAGAGTTGGTGTAACTTCAGCTTACACGATAACTTCCTCAATACAAAATGATGCTTCATCTTCGAGAAGAATGCTTTAAATTTTCCATCTGTGTTTTAAAGCGCTTCAAAATATTTTACAAAAATATTAATTTTGCACTGTTTCAAATGTTGTTTAGCTAGTACCATGTTTTCCAATAAACCCATGGTACCCACAAAGCTCTGCCCTTGATTCCACAAGTACAATCCATAATCATTCCTTTGCCTAAACAATACGATTATGACTTGTTGACAAAAACTAACCTAAAGCAATCTGATACGGAGCATACATCAGTGACACATCAGTTCGTAACGTATCATTGACTATACCCCTGAAATAAGACCCAATTTTTTTGGCCCAAGACAGAGGGTGGAATCTAAAAACTTTATGGGGTGCTAACTATCCTCAGTAGGAACCAATATAAGCTCTAAACAGTCTTGAATGCGTTTCTGTCATCCTATTTGTTCCTTCATAAAAGTGTAAATAAAGAAAATTTATAATAAAAATAAAGTAGGTCATTTTTGTCCAAGTACTTTCAAACATTTTTGCGTCCAACAATACTCTTCAGCGCTTTTAATGATTAAATGCTTGAAACAAAAATAATAGGAATGCAACTGCTTCAACGCATAAATTCAAAGCTTAAACTAACCACGCAAGCGACAATAGACTATCATCTTGCGGTAGGTCTTGTTGAAAAAACTGCAATAATGGCCGATACGGATGATAAACAATCAAACAGCAGTCCTGAAATTTCATAAAGCAAAATGTTTGAAAATCACAAATTTATTTACACACCTACCTAAATACATTCGTTACTGTACACAACAGCTCAGTTAAAAATCCAGGTCGCCAAATTTAACCAAGCGAAATCCAATAACCAAAAATTGTACGCTTTATAGTGCGACAGCATTACAACCACATAAAACATGGTAGGGATGTTTCAAAGCATAAGGAGGTAAACTGGAAATTAATCAAATTGATTTCCATTCTGAACTTAGCGTTAATCTCAATAATTCATAATTACAACGCATGCAACTGCTTGAAACCTGTTCACCGCAATAGTTTAATAGACGACATAAAACTTGCGCAGTAAAAAACAAGTATTGTGCCGCGTTAAGGGCGGCACTATACTTGTCATACAGCGCCATCCTATTTGTGCATTGCTTACTGTACCGGCTGGCAATTCATATACGGTGCCGAACGCCGCCAGCAACTGCCAGTCGACATTATAACTCGAAAAAGTATAGCGCCGCCACTCGACTTTGTTTTGTCCAAAAGATTAACGGGCAAGCGCGACTATTTCACTTTTACAAAAAAGCATCGTAAATATACTAACCATCATCTCCAGGAGAAAAAATTCAGCTTCGTACACATCTCTGATCTGATACGGATATTCATGAGGATGAGCATACGAGTAATTTTTCTTGACTAAAATTTAAAATAAACTGAATTCTTTCTAACTTGTAGTTGAATCTCTACACACATCACATAGGTATGTTGATCAAAATTTCACCACAACAATTCAAATGCGGTTAGAATATAATGAGTTGATATGTTGGCTATTCAAATACCAGTTTGTGTAAACAGTGAAATACGTATATCACCTGGAGTATTTTACGACTCCAGAAGCAGTATTCTTAACAAACTATATTATGTACAATTTATTGCCAACAATAGTCTTTATACAATTCCTAGCCGCAACAATGTAAACTTATATCAACATTCACTCTCTATAAAGCTACAAGATCTATCACCAACTGGTAACAGGTGCTACGAATACGGGTTCAGGCGTTAATTGCGATGAACAAATAGAGTAAGACTGCTCATTACTTTTCTTTCTATCGTGCGCCTGGCTAGCACCAAATGCTGCTTTACTAATATACTCTTTACTAACTTACTGATAGTACTAATTCCTTGAATAAGTTTCACTTGAGATTGCAAACCAAATTCTTCAACTTTTGACGCCAAAAATACACAAGTCGGAACCAACAAAAATGGATCGATAGACTTCAGGGAATTTCTATTAAAACAACGATGATACACAAACTGCGACAAATATATATACAAGGTGGCAGAGTTCCAACGGAATTCCGATTCCGGCTGAAATTCCGACAAAATTTGCATTCCGATTTCGATTCCGACGGTGCGTGATTCCGGTGATGTGTGTTTTTCCATCAAAATTATTTCATACTTAAACTTATGTTCCACTTTGATTTAGGGCAATTAAAAAGACAGAAAATGAATTGCAAAACCACCTGATTTCAGGAATTATACTTTGCCACTGAAAACTTACACTGAAAAAATACTGTGTAAAGTGTGAAATAAAATCTATTTCGTCTTACGACTAAAAATTACCAAAATCATAACACTTAAATCTAAAAATTCCGATTCAGGTTTCGACGAGCAAAATCAGATCCGATTCCGACCCCAACAAAATTAAGTTCCGGTTGGAACCATGCAAGGTGGACATAATTAGACGTCAAAATATTGCGTCCCTGCCTGAGCGACAAATAAGTACATAATTATTTTAAGCGCAAAATATACACGGTAACTTAGGCAGTCTCGTCTTAAGACCAAAATAGAATTATATAACCATTTTGGAGGGAATTCGGGCCAATATTTCTACTGAGCCTACAGCAATGCCGAAACATTAAATTTTACACACCAGTTTAACAAATGAATGAACGTTTTACAGGGTCAAACTTTGGTACCTGGCATAAAATCTTTTAAAGTAAATCGTGGCAGACGCAATCACTTGTTGTCGCACTTTGAGCGTTTCTCCCAAAGTTTGAATAACTAAAATTAGTAATAGAGATGCCGTGGAGCCATAATATTTTACTGAAGCTGGAGATGAAACCTTGGCCTCGGCAACCGGGCTGGTACCAACCAGAGCCAATGAATATTCTGTAAAAAGCATTTTGTTTTGTCAACACAGCCGTTTATTGCACGACAAACAAGTTTTTGCTGAAAAATTAAACGTTGAGCATAACGAATAATTTCTATTTAAAGCCATATTCACACGTGAATACTAGAAGATGTTTGATTACGTTTTTACATCGCCTGAAAACCAGATTCTTATTCATAGCTTCAACACGCATCGAGTGAAGTAAAGACATCACTAAAAACTTGGACTCCGTTAGGCTCCGGGACCTTAACCCCTTTACAAGGGCGACGATAAGTGGGGCGATTAAGCGCCCCCCCACATTGGTCCGAGCCGACCAAAATTTTCTCTGCCTAATTTCTAAGTTCCGATCGTTTTTCTGAAAAAATGTTAAAAACATTTGCGCATCGCGCATCTTAAGTAAGCACCAGGGTGCAACCGGACGTGAAAAAATACCGGAGCCGGAGGTCAACAAAACTTGCTGTAGCCGGATGTGAAGCCGGTTGTGAGGCGAAATCAAATAGTTAAAATGATGTTTAATTTGTTAATTTTAGCAAATATCTCTGATGCGTTGTTAAATCGTTTGGTTTTATGCTTATTTTTTAACGAAATCTCGGCAATTTTCTCCTCAAAATTGTGCCAAAAGTTAACACTAAACGCGGCAAACAAATAATTTTGTGCTAAGCACTCTTCATGGTGGCATTTTCATCCCGTGATCAGGTGGTTTTCACACTTTACCCTGGCGAAAATAGTAGGCTAACTGCAGGGTTTTTTTCTGTTATCCGCCGGGCCCATTACCATGAAGGGCCAGTGGGGAGGGGGTGTGCCACGTGGAACAGTTCGCCCCCTCCTAACCTTGCCTGTTAGTCAAAGAAAACCCTTATTGCCCCTAATAAAATTTTTTAGCCTTCCATAGTAAGGTGAGCTGCCTACGAACCTCTATCCCTCAAGCCGGCGTTTGCCCAAAGATAGTTGGATTTTGAAAATTATTACATATATGAGCTTCTCATAACCTTCCCTGGTCTTTCCACTGTTAAATTAGAATTTTCGAAAAATTTGATTTTTAAGGTCCCAAGAATCCCCATTGGGACCCAAATTGTTTTGTTAAAAAGTTAAACATATTATACATCATTCGACGCAGCCTGTGAAATGGGTCCAATTTTGTTAAATTTTTCTCAGTTAAACCTCTGGTTACCACGTTATGGTCAAATTATTGATTTGCGCCATCTGAAATCGTTGGCAGCGTGCCTAATCAGTTATTTGACCATAAGTTGTTAGCCAATAGACAGACGTTTGATTGCAGAAAATTAAGCATAGTTAGACTCAGCTCCACAAGTTGCGTCGAATGCAAGAAATTTTTGGGTCCCAAGGGGTCCCTGGGACTTTAAAGATCAAATTTTTCAGAAAATTCAAATTTGGGCGTGGAATAACCGGAGGGTGTTATGAAAAGTTCAGATACGCAAAACTTATCAAAATCCCGGCATCTTTGGGCAAATAACAGCTGAGGGATAACGGAAAAGTCAAAAAATTGTGCATGCGTCCCCGTTAGGTTCTTCATATCACCGCCACTGCCCAGATACCGGGGGATCTCTAATTTGTAGTATAACTAACTATATACCTATGCGGTAAAGCAGAAATATTTCACGCGCTTGTAAATGGCGACACATGTTACAATTACACTGCGACGTTCCTTCTAAAATCTATTTATAAAACCTGCTTGAATTACTTATAAACACACTGCGCAGTCATTCAAAGAAACACATCACGGATACAACAACCCCAGGATTTCGTTTTAAAAATGACCGCTACGTATCGCACCTAAATAAACACATTAAAACGCTTACTGTTCGAGAAGAATATCATAACTTTCTGATAATCATCGTCACCACTGAAGAGCTTTAAATCATCTTTGCGCGCCAGGAGAATGTCTTGACGATCCAGTATCCATTCTTGGCTAAATACAATAAAACCAGCCACTTGCTACCATGGAGCTAGTTCGGTTTATACTTAGTTTCTTAAAGATTTTTGAGGTATGAAATGACCTAAGAAAATAACACCAATGTTTAATATTGAATCGTCGCAATGTTACTGTGAACACAACCATACAACGGTTGTAATTTAATGCAATACTTGAGTTTAATAGAACAATTTATTTAACTGAAACTTACTAATGAGAACTTTGCCAAAAGTTGCCGGCCATCAGTTAGTATTCTGTGACGTAAGAGTTCAAATACGCATACGATCATTAATATTAAATATACACTTAGATTAAGATTTGAGACACATGTATGTCCAATATTATGCCAAATCTATTGCCACTCAAACGCACAAGTGTTCCATTCTGCAAATTAATACAATACAAACCGGACCTAAGCATGGAAAGTATGCAGGGTGCAACAAGAATTACAATTTACCGAAACCGGAATTTAAATTACCGGAAACAAAACCGGAAAATTAAAAGTGCATGCCATAGAAAAATTCATTGTAATGTTCTTTTTTGTAATTTTATTAGTTGAAATAACCCTAGTTAATAATAGGTACGTATTCACTTTACTACGTATACTTATGAAATTATTTAATTTTTATCGTCAGTATTTGTTAAACATCTTATTTTCCGCTGATCAAAATTTAATACCAGAATTTTTAATTCCAGTAAAAAATTTACTGCAACCAGAAGGTGAAAAAATATCGGAACCGGAACGCGATTCAAGTTGCGCCCTAATAGAATGCAGTGGCAGATCCAAGATTTCTCAGTGGGGATCATGCGAAGTTGATGATTTGCTAGTTTTAAGGCCCCCATATCACCACTTAGTCTTAGTGCTATCCCGCTGTTACACTTATCGCTCCGATTTAGTGACGCGGCCGTATTAATGTTTACTGCCCACCCCAACACCGATATGACACCATTTATTAATATGACACAATTACGGCTCAAGTTAAAATATCCTAATTGTTGTAGCCTGATCTGAAATCTTATGTGAGACGTGCCTAAATTCTGTTTATTTTAGCTACTGGCTCACAAAATACCAATATTTCTCCAAGTCCCCCCAGAAAGCTGTGCAATCCTAACCCCATTAGAACAACACCAATTTCTGCAAAACTAACCCCGTTACGCCTAAGCCTAACTTAACTTCTAAGAGTGACTAAGTAAAGCCATGGACTCCCTTAAGGTGTGGTTTGGGCCTTGTGGTTTGGTTTTAGTTTAATTTAGCTTTTAGTTTGAAATATGGTTTGAGAGTGGCACAGCCAGCTACAGATCCAAGGTTGACCGATCACCTCTACCTTCCGACGACCTCACCTAAAAATAACAATTTTAACGGAACTGTCGAACTGGTGCGCCAAAACAGTATAACCGGCCTAAAATTTTGCCATACTTTGGAAACAAGGGCAATACATTTATTGATGTTTTATCTTTAAATATGCTACACGATATAGGTACATTTTATAAGAATGAAAAGCCTTGATATAAATCTCTGTTGTTGGAGAGTATTCCGTCGTGCAGAAGTATTTACAAGCGAGCATTATAAGCGAGTAGTTTTGATGTACGCGACCGCGGTTACTTCACGTCTGTACGTCTCCGACGTAAAATACTGAACGAAGGAAAACTTGGGGGCGAAGCGTGTTGTTGGTACTATACGGTCTGCACGACCCCTGTTTGAAGTTTTGCCAAATTTAACCACACCGGGAATCGAACCTCGGCCCTCTTGCTCTCGAGAAAAGCATGCTACCACTACACCACGCGGTCATTGCAACAACTTCTTATACCGGTATATGTGCACAGGCATGGCAACATTTGCTTTACATACCACATATACCGACTCTGTACGTCACCGAGGTAAAATATTGAACGAAGGAAAACTTGGGGGCGAAGCGTGTGAGAAACCAGATGTAATTCTAGTATAATACCGAAAGCCTTAAAATTTTGAGCCACGCATGCCTGGTCATCTAATCCCAAATCAGTACCCTAGATCCGCCCTGGTCGGTATGTAGTGCTTAAAAATACCATAGTTTGTGTATGCTTTTGCCTATCGAAATCTGATTAATACCACCGCCCTAGCTAAGTACTTAACGTGTCTATTTCGAATCGTGTCCTAAAATGTGAATAATTAAAGTATGTAAACGTTCTTTGCCAGTTTCTTAATTTGAAAAGTAATTATTTCCTCGTATGCCAAGAGTTACACCTAATGCAATTGTTTAAATCCAAAGGAGAAATTGCGTTTTAAATTTAAATATAGCTACAGAGTACACACCTATCAGCAAGACGCTGCAGTCCATTTTTCAGTCGAATCGTTTGACAAAGACCCTGCTTAAACTTCATCTTCAGATGTTATGTATTTTGTTGGGTTTGAAACATTTCAATTAATGGGAGACAACTTCTCCAGAAATACAAAATACGATACTAAAGAAATTTTGATCATAAAAAGTTAACGGTTGCGCTTTTTTTTTATCAAGTCTGGCCCAGTTCGTCCCCATCCATCACCGTGCGTCATCCTTACGGCGCCGTCCGTCATTGACCGTCACTATACGGTTTCACGTGGGTGTAACGTGCGTGCAATAACGCACGGTGACGGACAGCGCCGTACGGTTGATGCACGGCGACAGACGGCGCCGGACGGCGACGAAAGTCAAGAAGTATAGCGCAACCCCAAGTCGTTCTTTTCAACCTAAAGAATCCGATTTTACTTTAAGTATAGCGCAACCCCAAGTCGTTCTTTTCAACCTAAAGAATCCGATTTTACTTTAAATTAGATATAGTCCACTATTAAAGTCACATCACTGCAGCCCAGCCAGTGTTTCGTTTGCAGACAATATAAAAATAGTATATAGCACCTAACATATATGTTAATCTTCTGGAATACAATGGCATTGTATTCTGCGACTGTTGTACAATGTTTAGCTCTAAACAAAAATTACACCAGTAATGGGTCAAACACGTTGTCTACGCAGCTGTAAAAAATTGTACAATAGTCCCTAATATTCGTATTATTTACCTGCAATGTTTCCAAATTGAATATCCAATAGTAGCCCACATCCAGTATACACCGACCGAACGGCGTATACTTCGTCACATTGAGCATACACATGCCGTGTAAGGTGCGACCGGATGTCTTCCCCTGGCTTCGGCTCCGGCAAAAAACCGACATCTGACTGCTACTTCGGCTCGTATTATGACTTGCCGGATGTTTTTTAAAAATTTCAAAAATTGAAACCATCATTTGTATACATGCCAACTGCTATGGAAGCGATTGAGTTTACTTTAATCATATTTTTTCTGGCATACAAGAGTTGTTAATATCTGCATGTGTCCGTAGTACCTACGCTCCAATCATCATTGGGTTACAATAACGCTGATGAAAAGTCTCGGTGTCGGTCAATTTTTTTGTCACCACCGAAAAAAATATAAAATTTTCATCAGAAATTATTTCTATAATGGTTTTTTCATAGTTTTTTATGTTTTTCATAGTTTTTTATGATTTTCCAAAACATGCTCATAATTATTGCGTGACTATGACTTTAACAATAACTGGTAACATGTTGCCTGCACGTTTATTCGCTATCAGATTCAAAAAATTTGAATTATCTGCTATTCTGATGTGATATCTACTCTTCGTGCTGCCATATCATACGATATACCAAATATTGTCTGTCAGTTTGATTGTCCTGTAGAATGTCCATAGGATACTAAAATTTCAAATTTGAATTATTTGTACTTTGGACTATATTTTGGAGAAATTCACCGAGAAACAGACACGTAGAAGCTAATTGCAACTTTCGAAATTATTTAGTGCTGAATTATCTAACTTTTTAATGCTTTTATTACCTCGCACTAAATGTCACGTAGTATCATATGATAAATTGTTATGTGTATACGATGATAGCTTGAGATCAGTGATTTGTAAGCCAATATAATGTGACATTCACATTTTGTCTACACAACCGCTATTCAGATCACATTTTCGTCAAATCACCTTGGACAAAACGCGCTCGAATTATCTTAGACAAAACGCGTTCGAATCAATTTGGACAAAACGCGTTCGAATCAATTTGGACAAAACGCGTTCGAATCAATTTGGACAAAACGCGTTCGAATTATCTTAGACAAAACGCGTTCGAATTATCTTAGACAAAACGCGTTCGAATCAATTTGGACAAAACGCGTTCGAATCAATTTGAACAAAACGCGTTCCAAGCTGCCCCAGTTATAACGTGAACCCCGCATGAGACTGCCATCCCTGATCGTAAGATAAATATATTTAATGTACATAGGTAAAACAGTATGCGTTTAATTGTAACACGGGTCAAACATAATATTGAAACTGAACGCACCACTACAGAAACAAAGAATAGTGGAATAGGATCGTTGTTAAGGTGTTAAAAGTTCATCGGCGTTGAGAGGTTAACCTTTGTTACGTGAAGTCTTTGGATACATAAGGCCACGGAAGGAACAATAGTTAAATTTTTTCTATTTGAATAACATCTAAAAATAGATTTTAAATATTCGGCTGCGGATCCGGCCGGATATTAGATTATCCAGCACCGCCTCCGCCTCCGGCATTTTTTGGTATCCGGTCGAACCCTGAATTGCCACATTGTCAATAGGTCATCCTAATATCATAAGAACAATATTGTTTTATTCCACCATTGCAGCAAAGTGTGTGCAGTTTTCTTACAGTAACGTAGACAGCATAACGTGGATAACCCACAAAGGCTGTATTTCGATATATTCTTGAATGAATGGTAAGCTTGGGATCAGCAGCTGATCCAGAAATTTCTGACTGGGGGGGGGGGGGTTGGCAAATGTTTATGAAACACAAAAATTGTAAGGTAGAAACCTTATCATTTTATCACCAAAAACTTTTTTGATGGGTAAAATTGTAAAGTAAGGACGCTGTCATTTTATCACAAAAAATTAAAAATTAGGGACCTTATCTTGTTTTATAAAACATTTTTCGAGTGGAAAAATTGTAAAATAGAATCCTTTACCATTTTATCACAAAAAAAATTCTGATGGGGGCGTACGTCCCCTACCTCCCTTTGGATCTGCCAGAGCGAGCTTGGGATTACCTGTGCATTACGCCACTTTTTGTGGCCTGTTTGCAAAGGAAAACCCTGAAAAACAATTTTTTTGTAAACGAGCATGTATGCTTATAATACATAGCTATATTTTTATAAAACATTATATATTTACTAATTTCAAAAAATATACAACTTCGGCCAATGTTAAAGCGGCGTCCAGGTTTCTGGTGGGTTCACAAAAGAGTAGGTTTAGAGTCTAGATTATATTTTTTGCTTAGGCTTTAGGCTTAGGCTCAGGAACACATTTTTGCAACGCTCATAGGTTACGGCTTATGCTTACGAATACGCTTAATCTACTGTTACGCCCCTTAAAGTATTAACATTGGCCCTACTTCTAATCTAATATACCCATTTGGTCAATTATATAATATTGTTGGTTGTCATTGCATATACGCCACTTGGCTATTTTAGGTTCGTTCTACAATAGTACCATCGTACACCAATAGCCGCCTACTTCTGTGGTTATTACGGGGTCCGGATCAAAAAACTGGTTAAAAATAATAATATAACAACAGCAAATTATTAATTATACCTCAATATTAATACAGTGTCGTCTCATCGGACAAGTATCAAAAATTGAATGCCTTCGGCCCGCCTGTCCGCCGGGGCCGAGCCGGGCCTTTTCTGCCGTCATGAATAAACTGACGTTTTATAACAATAAATAATAATAGACGCCAGAACGATGATGTGTACTAAGGAACAACTTTAATGGGTTCCATTCTTATCGCTCCAACTTTAATGGGTTCCATTCTTATCGCTCAAAAGTATACTTTCTGTCTCGAAGTTTATGTTTTTCAGCTAGGGTTTCTACGAAATGTGCTGAATAGCAGCGCTTATTGCGTACGAGTGAAGATGTCCTATTAATATTTAGCTTATAGTGGTGGTTGTGTAAAAATAGCCTCAAGCATTGTACGATTTGTTTCGTTTTGGGGCCTAAAAATTTAATGTTTTTTAAGCTTTTAAGTGAAGTTCATATACTTGCAAAACTATCTGATAACGCAAGTTTGATTTGAGAATTGTTTTTGATTTTTAGCACTAAAAGATAAAATAAATTTTTGAAAAGTTTTGAAAAGTTCACGCGAATCTGATATGAAGTACAAATTTATCAAACGCCCCCCCCCCCCCCCCCGGCTGCTGGCGCAATGGCGCCGACAGCATCTTTATGTTCAGGGTAGGACGGCAAATGGACCATCAAACAAACACGCAACTAAGAGCTTAGAACCAGGTTGTAAGATATAAACAAACCAAGCATAGGTTTCCTCCATAATTGAAAATCGTACTGATTTGGCCAAATGATGCCGGAAATCAATTTACTTTGCTACAAAATTTCTTTGTGCTGAATAAATATTCCCACGCCATAAATTTTCTATTATTTTCATTTCGGGTTTAATCAGTATTGCTGTTTCTACTGGTTTTCACTAGTGAAAGTAAGGGCAAAATTTACAGTACTAAGTGTTCTTTGCACTAGGATTTACTGCATTTATACATCGGTTCATCAATATTTAGCGTGTTGCTAACAACTTTAGCTTAAGTTACAATTACCTGAACGGATTCCTGATTTTGACCCATGATAAACATCACGGGCGGAACGTTATTCCGTGGCACTGGAATAGAGTAAGCTTAAGCTTTAGACTATTTTTTGATCAGGCTTAGGCTTAGGTACAAACTCATGCTTACACTTCACTTAGACTTAGGCTTAGGCTTAGAGTTAGGAATATACCGTGCTGTTCCGTCCCTGTTCTATACATTGGTCATGACTTCTTAGCTACATTTTAACTTAGTTTTACATATTAGTATTTTACTCCGATAACATTAATTTATGTACTTGTTAGTTGCAGCCTAACAAAAATAGTATATACTTTTTTGATAATAAACGATGAAAGAATATTTCTTGAGTAGGCAAAGATAATTTTGCTAAACATAGAATTGTTGGCCAATGTAAAGAACAGGGGCGGAACAGTATTAAGCATACTCCTGAGCCTAAACCTAAGCCTAAGGCGCAACAATGAACATATTTCTATAAGCCTAAGTTTAAGCCTAAGCCAAGCAAAAAATTAGTCTAAAAATTAAGCTTACTCTATTCTAGTGCCACAGAACAACGTTCCGCCACTGATCTTGTTACATGGGCCGAATTGTTCAACGTTGTCTGAAGCTTTCGATAATATGGTCCGAAAACATCTTCAAGACGGGCACCCTGCAACCGGTTTATAGCTACAATCCAGGTCAGCTGGCAAAATAAATAGAAAAATGTTGTACGTCGTAGTTGCGTGACAAAGTAATAGCAAAAACCTTTGGCAATAATGTCTTCTCTAGTAATATTAATAATAATAATAATAATAATAATAGTAATATTAATAATAATTTGAAGGATATTGAAATTTCGTTGGATGAGCTTCATTAGCATACGGTAATTGATTTTAATATATCTTATTTCATGGGTTTGTAGATATATTAGGATATTTGCGTCAGTTTCTTCTCATATTCCTAGTTTTCAAATAGAAACCTATATTACGCCATCATTATGGCTGAATAAGCTCACACATGTGTATAGCATCTGTTTGATCGGCTGGTGATTGGCTTTTCACTCAAATCCCTGTTTCAAATTATAGCTCATATTCTCAAATGTGTGTAGCACTTATTATCAGTTGGCGATAGGTCGCGTAACTTTCGAACCAGGGATGGTGAAGTTTGAAAATCAGCGCATTTGTTACATTTCATTTATTTCTGTGCCAATTTTGAGATGTGCAATTGCAGCGGTTCGTTAGTTTGATAAGCTATTACTAACTGGCGTTAGATGCTATATGCATTTGACAATATCGGCCTATATCTCATATGAAATAGAAAATATTCAAAGCGGAAGGATTATTGGAAAAATGTTTCGTTTGCTGTTCGTAAATGCGTGAAATTTTTGATTTGCATATGCCGTTGTTTGTTGGTCTCACAACTTTTACTCCAGGGATATCATGTCAATTCGTCGCCCGACATCTCGTCAACCGACAACTTGCAATTTGAAATATTATGGAATGAAGAATTTTTTGCCAACGCTAGACCTAGCGTTAGCCTTCTCGGATTGTCGCCCTGAGCTTAAATTTACCCTCTAGGAATTTGAATCAATATCACTTCCATAATCCCAATAAATTCTGATATATACTCTCTAAAAGCTTAAACTAACTAGATTAAAGCTTAAGCTAATCCAGCAGTATTAATCTAATTTTATAGATTAAGTAAACTAACAGGTTGGTTTTACTCTTAAACTAGTTTAAAATCTTACGCATTTTTAGTTTAATCTAAGCTTAGTGAACCCCCTAGAAGCGCATAATTTCTGACTTGGAATTGTTACTTAAACCAAAAATAAGTTTACGTATTAAACTCGTGTTTAATTTAAAAACACGATAGTTTAAGTAAACCTTAAAATTCTAGTTTAGTTAGTCCGTCCAGCCGTTCAAATTTTACTTAAACTGATATTCAAGTTTAGTTAAGCTATAAATTAAGTCTAACTTTTTAGAGAGTGCATGTGCGTGTATACTACATACCTTTAATAAACCTTTAAACGGCTGGCTAAAAAATTAAAAAGTTTCACAATGAAATATGAGCAGTAAACGGTGCATGGGAATTTTCTTATCTGACGTTTAGACACAGTGGGTAAAGGTGATTGATGGCATTTTTAGGTGCTTTGTTGTCTGAGCTGTTTAGATTCATCTGTACATGTACACGCTCTGCGGATGCCAAAAATTTAGAATTTCATGCCATCCTGTGTTTAAAAATTTTCTATTATTTCGACAATTTATTTTGAGATATTTTGAGGTTCGATTCACTGAGTTAAAATTTTAGTGTTTTTTGCTTTGATTCGCTGAGTTGAAATTTTAGTGTTTTTTGCTTTGATTCGATGAGTTGAAATTTTAGTGTTTTTTGTTTTGATTCGCTGAGTTGAAATTTTAGTGTGTTTTCGCTTTGATTCGCTGAGTTGAAATTTTAGTGTTTTTTGCTTTGATTTTGCTGAGTTGAAATATTAATCTTTGAACTGAAGTTTGATTCACACGACAAACCGTTGTGCTATATTTAAATCTCGGGTATTCTCAAACGAATACAAAACTTTTTCGGCAGCTGCAGGATAGGTTTTCGATCTTTACCATGATTAGGAAATTCTTGACTTCTTGTACTGTATATCCCAGTGAGATGATTTTAACTCAGAGTGACTTCAATCTCTCAAACTGTCAGTTAGGACTTTCAGTATTCAGAATTCTGAGTTCATAAAACTCATTCTGAGATAATTAACTCAACTCGAACTGAGAATTAACTCAATTCAGATTGAGTTAACATCTACTGTTATTAACTCAGAAATAACTAATCGAATAAGAGGGGGACTGATATTTATTTGGCCTCTCCAGAGGTTACCCCCTTGTTATTCGGTTATGGACTGTTATTTATTTTTAACCCAAGCTCCACCGCCCTTCGTTACTGATGTATTTCCGGTACTGCAATTATTCGTTGAATTAAACGTTTATTTGTCTTGTGTCAATAGCTTGAGCGATAGTACAAGGTTATACTTAGGAATGTAATTTCAAAATTTAAGTACGTTTTAAAGTTTTGAACACAAATTATTTGGTTCTGGAGTCATGTATACGCTACAGTTAGGGTTATATAATTGACATTTATGGACTCTAATAAGGGTTTAGGAACTCTATCCGCTTACGGACTCTTATTTACATTTGAGACTAAAATCATCCACTGTCCGTAGCAGCAATTAATTGCATTGGTCCGTGCTACACCCTGTAAATTTCAGTCAGTTGATTTCAACTCAGAATGAGTTGAATCCACTCAGACGCCTAAGCTCTTAATTAGGTCTTTCACAATTCAGAATTCTGGGATGGATTGAACTCATTCTGAGTATTAATTAATCAACTCACTCGGAATTAAATACGCTCAGAGGGAATTAACATTTACCGTTATTAACTCAGGAATAACCAGAAATAAACTAATTCTTTCTCTGAGTTGATTATTCGACTCACTGGAATTTTACACATGCCTTTATAAGTGTCACACCCGTGTTCACAATGGCGTTCACACGAAATTTTAACTGGAAAACACTGTGGAATGTTTAGGCTCCTACAAATACGAAAATTTTAGGCCACACAACGTCACGTTATAGAAACAAACTCAATTCGTGTAGTGCCAAAAAGCCTGTTTCAGAGACAGTCAATTTGACTCACCATTTTTTGCAGTGTAGAGATCCTAACAATAATTTCTCGTAGGGTGAATGCCGGGGTAATGTTGAATATTCCTATACAACATGACATCCTTGTTTTCCTTATATTTTTATCTTCGACTGTAAGTGACTGAATGATATTTTAAGCTTTAATCGAATCAAAGTTTTATTTTAATTTGACATTTTTTGATGTATTGTTTTTCTTGTTTTTGACCATTTAGGCGTATATTTTACGGTATTTCCAAATAGAACGAGGAAAATATATAGGGCGCGGTCCAACGTCATCAAATATACGGTGGAGCCTTGTTACCAAGGTGTCGTTTCCGCCTGTCCTTTCAAAATTTAGCCAGTTTTTAGGTCCAATAGCCACCCATTATTATCATATATTTTTGCTTTAATATTAAAACAGTCACAGCATAAAACAATCGAGGTCCATGTTACTTTGAGGGCCGACCTGTTTTTTTCGCAGGACTATAGTAAGCTTAAGCTTTAGACTAATTTTTTTTGCTTAGACTTATACGTTTTATTATCTTTGGCGTATTAGGCTTGAGAGCATTGGCCTATCCTTATAAGCTGATGTTTAGGTTTAAGCGTAAAAGTATGCTTATATGTTTACGCCCCTCAAAGTAACATTGGCCAAAGAATCAATATCGCAAATCTCGTTTTTCCGTTCTGTATATCGAATCTAATATACAAAATGTTCTGAGACAACACCATTAATTATGTATAAGGATACGGCATTAAAGGTTCGTGTTCTTATTTTGACCAGAATCGTAGCTATAGGATTTCAGTTTGGCAGGGCATAAACCTTTTGTTAAAGTTGGTTTACGACCAAAAGATTTTTCGACTTCTAAGATCCTGGGGGGTTATTCTAAAGCCTGTGAAAAGTATTTTTCTGGTAAACCCTTTCTCACATGAATATTTTCTATTTCCCCTGAGACCTACTTTTGTACTAGGATTCGAACTCCAGTGACTGGTGCGGGAGGCGTTTACCATAACCACTCAGCTATAGGAGCTTGTCGCTCGAGCCCGAGGGGACTGTCACGTCTTGTGGTGATTTAGTACTATGTATACGTGTTGCAATTGTTAAACACTGTGCGATATATATTATTTAACGTATATCCCAAAGTCAACTATATGTGAGAAGGGGTTAGACTAAAAATTTGTGGGGTGATATATCCTGTTGCTTGGTTTTGTTTACACCCGGATATTGGTCTTTTACACGAGCTGTAGCTGTACAAACATTCGAAACTGGGCCATACCAGGCTAGCGTCATGTCTATAGGACTGGTAAATCTTAGGGAGCGGAAACCCCACCCCGGCCTAGCCCCCCAACAGGGATAGAACAAATATTTTGTAATAAGGTTGAGAGGACTAAAATGGCGTTCAGATTCTCGCTCGCTTCGCTCGTGAGTTTGTTTTCAACTATTTGTGTGTCCTGTGGGACAGGCCGCCCCACGATTGCCAAAAATAGCCTAAAAATAACACAAAACGAACTTGTCTCGGTTTTAAGAACTTGTTAGGCTCAAAAGTATTAGCTGAAAAGCTCTTGTCACCCGTACGGCGCCGTCCGTCATCATACGTTATCGTACTTGAGTTTTATTTGCGTACACTGTAAATTTCAGTGAGTTGATTTTAACTCAGAATGAGCTGAATCACTGTAGTCTGAGTTAGGACTATCAGAATTCAGAATCTTGAGTTGATTAAATTCATTCTGAGTTAATTAACCAACTCACCGAGAGTCAACTCAACTCAGGGTGAGAATCAACTCAACTCAGAACGAGTTAATGTATACTGATATTAATTCAGAATTAACCAACTCGCTAGCTGAAGTGATTAATCAACTTATTGCAATTTACAGTGTACGATACCGTACGATGACAAACGGCACCGCAAGTCAAAAAAGTATAGCGCAACCCTAAAAGCAGAAATCAAAAGAAAACAGATATTATAATTACATAACAATATATAAAAGCTCAATATAAAAATCGTTGAAATGCTACTAAATTTCTGTTATATATCTGATATTTTCGTGGGACAGGTGTGGCGCACGGTTTTTTTCGTGGGGCCCCATGGAACGGCTAGAAAAAGTGTCCCCGTGTATAGCCGCAGGCTGAGGTTGCCACGCTACACACTCTATCGGCGGGTCTGTATATATGTATGCGATCCTAAGAATTAGTACGATTTTTGACCCGAACCTTAATATATTTACATGTTTGTTAGCTTATAAATGTTTAATTCGTTGCTGCTGCTGTCTAAAAACACAATAAATAGATTTTCGCTGTTTTTAATTAGCAAAATGATTTCCAAAAAGCATACAGTAGGGCACGGTTAAAATCCGGAAATGTGTTCCGGTTTTTAGACAGCGCCTGATCCACGATTGCACAACGACACTCAACAGTGTAAATTCTGATGAGTTGATTAATTAACTTGCTCACACAGCGACAATTATTTATTTCTGGTTATTTCTGAACTAAATAACAGTAAACATTATTTCATTTCTGAGCTAATTTCATTCTGGGTGAGTTGATTAACTCAGAATGAGCTCAATAATTTCAGAATTCGGAGTTCTTAAAGACCTAACCCAGAGTTGACACTTCTGAGTGGATTCAACTGATTCTGAGTTAAAATCAACGCACTGAAGTTTACAGTGCAAGGCTAACTTTTTATTGTGATACTTAAAATATCATTATTTGTCCGGTTCTAACCTCGTTTCGCTCGCGAATTTTTCAAAATACTACGTTTGTTTCGGTTTCCAAATGTGGCCCATCTATAAAACAGGCCGGATCGTTTTCCGCAGGGGCTGTAGTAGAGTGAGTTTAATAAGCTTTAGACTCAATTTTTTTTTGCTTAGTATTACGCTTAGTAATAGGCTCATCCTTACGCTTAGGCTTATTTGTATTCTTACGCTTAGGAATATGCTTATACTACTGTTCCGGCCTTGTTCTATTATGGGACCCAGCTGTCAATCTAACCCACTTCCAGTGTATATTTCAACGTTGTACTTTCTGGCCAAGCATTCCTCAACCCCATACCTTGTTTATAGCACTACATCGGTCTGTAGGCCAAAATCATATTTCTAACAAGCAGTCGCGGTTCTTTGAAAAGTCAAATTTAGCCAAAACCTATTTTTATGGCCCAATTATACGCGCCGTACCAAAACTAAGGCGTGCTAAGAACCTGTGGTCATTATGAGAATATTAGTTTTCTACGCGAGTCCGTAAACAGAGGGGGCTGGGTGTTTACTCAGCCCCTCTCCCGTGAGAAACTTTTATCGTCCCCACGGAGAAAACGCTCAGCCTCGCTTGTAAGTCATCGAAACCCTTGTATATGCGTGTCACCCCAGAATGATGAGCTGTCTTCGACGAGACGCAGCCATCTCATTATTTTTACGGGGTCAAGTGATTTAAACTGAGACATGAGGTGTGGAATCTGCCAAACATGGAGGGTAAAACTTTTTCAAAGGACAAAAATTGTCGAAGAGGGCCGAGTCTATTGGCCATTCTACTCAACTACAGTCTTGCTACAACTACGCTTCCAGTTCATCCGGATATAGGCCGGGAGACGGCGTTTTTTTCCGTTAGTCGGCACAGCTCGCGTTTACCCAAA
Organism: Enoplolaimus lenunculus; assembly: GCA_030248215.1. Lineage (NCBI taxonomy): Eukaryota > Metazoa > Nematoda > Enoplea > Enoplida > Thoracostomopsidae > Enoplolaimus > Enoplolaimus lenunculus. The sequence continues at coordinate 291,086 of JASANG010000443.1, forward strand.
ACTCGTTAGACTTACAAATATTTGCATATTTAAGATTCTCATGAACAGCCGTGAGCATTCCACGCCCAAATTTGCATTTTTGAAAAATTCGAAAAAACTTTTTGACAATAGAATGTTTTTGGGTTCGAAGGGAGGTGGGAACTTGGGCCTTAAAAATCTAATTTTTCAAAAATTTCAATTTGGGCGCCTATAGGATCTCAGAGGACGCCATGAGAAGCTCAAATATGCAAAACGTTTCAAAATAGAACCATTTTTGGGCAAATGCGGGCTAGGGTTGGATAACAGAAAAATACCCGAGAGACCCACGAATAGTGCGATTAGTGCCCGGCCGTAAAATGTATTTTAGGGGTTCTTTTCAACATCAAGCGTAAGAAACTCATGCACTGTCAGGGTCTGCTTCAGAATAGTCGGCCCCCCCAAACAGGTCCGAGGGTCTGCTTTATAGGATAGTCAGCCCCCCAAACAGATCCGAGGCGGACCCCACGGTAATGTTTCATAACTTCGTAGTCTGCAAAAAAACTGTTTAGCTTGCCAATATCGTGGGTGCCCTCCAAATGGTCTGGGCCCCAAATTGGGTAGTTTGGAGGGGGCGCTTCCGCTTTATAGGATAATCAGCCCCCCAAACAGATCCGAGGCGGACCCCACGGTAATGTTTCATAACTTCGTGGTCTGCAAAAAAACTTTTTAGCTTGCCAATATGGCGGGTGCCCTCCAAATGGTCTGGGGCCCCAAATTGGGAGGTTTGGAGGGGGTCGCTTCCGCCGGCACTGCGCACTGACATTATGGAACATTCGGCTCAGGTTGCATAAGATATGACTCAATATAGAGGTCGTTTTCTTGACCTAGCGTATAATATAAGCTCGCGGTTGCTTAGGTCTTATTGTACCCTTTAAGTTGAATTGCTTGAAAACGGCTTTACCGCGAACACGTCATCGATACTTATTCTTAGCCTGGTATATTTAATGAGATAATTTCGTTTTTTAGTTATGGACTCTAAGAACGGATAATAATACGTATTTAAGTGTTCATATATCAAACTGGAAGATTTCACTTAGGCAGGTATTAGAAACCGCGGCCAATGTAAAGAACAGGGGCGGAACAGTGTTATAAAGCGTAATCCTAAGCCTAAGCCTAAGCGTAAGATTGAGCATTTTCCTAAGCCTAAGCCTAAGCGTAAAAGCCAAGCAAAAGAAATTAGTCCTTACTCTATTGCAGTCCCACAGAAAAACGTTCCGCCCCTGATCTTTACATGGGCCGAAAATGCTTAGCGGCTTAGGTATGAATTGTGGTTTACAATTCTAACGTAGAATGGAGCTTACTGTATAGCGTGCGAGACATGCTTGTCATGGTGAATATGCAATATACGCAATGCAGATTTTATACTATGCTTGCCGGCAACATACGGCCGACACATATAGTCGATCAAAAACGTAGAGAAGCGGGCCGCATGGCGAAATGCACTGTAAATTTCAGTGAGTTGATTTTAACTCAGAATGAGCTGAATCCACTCAGAAGTGTGAGCTCTGAATTAGGTCTTTCAGAACTCAGAATTCTGAATTGGTTTAACTCATTCTGAGTTAATTGATCAACTAACCCAAAATTAAATCAGCTCAGAGTGAGTTAATGTTTACTGTTATTAACTCAGAAATAACCAGAAATAACTAATTCGCTATCTGAGTTGATTAATCAACTCATAGAAATTTTATAGTGTGATAGAACGCTTACCTCGGAATCATACGACCGCTAGTTCGATCCTCGCTCTGTAGGTTGGCTTTTCCTTCTGCTTAAAGGGTCTGAATCCTCCGTTCCTGCCTAGACTGACACATGCAAACGGATACATTGCCCATTGCTGAAATTCATAGAGGAATATTAACTCACTCTAAGCTTATTTAATTCCGGGAAAGTTGATTAATTAACTCAGAACGAGCCAATCCAATTCAGAATTCTGAGTTCAGAAAGACGTAGTTCAGAGCTCACGTTTCTGAGTGAATTCAACTCATTCTGAGTTTATTAAAATCAACTCACTTGAATTTACAGTGCAGCTCATAAAAGCGAATCTGTTTTAGATATTTTATAAATTTACTGACTACCGCATTATTGTTAAATTGGTACCCCGAGACATAAACTGGTTATATGGTTAACATGGCATCCAAACGGTCTCAAAAATGGGCCCTATTACAGATTCAAGAAAAGTTTAGTGATACCCATACGAAATGACGTTTTGGAGACGCCATTGTTCACATCGTTAACCCTTAGAGAGTCGATATTAATGCTATCAAGAGTTGATACACTGTAAATTTCAGTGAGTTAATTTTAACTCAGAATGAGTTGAATCACTCAGTCTGAGTTAGGACTATCAGAACTCAGAATTTGTAGTTGATTGAATTCATTCAGAGTTAATTAATCAACTCACCCAGAGTCAACTTAACTCAGAGTGATAATCAACGCAACTCAGAGTGAGCTAAAGTTTACTGTTATTAACTCAGAAATAATCAACTTGCGAGCTGAATTGGTTAATCAACTCATTGAAATTTAGAGTGTATTTATACCAAGAGTGTATAACGGAGAGTATGACACTTCTCGATCTATACACATATATTGCGTGATATTACGCGGATCTTAATAGATGTTACCGCACCCTTGATTGAGGGGGTACTTAACTACAACTGCAAGTTAACACTCGCAAAATACATCTATGCATGTTTAGGGCAGACCTCTTTTCATCTAATACGCAATTTTGTTTAATGCAAAGCCGTACAGAACCCCCCCTCAATCAATGGGGGGGGTTAGACAAAGTAAGGTCCGCGTGATACTACATCACGCTAACACGTGTTGTATGCATAGTGTCACACTCTTCCTATATTATACACTATTGATAATACCAAGAGTGGGTAATCGCTAACAAGAGTTGTGTAACTGGGCACATTCTGTGTAGAAAAGAATGTACCAGGCACGTGTTGCGTTTTTGCCCTACCCCCACGTTTATTTAGAGGGGGGTACAACCGGTGCGACCCATGTCACTTTATGTATGTGGCGTCCAACATGTTCCCCTTATAGTTTAATTTAGGGGCATTCATGTGATAGCGACCCCGCTCTAAACAAGAGGGGAGTCGACCAAAAACGCAACACCCGGTGGAACATTTTGTAGCATGCGGGACGCCAAGAGTTGCACAATCTTGTCATTATCCACTCTTGATAATACTCAAAGACAAGAGTATGCAATAGCGGGTCATGCATTGGACAAAATGTACCAGGACGCGTTGCGTTTTCGTCGTACCCCTCTTATTTGGCGCTGGAGTCGATATTATCGAAAGTATGCAATATAGATTGCGTTTAAAAGTATAATCGTGGCAGCCAACAAAATGTTTAACAGTTCAAGTGAAGACAATCGTTCAATTGCACCACCCCCCAAATAAGGGGGGTATACCAAAAAGGCAACGTGCGTTGGATATATTTTTTCTACACAGAATGTACCCAGTTGCATACTCTTGTTCAAGTTATGTGCTCTTGATTCGATTAAATTGCTGTCTTGGCAGGTTGACTTGTTCATTGCGTATATTATATATTTAAATATTGTAACCCAAATTTCAAAATGATTTTCACTGAAGTCGCTTCAGAGCGTGTACTGAACATTTGTCTACCGAACCAAAGTTTTATTTTCAGTATTTTTTGACTTAAAATTGAATTTTAAACTCAAAATTTGAACTCAGAGTACTCGACAGACATGAACTTGCTTGCTGATGTCAATTAAGCCTTGTGCGTAGACAGGTTTACACTGCATATTCGTGTAAAAATTGCTCAACACTGCGCATTGTGTATTAATAATTTAAGGTTAAACAGTTTACACTGACAGTTGCTCATGAATGTCTGTGGGGGAAGAATTTTAAGCAGTCAACGATTCTACGGAATAAGTCGTGATCGTAAACACCTTCAAGCTGAGAGAACGAGCTGGTTTGAAACCCGGGTTGAAACCGGATTTGAGATAAAATAGAAAATATTCAAACGGAACAGGGTCAAAATGCATCCGTAACGAAGTTCTTCTGCCATATGCACTGTAAATTTCAGTGAGTTAATTTTAACTCAAAATGAGTTGAATCACTCAGGCTGAGTTAGGACTTTCAAACTCAGAAAGTTGAGTTAATTCAAATCATTCTGAGTTAATTAACCAACTCACCCCGAGTCAACTCAACTCAGAGTGAGAATCAAATCAACTCAGAGTAAGTTAATGTTTACTGATATTAATTCAGAAATAACCAACTCGCCAGCTGAATTGATTAATCAACTCATTGGAATTTACAGTGTGGATACTTGGACGGATCCTCTCTAATTGACAACCCCAACTGTATAGATGATTTATCCGGGCCCGTAGCCAAGAAGGGGCCAGGGAGGCTCAGCCTCCCTTGAAATATTTTAGCCCCCATAGAAAATTTTCAACTTTCCTTGCAAGACAATAAAAACCTTTAAATGCCCCCTGAAAAATTTTTAGCCCCACACCCCCCCCAACAAGGTGAGCTGGCTACGCGCCTGCGTTTAACTTGAGGCTAACGGGTTTTGCTATCCTATTGTCGGTTAGTTTTTGTTTTATAGCGACAGATCAAAAAGTTTCTATGCCGATATTATCAGTTTTCTCGTTCAATACGTCAATGAAGTACGATTTTGTAAGCTTCTGGGTTCGCTTCGACAACACAAGTTTGCCTTGCAAATTGGTTTTTATGTCAATAGATATTCTTTTATGTGCCGATATTATACATATATATAATATATATTATATATTATATATATCTGTATATATAAAATATATAATATATATTATATATTTTATATATATATATATATTAGTTAAGTCTCGACTTTTGTCAAATCGACACCGACGGAGGTCGAAAAACGGGGCCATGGTTCGTCTGGACATTAAAATCGTAGGTTCTTGTATGGTTAAGAAAAACCTTAACCAACTTCTTCACCGTGGCTTATTAAGCCTTTGCCTAAGCCTTGTGTATGCCAGGCCTAAGTCTGTGTGTGCTGTGCATAAAGGGCCAATGTTACTTTTAGGGAAGTAACAGTACTCTCTAAAAACTTAAGCTTAAATTATAGCTGAACTAAACTTGAATATCGGTTTAAGTAAAACTTAAACGGCTGGACGGACCAACTAAACTAGAATTTAAAGTTTCACTTAAGCTAACGTGTTTTTAAGTTTAACACGAGATTAAGTAAACTTATTTTTAGATTAAGTAACAAGTACAGCGGTGTATTTAAGAGTTCATTAAGTTTAGCTTAAACTGAAAATATGTAACATTTTAAATGAGTTTAAGCGTAAACCTACCAGTTAGTTTAGTTAATCTTGAAAGATAGTTTAATACTGGTGGATTAGCTTAAGCTTAAATCAAGTTAGTTTAAGCTTTTAGAGAGTAGATTAGGCGTATTCCTAAAGCCTACGCGTAAGCCTAAGCGTTGCAAAAAATGTGTTTGCAAGCCTAAGCCCAAGCCTACGCCTAAGCCTAAGCCTAAGCAAAAAATGTACATTATCTAGAATCTAAACCTACACTTTTGTAGACAAACCAGAAACCTGGACGGCCCTTAAAGTAACATGGGCCAATCTAAGCATTAAATTAACCTTAAAAAGGAGATATGTGCACGAGAATAAATCTAGTCCATAACCAAGTTTATCAAATGACCGTAAATATATATAGATCCCGGCGCGCTAGCGGATCCTGAGTCGGGCGGATGTAGTGTACGGCACTTAGAAAAATTTTTGTGATAAAATGATAAGGTGCCTACCTCGCAATTTTACCCCTCAGAAAATTGGCCAAATATAGCATACTGCAAGTTGCGTTGTATGACTTTTGCCAGTCCAGCCTCCGGCAGAAATTTCTTATCCACCGCTGTCCCGGCGCTACTTCTATACGAGCCCATAGCCAGATGGACTACATGGGTGATGAGCGCCCTTGGAAGACTTTTGATCCACCTAGAAAATTTGTAACCTTGCTTGTAAGTCAGAGCAAACCTTTGCATGCCCTTTTTCAAAAATGTTTAGTTCCCCTGTCACGGGGAACGGGCTACGGGATTTATTCTGTAAAAATTTTGACCGCAAACATGCTTCAGAATGCAGTAGACATTAATAAACACAGTATTTTGGACACTGCAAAAAATGGTGAGTCAAATTGACTCTCTCCGAAATAGGGTCTACGGGACTACACAAACTGAGTCAAATTCGACTCCGCCAGAGTCATACATGCGATTCAGTGAGTCGAATCTGGCGCTGACGGAGTCGAATTTGACTCAGATTGTGTAGTCCCGTAGAATCTATTTCGGAGATGCAATTTGACTCAACATTTTTTGCAGCGTACGAGTTTCAAGGCTTTTCCTGACTACACAAACTGAGTCAACCTCGACTCCGCCGGAGTCAAACGTGCGACTCAGGGAGTTGAATTTGACTACTGGCGGAGTCGAATTTGACTCAGTTTGTGTAGTCAGGAAAAGCCTGTTTCCGAGAGAGTCAATTTGACTCACCATTTTTTGCAGTGTATTTTCCAGTTATTTTTTCATCGAACGACTAGAAAAAACATTCGGAGTTTCAGATGATCCATTTTCAGCTCAAAAATTTTCACCATATCAGAGAGCTAATTGATGGCGTCTACATTCAAAATCTTTAATCTGTTCCCTCATTTTTGGCAAATTTATTGCTTCAAAATATAGCTATATTGTAATATATTTATGCTCTCATTAAGAAATATATACATATATACTATATATACTGTTGCGGATCCAGGATCTCAAAATGGGGGGCCAAAATTTCACAGGTAATAAACTTACTTTTGACCCATACACAAACCACGAACTATTGTCACAAAATTGCTATATGATTTTTGTCTCGAGATGCTGTTGGGGGGGGGCACGGCCGGGGTGCCCCCCATGGATCCGCCATTGTATATATATTATATATAGTGTAACATGATATTTTACATGTCCTTCTTTTTTAGGTTCGGTACCAGCTTTTGATCAAGGTTTATTCAGCGTTTTGCATTTCTGCTGAAATTGAATATAAGCTAGGCTGTGTTCCTAGATATTACAGGTTCATAGGAAGCAGGTACCCACCCGATGTATACAATGGATATGCCGCATGTAGGGCGTCCAGTTACAGAGTAAATCCTGAACAAATTCGTGGCTTTTTGAAGTTCGCTTAGGCTTAGAACAACATAGATTCGTGCTTACACTGTAAAGTTCAATGAGTTGATTAATTAACTCAGAGTGATAATTAGTTATTTCTGGTTATTTCTGAGTTAATAACAGCAAATAATAATTCAGTCTGAGCTGATTTAATTCTGGGTGAATTGATTAATTAACTCATAATGAGTTCAGTCAATTCAGAATGGTGAGTTCTGAAAGACCTAATTCAGAGCTCAGGCTTCTGAATGGATTCAACTCACTCTGAGTTAAAATCAACTCACTGGAATTTACAGTGTATTGGGTTTGATGCGTTTCTATTGTTTTCGGGACCAATTCTATAGATGGGTTACAAGGATGTATATGTGAATATTGCTACATTTGCAGGCATTGGAGTTTTATTATTTCTTGGAGTTCAGTAACGATTTATTCATCACCATACCAAGATTTGACGGTTTTCTTACACTATAAATTCCAATGAGTCGATCAATCAATTCAGCTAGCGAGTTGGTTATTTTTGAATTAATATCAGTAAACATCAACTCACTCTGAGTTGAGTTTATTCTCACTCTGAGTTGAGTTGGCTCTGAGTAAGTTGATTAGTTGACTCAGAAAGAATTGAATCAGCTCAAAATTTTGAGTTCTGATAGTCCTAACTCAGACTGAGTCATTCAACTCATTCTGAGTTAAAATCAACTCACTGAAATTTACGAGTGTAATTCTCCAAACTTGGCAATTTATCGTCATTTTGCGTATAGACAAGCAAGCATCTTAGCCCGTATCCTCAAATGTGTATAGCATCTACCATCAGTTGGTGATAGGTCCTGTAACTTTGGAACATGCTCACGGTGAGGTTCGAAATTCAGCACATTGTTTGCGTTTAATTTGCCCTACTTTTGCACCAATTTTCTAATCTGCAATTGTAGTCGTTTGTCAATTTGAAAACCTATCGCTAACTGATGATTACGTACTATACGCATTTAAGAATATGGGCCCTAGTCATAAAACCCTGCGCTAAACTCTACAACCGTAACAACTATATTTTTGACGTTTGCACACTTTCGCCCTGATTTACGCTTAGGCTTAGGCTTTAGCCGGTCCCGTGGCCAGAGTAGGGTCAAAAGAAGCTCAGCCCCTTGTAAGAATGCGGTCCCTCCTGGTTAATTTTCAACCTTGCTTGTAAGTCATTGAAAACCCTTGCATGCCCTTTCTGAAAAATTTTCATCCCACTTAGCTATAGGTAAGCTAGCTTTGGACCTGGGCTTGGTGTAGCAATCATTGTACCTATACCTAAGCCTACACCTTTGCCTAAGTTTAACCTTAGCTTAAGCTTGATTCTACACTGTAAAAAATGATGAGTCAAATTGACTCTGTTGGAAATAGACTTTTCCTGACTACACAAACTGAGTCAAATTCGACTCACTGAGCGATTCAGTGAATTGAATTTGACTCTGGCGGAGTCGTATTTTGTCTCAGTTTGCGTAGTCAGGAAAAGCCTATTTCGGAGAGAGTTAATTTGACTCCCCATTTTTTGCAGTTTAACAATAAACCTTGAACCTAAGGTCTCAGCCTAAACAATACGGGGGAAGCACAAAGGCCTACGTTTGTTTAACGCTATACGACACTGTTCTGTTCTAGATATATTCACCTGCCAGGAGGTATACTATACACAAACACTATTGTTATAGTTTCTCTATTGAATTTACATTAAAACGCGAGTTTGGCACAAAGACAGTCCATTTCCTGTAGCCAGTATATTAACTGTGGGGTTTTTAGGCAAAACCTTGTTTACGAGAATATAATTATCTTAATATAACCTGTTTTTCGATACTCTATATGCGATAAATAATACCGATTAAAGGTTTGCTTGTTGAATAGAATGGTTTATACCAGAGGTAAAGACCATGAATTACCTTTAGATTTGGCTTTTGTTCACTTTTACCTGGACAGGCTTAGACCATAGGCACAGGCATAGGCTCAGATGTTAGATTTAGGTTCCACAAATGCATATCTAACCGAAGACGTAAACTAAATCTTTGTGTAAGCCGGCTAATGTAAAGAACCGGGTCGGAACAGTATTATAAGCATATTTATAAGCCTAAGCCTGAGCGTAAGAATGAGCGTATTCCTAAGCCTAAGCCAAAGCCTAGGCCAAGCAAAAAAATTGTCTAAAGCTTAAGCTTACTCTTTTCTACTCCCATACGGAAACGTTCCGCCCCTGATCGTTACGTGAGCCTGTAAGCCTAAGCCTAGGTTTAACGATTTCATTAGAAAACATATTGGGAACGTAGTCAGGGGGAAAGATGTAAAATGAAACTCAAGGTCTACCCCAGAATAATCAATAGCGGACCCTGGTGGTGTACGCTTCGTCAGGAATTTTTGTGTGGTAAGATAGTAACGTCCCTATGTTACAATTTTCCCCTTCAGAAAATTGGCACTTATATAGCATACAGTACACAAAATTGTAATGAGTTGCTTAAACAACGCAACTAGTGAGTTAGTTATTTTTGAATTAATATTATTAAACATTCTCAATATGAGTTGAATTGATTCTCATTCTGAGTTGAGCTGATTTTGGCTAAGTTGATTAATTAACTCAGAATGAGTTAAATTGAATCAGAACTCTGACTTGTGACAGTCCTAACTCCGATTGAGTGATATAACTCATTCTGAGTTAAAATCAACTCGCTGAAATTTGTACAGTGTAAAAATATCGTTTGATAACTTTTGCCTGCCGCCCCGCCTTCCATCAGAAATTTATGAATCCGGTGCTGGAGACAGGTACAGCCTTTTCGCTCAGATTTAAAAAGTTTCCAACACGAGTTCAAATGCCTGAAGGTGAACCGTATGTGGCATTTTCAACTTATAACAATTTTCTGACCATAGAAAATATGGCCAATGTTACTTTAAGGGACGTAACAGTAGATAAATCGTATTCCTAAGCCTAAGTCTAAAGCCTACGCATACGGCAATATCATATGTTTCAAAAAGTTTTACTGAATATACAGTTGCATAATTATACTAACAGTACAGAGCATAATTAATACAACTGCAAGCTTCAATAACTGCATAATAATTACATTTTTCCCTGTCATGTTCCACTTAAATCATGCATTTATATCAGATTCGACTCCTGTCCCCAAAATCTACCAGCATGACCCCCTTTGTCCCCTCGAAAAGTTCAATTTCTCACGCCACTCGTCAACGTCTAACCATCCCTCGGTTACGTGTCAATCAAACTCAGCTTATTTGCATATTAACCGCGCTAGCTATGTCATTTTTACCACTAGCAAATTGTAGATCTCGTGATGGAATTATCTGTCGAATTTGCCGGCACAGAACGGTTTCTATGATGCCATCACGCGCTGTGCCGCGGAACCGGATAGTGTTCAATGCAAAAAATGCGACCTGTGACGAAACCGATGTCCGGTGTTATCGAGATGAAACTTGTCGATCTACTGCAGCGATTAATGGTATGGCCAATAGGGACAGAGAGACCGGTAGTACTTTATGTGGGCGTATTAGATTTGGCCAATAGGGACAGAGAGACCGGTGGTACTTTATATGGGCGTATTAGGTTTGGCCAATAGGGACAGAGAGACCGGTAGTACTTTATGTGGCCGTATTAGATTTGGCCAATAGGGACAGAAGGACCGGTGGTACTTTATATGGGCGTATTAGGTTTGGCCAATAGGGGCAGAGAGACCGGTGGTACTTTATATGACGTATTAGCTTTGGCCAATAGGGACAGAGACCGGTGGTACTTTATATGGGCGTATTAGCTTCGGCCAATAGGGACAGAGAGACCGGTGGTACTTTATATAGGCGTTTCAGCTTAAGCGTTATTTATCTCACCCATCAGAATAATTTTATGATAAATAGTTTAAGATTTCTACTTTACGAATTTTTTACATTTATTTCACAAAATTTGCGTTTGGCATCTATTGTTGTACGTCTTCCGACAGAAATTACTGAATCAGCCGCTAGTATAAGGGTGGCTGAAGCTCGAGAGATTTGCCGAGCGTGGGATGTTGGTCGTGTGGTGGGATGGGGCCCCCACAATTCCCCCACGGTTGAAACGCCAGGTTGTCTTTATGTTCTGTAAAGCTACCATCTTGACCTTTTCTTGCGTTTTGCCCCCACCCAAATCACAGTTTGCTTCTGGCGCCACTGACCAAAAATGTAGGTTTCGTTTTGGTTCCAATCAAGCTTTAATTTTGGTTCAACTCCAAAAATTTTCTAAATCTTCGATCCAATGAGTTGATTTATCAAATCAGCTAGCGAGTTCGTTATTTCTGAGTTAATAACAATAAGCATTAAAACTCAGTGTGAGTTGAGCTGAATTTCGCTCTTGATTTGATTCCGAGCGAGTTGGTCAGTTAATTCAGATTGAGTTGAATCAACTCACAATTCTGAGTTCTGATCGTCCAGACTGAGTGATTCAACGCATTCTGAGCTAAAATCAACTCACTGGAAATTACAGTGCAGTATATACCGCACAGATTTGCTAGAAATTCTCTGGTATTTCAGGCGACACCTACTGGGTAATGAAAGGCTGCTACCGACCACAACGATACTCGCCCAATAGGCGAACAGCATCCTGGTCATCGAATCATAATCGAGATCACGACTACTCACCAGCAAATGGCTACTCACGAGCATCTGAACTGCCTTTTGATTCGTTAGAAGAGTACACGTTCTCTGAGCCGTTAGCCAATAGGAGACCACAACCGCAGTGCACTTGGGGAACGCTGGACGTTTTTTCGCTAGGACGACTGCCTGAAGTAGTTCGCCCACTTTCAAGACACTTATCAGCGTACGAGTGTGTTTGTGATTGGGCGGATCGGTGTAATGCTGGGGCGTTTTATAATTCAGCATCGAAATTTTTAGTTCCAAGCGATTGGCGAACATTTTTGTGCAGTTTTGTTGCAGTTGGATTCGTTGTGCAATTGTTTACTGTGATCAGATGAGAAGTAAAGGCATACACATTCAAACTACTGTCCCATAGCGATCCCGAAATATTTCTGCCAAAGTTTAAAACAGGACCGTAACAGTAGTATATGAATATTTATAAGCCTAAGCCTAAGCGTAAAGCCCTATGCTACATGTTTTTGCTGTGAGAACTTGCAGCTGCAACCTGCACACAGAACTTGCATTTTTTCATCAGCCAATGAGAAAGTGACTTCAATATATTCAGTGAACATCAATGGTTGTTCACACATGTGAACTAAATTCGTAGCTTTGATTTTTAATAAAATATTTGCAGCTGCAACAAGTTTTTCGAACGATATTTTGGACAAACTAGCAGGCAAAACTTGCACGTGTGAATAGGGCTTAAGGATAGGCTTTTTTCCAAAGCCTAAGCCTAAGCAAAAATAGTCTAAAGCTTAAGGTTACTCTGTTTAATCCCGTGTCAAACGATTAGCCCTATGCTTTACTTGGTCAAAATAGCGAAAAAGCCAACAAATTCCTAGCTGTCATGGGTTTGCAAGTATTTCTGGGTGTAACCGGATGTTCGTTTTTGTCTCTGGTAAAAATCGGTGTCCGTTTTCGTTTCCATTACCTTTAATACATAAATAACGAAAATTCTGACATTTTACGTCCAAAAATAGTTCTAAATCATGTTTACAACTGGCAATTTTTATTTACAGATATGCTGCAATTGTTCGAAATGAAATAAATGTTACGAAATTCATTCAAAATCTTAAAAAAATTCGACGTATCCGCTATTTTTTATCTTCAGAAAGGCCGGAGAATATTTGCACATCTCCATATTGGGTTTTCAAAAAATATACCATCTTTGAATTTTTGTACCCTCAATATCCGTTTTCCGGTTCCGTTATTTTTGGTACCCGTTTAGATCCAGGTATTTGCAGCGGTCCAGTGGTTTTTCTGCAGGAGCGAAAATGCGCTGCTTGGCTCTCAGTATCGTATTCCTTGTTTGCCTATGGTCCACGCAAGCCGAATAAGTGATACTAGCGCTATTGTAAGCCTAATCGTATGTTGGAGCAAAAGTAGAAAAATACCGGATGAACGAGATATCGGCGAGCCCCCAAAACATTGCTTAGGAATTTAATAGGTACTAGACTGCCAGCTTTGCACAATGCGCAAAAGTTAGCGAAAGCACAAAAATTTCCATGCAAATTTTCTTTTCATACAACACTCACGTGTATTTCCAAAGAAATTATTGTAAACAAAGTAATGCTGGAAATTTGCCAAAAATAAGTATGTGGGGCGTTGCAGCTTTAATATATAGATTAACGAAAGATTTGGCACAAGGTGAGCTGAGAAAATAGCATTTCCCGTTTTTGGCGAATAAGTTTTACAGTTTAGCGAAAAAAACAAGCCTTAGGTTTATTGTGAAAAACAGGGTGTAACCGAATATCCGTTTCCGGTAACATTGGTGTCAGTTACCGTTACAGAAACCGGAAATTCCGTTATTTTTACGCCCAAAGTTAGTTAATATAAAGCGCGCATAAATTGCGCAATTTATAATTACAGATACGCTGCAATTGTGCGATATATAAAATACAACTTACAAAATTCATTCAAAATCATAAATTTTCGGCACATCTGTTATTGTTTAATTTTTTAGAAAACACTGTGAATATTTGCATACCTCAGTTGTGTTTGCAAACAAGAATAATAAAACATCTTTCAAACTTTTACACTTCAATACACTGTAAATTCCAGTGAGTTGATTTTAACTCAGTTCGAGTTCAATCACTTTGTCTGAGGTAGGACTATCAGAACTGATAATTCTGAGTTGATACAACTCATTCCGAGTTAATTAACCAACTCCCCCGGAATCAACTCAACTCAGAGTGAGAATCAGCTCAACTCTGAGTAGAGTTAAAGTTAAATTTTATTAACTCAGAAATAACTAACTATTCGTCTGAGTTAATTAATTAACTCATTCGAATTTTAACAGTGTATCCGTTGTCATTTATTTTGAGTTTTGATCCCTATTCGTTTCCGTTATGTTTACTTTCTGTTTTAAATCCTGGTAAAATTAAACTACATTCAATGTTAATTAATTTATACATAAATAAACGTCTATTGTGCTGCTGTTATTATCGGAGACAAACATGAACGTTTTGCGATTGTACTGTAAATTTCAATGAGTTGATTAATCAATTCAACTAGCGAATTGGTTATTTCTGAGTTAATAACAGTAAACTTTAACTCACTCTGAGTTGCGTTGATTATCACTCTGAGTTGAGGTGACTCTGGGTGAGTTGATTAATTAACTCAGAGTGAATTGAATCAACTAAAAATTCTGAGTTCTGACAGTCCTAACTCAGACTGAGTGATTCAACTCACTCTGAATTAAAATGAACTCACTGAAATTTACAGTGTGGCTATTAATTTAGTTGTCACTTGTACCAAATTGTTTCAGTTGAGTAAACTGTAGCCAATCGTTGAAAATTCCAATGAGTTGATTAATTAACTCAGAGAGAGAACTAGTTACTGCTTGTAATTTCTGAGTTAATAGCATCACATATTAACTCACTCTGAGCTGATTCAATTCCGGGTGTGTTGACTAACTCAGGATGAGTTAAATATAATTCAGAATTCGGAGTTCTGAAAAACCTAACTCAGAGCTCGGAGCTCTGAGTGGATTTACCTCGTTATGAGTTAAAACAACTCACTGGTATTTACAATGATGGTGAACAATTATGCTTAATAAAAAAGTTATAAATTTAGTAAGAACCAGGTATAGTTTGATATTCGAACCCTGAAATATAAGTTTCACCAACTAAAAACAACTGACAATTTTTCTACTTTGACGGACTTGTAGCCGCTTTGGAACTGGGGTTAAGCTGTATTCACTGTAAATTTCAGTGAGTTGATTTTAAAGAACTCATAAATTTGAGTTAATTCAATTCATTCTGAGTTAATTAACCAACTCACCCCGAGTCAACTCAACTCAGAGTGAGAATCAACTCAACTGAGAGTGAGTGAATGTTTACTGATATTAATTCAAAAATAACCAACTCGCTAGCTGAATTGATTAATCAACTCATTGGAATTTACAGCGTAGTTCCGATTGAACCTTTTTGTTTCGACGAGAAATTATCACAGTAACGCAAGTTTTTCTTCGTTGCACATGGAATTACGAAATGATTCCTCATTGTGTACTCATTCATGTTTATATTGCTCTAGCAATCAATGACCTACCCGGAGGGCGTTGGATTTAGGGTCAAACCCCTCCGAGACGTTAAAAATTTTGTAAGCTTGTTTCCAGAGGGTGGTGATATACTGGCCGTGGGGCAGCGTGTTGGGCCGCACGTCAAAAAATTTTTTTTACAAATTGATAGGATGTACCATGCGTCAATCACTAAATTTCATTGAGTTGATTAAACAACTCAGCTACGGACTTATAGTTATTTCTGAGTTAATCACAGTAAGCATTGACTCACTCTGAATTGAGATGATTCCCACTCTGAGTTCAGTTGATTGCGCGTGAGTTGAAAATTAGAGTGAGCGTTCAGACTGAGTGATTCAACTCATTTTAGTTAAAATCAACTCGCTCGGATTTACAGTGATATATACACCTGCGTTACCGTACGGTGCCGGACAGTGACGAACGATGCCGGACGGTGCCCAACCTCATCAAAAGTATAGCACTACCCGCTACCCATAAAAGCTAGTTTCAGATTTTAGTCCAAAAATTTGAGTTTATTTACAATTTGAATCTTATCGTCAAATTGGCCCATGTATAGAACAGGGCCGGAACAGTAGTATAAGCTTAAGCCTAAGCGTAAGCCTAAGCGTAAGAATGAGCATATTCCTAAGCCTAAGCTAAGCCTAAACCTAAACAAAAAATTAGTCTAAAGCTTAAACTGACTCTATTATAGCCCCTCCGGAAAACGATCCGGCCCTGTTCTATATATGGGCTGTTAAATTTATATATATTGTATAAAACGATATAAACCTACATTGAAAGAGTTGTATTTTTGATCAGAGCTGCACTTTACCCGCTGGTAACGCGGGACGGGTAAGACAATTTTGATGCGGGTATACCGCGGGTGAAGAATTTCAAAGCGCAGGTTAAAATTTGTCATTTTTATCCACGTAAACTATTCATAAAAAACCTTGAAACCAGATAATGTAGAAAGGCTTCAATTTTTATAATCTTTATTTACCGCATGAGAAAAAAATCAGTATCGAGTGACATCAATGCACTGCAAAATTACACAATTGTATTGAACGCAGAAGAAAAAATAAGCGCGGATAAAGACGGGTAACAGTAAAAAAGTGTTGCACGCTTAAAAGAGGGTAAATGGGTAAAAAAATAAAATTCCCACGATTAAAGCACAGCGTGGGAAAAATTTCATTACAAACTTGCACCTCTGTTTTGAATTAACGCGCTAGCTGCAACTGGCAACTAAATTTTGAGGCACGACAACTATTGTCAGTTTTGGAACCAAGATTTGCATTCAGAGGTAGGTCCGTGCGCTTAATCTGGCCCGTCTTGGGGAACACAGCCCGAGTGGCAGGTGACCGAATTGAACAAATTTTCCGTTATATGCTAACCAATAGCATTGAGACACACCATTTCTTAGTCAATCTTTCCATCCAATTAGTCGATTAATCTTTGTTGAGTACTGTTTAATCTTAACAGTAAGTATAGTAGTAAAGTTGTGTTTTAGAAAAAACACACAAAAACACTTCTACTTTGTCTAATTTTACCAATAACAGTGCACAGTAATCTTTGATGTTGTTTAGAACCTAAAAGTACACTGTAGAAAAATGGTGAGTTAAATTGACTCTCTTCGAAACAGACTCTACGGGACTACACAAACTGGAGTCAAATTCGACTCACTGAGTCGCAATGTTTGACTCTGACAGAGTCAAATTTGACTCAGTTTGTGTAGTTCCGAAAAGCCTATTTCGGAGACGGTCAATTTGACTCACAATTTTTAGCAGTGTATTCAATTGGTGATATATACTGTTTGTACGTTTCAAGCCCATGTAAAGATTACAAGCGGAACGCTTTTCTGCAGGATTGTCTGTAATAGAGCTAAGCTTAATCTTTAGATTGTTTTATACTTAGGATTAGGCTTAGACTTAAGCTCATTACGCTTAGGCTTACACTCAAAATATATTTGATAATAATTAAAAAAAATTTTATATTTTTTAAAAATGATTATCAGGAGGCACCCTTTAAAATTTTTTTTTTAAAGCTAAAATTTTTTCAAAAAACTTTTGAATAAACGCTTTAAAGTAACCTTTTACAATTTTTTTAATAAAAAATCAATATTTTCTATACTTTTCAGCTTTTCAGCAGTTCCCCATTAAACTCATTACTACATAATTTCTTTTTAGGCTTAAGAATGTGCTTATGTTACTGTTACGACCTTGTTCCATATAATGGCCCGAACCAGCCTATGGTAAGCAACCAAAACAAAATTTGCCCGTTTTTGCAATAACCGTCTGGTCAGTAGAATTCGACATCTGGTGGCACTGCAACAGTATTTTACGGTAACTGGCAATAGATGATATACACACTTGAGAATACGACTCATACCGTTTGAATTTTACCTAAAAAGTAATTTTGTGCTTTGTTAACCAAAATTAACCAGTTTCATTTGAAAAAAAACAGTGCAACCGGAGGTGAAAAATAGTGAACAAGAAGATTGACAAAAATTTTGGCAGCTGGAACCAGGACTGAAGCCAAAATAGTCAGTCGTTGATTTAGGTTAACTTATAAAATCACGGCATATTTTAATATATTTAAAGATACTCAGTAAGAATTTTTTCATTACCCTTTCTCTCACATGAATATTTGCAATTTCACATGAGATGTAATTTCAAGGTGAGTTTCGATCCCCAGTCTCACGGATGGGAGGCGTTTACGATGACCACTGAGCTATAGGAGCTGGACGCTCGAGCCCGAGGGCGCTCTCACGTCTTGTGAAGATTTTACAGTGCGCATATATGTTATAAATGTTAAACACTGCTCACAGTGTGTACTTATTGCTCGTACATTATTGTATTTAGTTGCTTATAGTATACTCTATGAGTGAAAGAGTTAATCAAATTAATTTGTGACAAGCGTTGATGTAGGGACAACAGAAATTTTTCGTTGAGGTAGGGTCGGCGAGGAGCAGAGAGAGTAAAAAAGTGTTGACCCTGTCTGAACGCGTGTCACAAACCGGTCTGTGACACGCGATGACGTAGGATCAATACACTGCAAAAAACGTTGAGGCACATTGAATCCTTCCGATATAGGCTCTACTCGACTACACAAATTGAGTCAAAATTTGACTCTACCAGAGTCACATTCAACTCACTGAGTCGCACATTTGACTCTGGCGGAGTCAAATTTTGACTCAATTTGTGTAGTCCCGTAGAACCTATTTCGGAGTGAGTCAATTTGACTCACCATTTTTTGCAGTGTACATTTCTACGCTCTTAGGTTGTGATATGCGTTCACATAGAGTCAACAGAAATTTTTCGTTAAGGTAAATTTTTCGTTGAAGTAGGGGGTTAACATGTCGTTGTTAACGCTATAAAATGACACATTTTGGCGGCCCGGCCGAATTTTTTAATGTAACCGACGCATTGAAAATGTTTCTATGGCCAAATACTGACAAAGAACAAAATGACACAGCCATCTGTCAGCTGATCTGTAGACTTTTGGCTGCCAAACTGTCTTAATTAGCAATTGCCAGACAATTTAACGGCTGTCGAACCGTAAAAACAACCAAGGTTTGGCTGTTTTAATATTTATAAGATTTATGACTCGTAGACGGTGACTAAAAACGTACATACTTAAAATAGTCCAATTCACAGGAATGGAATTGGTTTTGTTTCTAGTTTTTGTCTACAAATTTGAGTTTGCCTGCAGCTACCGGAAAGCCATAGACGGTAAAAATGGTGAGGCAAATTGACACACAATGAGTCAAATTCGACTCATTCAGTCGCATGTTTGTCTCTGGCGGAGTCGACTTTGACTGACACGTTTCTGCCGTCCCGTAGAGCCTATTTCGGAGAGAGTCAATTTGACTCATCATTTTTTGCAGTGTAGAACAGTCAACGCTTCGAGAAAAAATTTTGATTTCTTTATCTTATTGTCAATTATAGTTTTCGATTATCGGAAAGCGGGTGTTAATGTCCGCAGAATGGGCGGTACCCCCCTCATTTGAATGCTGTGAGTTGCCAGGGTTTCAAATTTATGATAAACCTTTACGCCTGAGCCCAAATCTTGACACCGGATTACAAGACGACATCAACTTTTCACTATTAAGTAGACCTCAGTTCAGTTCAACTTGCCTTCAAATCCTGAATATTGAGCAAAACCCAATTTGTCGCTTGATTATAACAGAGTCAGCTAAAAGCTTGAGGCTAATATTTTTGCTTAGGCTTAGCCTTTAGGCTCAGTTAGGCATAGCCTTACACTGCAAAAAAATGGTGAGTCAAATTGACTCACTCCGAAATAGGTTCTACGGGACTACACAAATTGAGTCAAAATTTGACTCCGCCAGCGTCAAATGTGCGACTCAGTGAGTTGAATGTGACTCTGTTGGAGTCAAATTTTGACTCAATTTGTGTAGTCCCGTAGAGCCTATTTCGGAAGGAGTCCATTTGTCTCACCGTCTTTTTCCGAAGTATATCCTTACACTGAAACTTAGGCTTAGGTTTAGGGATATGCTTTGCACTGTTAGGTCCCTCAACGTAGCACTGGCACAACTCACTATCAGATCAGGTTTAATATTTAAACCCGACTAAATATAAAGCGCCGGTGTCATGAAAAAATTTGCCCCCCCCCCCATAAAAAGTAGCCGTTTTCCGGACAAATTTTCATATGAAAAGTTGCCCCTCCCCGGACAAATCTTCATATGAAAAGTTGCCCCTCCCCGGACAAATTTTCATATGAAAAGTTGCCCCTCCCCGGACAAATTTTCATATGAAAAGTTGCCCCTCCCCAGACAAATATTCATATGAAAAGTTGCCCCTCCCCGGACAAATTTTTATATGAAAAGTTGCCCCTCCCCGGACCAATTTTCATATTAAAATTTGCCAGCCCTGACGCTTTTTCATAGAAATTGTCTATAAAAAGGGTCCCTCTTCATGAAAATTTGCCACCCCCCCTTCGACTGTAAAACTTTGGGCCAACCACACGAGTGATTTTTATTACACGTCAATTTTGCCCGTAGAATGTGTTTTATTATGTGGTGTGTTTAAATTTTGCCAATCTAGATTTAAACGGATTTTTGACACTTTTATACACACAAAATGTGCTTATAGATATAAATATGTCAATATTTTTAGGAATTCTTTTAAGAATGACGAATTTTGAGTATATAATCTTTTGGCTTCAAAATAATATATATCCTACTGAAAAATGAGACAATGTTTACTTTCAAGGGCGTAACAGTAGATTAAGCGTATTGCTAAGCCTAAGCCTAAGCGTTGCAAAAATGTGTTCCCAAGCCTAAGCTAAAGCAAAAAAATGTAATCTACAATATAAACCTTATTCTTTTATGGACCCACCAGACACCTGAACGCCCCTTAAAGTAACATGGGCCGAAAAATGGATCGAAGAAGGTATTGAACACAGTCCGTGGAAAGTTTCAAAACCGGAAATCAGACGTTCTGCTTCCGCGATGCCGAAATTTTTGCTTCTACGGAAACATTGGGATTGAATATTGACGTTTTGCGTCCGAGGTGGGCGGGGCAAATTTTCACATGAAAATTTGTCCGGGGGTGGTGGCAAATTTTCATATGAACATTTGTCCGATGGGGCAAATTTTTATCGGGGGTTGGGTAAATTTTTTCATGACACCAGCCACCAGCTGACCAGAAGTATCAAAACAGACAATAGCGTATGTTTTGCACCTTTAACACTACAAAGTTTGCCCCCGGGTATCAGACCTGTGAATTTTTGTACCCGCGTGATACAAATGTTCACCCCGCAAGTAAACGTCCCACTCTGACTACAAATGATGCGAAATGTGCCCACTGAAACGCGAACAATCGAAACCAAAAATAACAACCATTGTCAAAGAGTTAAAAAGTTTAACGGAAACAGTGAACTTAGCAACATCACCAGCAAGTTTTCTTGTATTATTCGTTTCAAAAATGCAAATAGCTTCAATGTTGCTTTAAATAGGTTTCTTTTAATATTTTAAGGGCATTAACCAGGGTTGAAACCAGAATGTTAAAATCAGTCGAAATCCGCATTGGAGTCAACATTCAAATTTTTTTGTAGGCACCGGAACCGGAACCGGAATTATGATATTAGCTTTGATAGTTATTAAATTGTTGAGAAATAATTTCGAAAACATTAAACGCTTTGTTTGTAAGTTCTGTCCATGTATAAGAACAGGGCCGGAACGTTTTCCTGCAGGGCTGTCATAGTGTCAGGTTAAGCTTTAGACTAATTTTTTGGTTAGGCTTAAGCTTAGAAATAGGTTCATCCTTACGCTTAGGCTTAGGCTTAGGTTTAGGATTATGCTTATACCGCTGTTCTGGCCCTGTTCTATACATGCACTGCAAAAAATGGTGAGTCAAATTGACTCTCTCCGAAATAGGCTCTACGGCACTACACAAACTGAGTCAAATTCGACTCCGCCAGAGTCAAACGTGCGGCTAAATGAGTCGAATTTGACTCTGGCGGAGTCTAATTTGACTCAATTTGTGTAGTCCCGTAGAGCCTATTTCGGAGGGAGTCAATTTGACTCACCATTTTTTGCAGTGTGGTCTGTAAGTTCAAGGGTAAACAAACGACCTCCGATGACGTATAAAAGATAACGTTTCATTTCATTCAAGTAAGAAATACAAAAAAGTTTTTGTTTAACTATTGTTCACAAGCTCTTCAACTACTTTAACTCGAAATGTTAATACTATACTTGACACAGTACCGAAAAAGACAGAATTCTGGCGTAGGAATTCCATTTATGGCCGGACTCGGAACATAAATTTTGCCGGACTTTCAGTCGAAAACACAATTCCGTTGGAACACTGCTATTCCGGATGCAAAACAAACAGTAAAACTGTCGAAAACAGATATTAACGTTGAACGAACAATTTCAGCATATCTGTGAACAAATCATTGCGAGATATATACGTGATTTATAGCTAATTTTGAACGTAAAATTAACATCGTTTCTGTTTCCGTTATTAAGTTCTTTATTTTTAATATACCTTTAAAACTTGAGTATATATTCTGCTATGAATATAGGCAACATTATACTTTGAGTAATAAATCGAATTTTGTGCTAAACTTAATTTCGGCCAGGAAGCATTTACGCAATCTACGCTCATTATGGACTGATTAGAAATTGTGGACTCTGTCCATGTACGGACTCTCATTACGAAAATAGACTCCTACTGACTCATATTCAAAACAGGGGTCCCAGATTCTATACGACCGCCCCCCCGTTATTCGGGTAACTGTCTGAACCAATTTTGGATGGTTTTAACGTTAATAGGCTAGCGGTATAAACGTATTCAATGTTAACAATAAATAATTTTGTAATTTAGCACTCAGTTACCCATTCCCACAACCCGAAATTGTTTATCGGAGAAGGCAAGAAGATTTTCAGATGCAAGCAAAAAAATTTTCTAAACTTAAAATTTATAGTTCAATAAATCTCTGCCATGGGTAGGCGAAGCCTTACGCAGCGAAAGCAGCATCCCCATACCCCCTTATAGTTAGAACAAACGGCCCATGTTACTTTAAGCGGCGTCCAGGTTTCTGGTGAGCTATAAAAGAGTAGGTTTAGATTCTGGATTACATTTTTTCGCTTAGGCTTAGGCTTAGGCTTAGAAACTCATTTTTGGAGCGCTTAGGTTTATAGGCATAGGCTTAGGAATACGCTTAATCTGCTGTTACGCCCCTTAAAGCAACATTGGCCGAAAAAGCTAAACGACCGCAGTATGAAATTTGATCGCAGCAAAGCGATACGATACGTTTAATATTGACTGGTTGGAAGCCAGCAATTTCTAACCAGATGACTCTAAAACCAGTTACTTTTGCTATCATCCAATTATTTTTTTCACAGTAACCTAATCCGAATAGCATGGACGTGGTTATTTGTCCATGAATATAGCACGATGCGACTATGATTTCATTTCGAAAGCGTGTAAAACTGCACCAACCACAGAATTTTTAGGTACAGCGATGGCAGAAAGCGAGAAAACATTTTAGATTTTAGTAAAAATTGAGTCAAAAACGCTATTTTAAACACTTTTCACGCTTAAAATAGCATCTTTCAAAATGTTTTTTGTAAGTGTAACCAAACTCTGAAATGTTCAGCAATCATAGCTTAACGCCAGGGTGCAACGGAAGGTGAAAAATCAACAAAATTTGCCGGATCCGGATGTGAAGTCGGAAGTGAGGAAAATTAGGCAGTTAAACTGTTAAAATGGGGTCGAATTTGTTTAATTTTAGCAAATGGCTGTAATGAGTAGGTATTTTTACGAAATCTCGGCAATTTTTTGCTCAAAATTGTACCACAGGTTAAAACGAAACACCGTCAAACAGATAAATTCTGTAAAACTATGAAAAATGTCATTACTGAAATTGCCGAAACCTCCGCCAAAAAATTCTACAGGAACCGGAGCCGGAGGTCGAGTTTACTGTTGCCTGAGTCGGAGTCGGATGTAGACCTCCGGTTGTACCCTGTTATAAGCATAACTTTCCTCAAGTGTATCCTACCCATCCAAGTTGTCAGTCTCTTCCATTGTCCAAAAGCACCCTGTATTCAACTCATTTATCGAGTTAGTTGTTTCTGAGTTAATAACAATAAGCATTAACTCACCCTGAGTTGAGATGATTTTCACTCTCAGATGATTTACTTCTGGATACGTTGATGAGTTAACTCAGAATCAATTGAATCAACTCACAATTCTGAGTTCTGATAGTCCTAACTCAGAGTGATTGATTTAACTCATTCTGAGTTAAAATCAACTCGCTGGAATTCACAGTGTAACGAATCGTATTCATGGCAATTGCTACACTGTAAATTTCAGTCAGTTGATTTTAGTTCAAAATGAGTTAAACCAATCACTCTGAGTCAGGACTATCAGAACTCAGAGTTTTTAGTTGATTCACTTCGTTCTGAGTTAACTAATCAACTCAACCACAGTCAACTCAACTGAGAGTGAGAATCAACTCAACCCAGAGTGAGTTAATGTTTACTCATATTAATTCAGAAATAACCAACTCGTTAGGTGAATTGATTAATCAACTCTTTGGAATTTACCGCGACTTACGATTCGAAGAACCAATAATTGTTGGTGATAGTTCAACTCTTCGAGAACTCGGTAGTTAAGTTTTATATACTTTTCGGATATAAAACTAAACCTTAGATTTAATTTTACAACTATCCAGCTGCGAAGCAGCCACAAACTAGTAATGACAGGAGTGAAACTTCTTGAACACTGCAAATTCCAGTGAGTCGATTTTAACTAAGAATTCTGATTTAATTAATCAACGCACAGGGAGTCGACTCAACTTACAGTGAGAATCAAGTCAACTCACAGTGAGAATCAAGTCAACTCACAGTGAGTATCAAGTCAACTCACAGTGAGAATCAATTCAACTCACAGTGAGTATCAAGTCAACTCACAGTGAGAATCAAGTCAACTCACAGTGAGAATCAAGTCAACTCACAGTGAGAATCAAGTCAACTCACAGTGAGAATCAAGTCAACTCATAGTGAGAATCAAGTCAACGCACAGTGAGAATCAAGTCAACTCACAGTGAGAATCAAGTCAACTCACAGTGAGAATCAAGTCAACTCACAGTGAGAATCAAGTCAACTCACAGTGAGAATCAAGTCAACGCACAGTGAGAATCAAGTCAACTCACAGTGAGAATCAAGCCAACTCATAGTGAGAATCAAGTCAACGCACAGTGAGAATCAAGTCAACTCACAGTGAGAATCAAGTCAACTCACAGTGAGAATCAAGTCAACTCACAGTGAGAATCAAGTCAACTCACAGTGAGAATCAAGTCAACTCAAAGTGAGTTAAAGTTTACTGTTAATAACTCCGAAAATAACTAACTTTCTGTCTGAGTTGATTAATTAACTCATTGCAATTTACAGTGAAAAGGTTGTTCAATGTTATTTTCACTCCTAATTCTTTTCGTCCAAGCTCGCTACAGGTGGGGCTATACTGGCCGCGCGCTGGCACGCGACACGAAAAACCTTTTATTAAAAAGTCTGCCAAATAAATTTTGCCAAAATTGTCTTAGCAACGCATAACAGCGTTCGGTGTCGCCCGGCGACGTGCGGCACAGTAAAGTATACCACAACCCTAACAGTCAAAAAGGAAAACTCAAACAAAAATCCTTGATTACAAACCGTAAATGCAAATTTTTTAATCAAAATAAACCCCAATTGTGATTCGAAATACAGACCCTCTATTTTAATTTTGAGCGTCTTAAAATATTTGACAGTCTAAAATTTTTGATTTATTCAACCTAGCGAACTAATGATACCTAATTAACTTTTCATCATAGCAACGGATTAGGCTTTTGCCAGGGGTTTTTATTTTCAACCTAGTAATTTTTAGGTCAAATCTACTTAGACCAAACGTGGAACACCACGAAAACCCTATGTAATTGCTGTGTGGACAAAAACCTACAAAACATAAATATAGCATTTTTGGTTTATCTGGTTTATATTTAGCGTTGAAACCTGTTTGGTTCTGGCAACATTTACGTTTTTAGGTATATATACCCGAGAGGCGGCTGAAGAGAATGCTTAGGTTCTCGCTTAGCCTTTAAACTCGCCTTTTAGGCGTAGGTTCTAAAACAGGCTTACACCTGGCAGTGGGTTCCAGCTTTAGGAGTAGGATAGGGCTTATTTTTGAGATCAAACATTAAGTAAGGGTAAAGGTACTGTAGTGACCCGAATAAGAGGGGGAAATAAAGGGGGTCCCCATATTGAGTGCCAAACAATAGGAGTCCGTATCCTTAATAAGAGTCCGTAAGCCAATAGAGTTCTTAAACCCTTATTAGAGTCCATAAATGTCAATTATTCCTAATTTTGGCGCATAAGTGATTCGAGGACCAAATAAAGTTGAGTTCGAAACTTTAAAGCACACTTAACTTTTGAAAGTACATTCCTAAGTATATCCTTGTATTATGGCTCAATAGCTTTGGATACAAGACAAATACACAATTCGACGGATAGTGTCAATACCCGGTATATATTAGTAACAAATGGCGGCGCGCCGGGCGGGTTAAAAATAAATAACAGTCCGTAACCGAATAACAAAGGGGGAACCCTCTGGAGGGGCCAAATATATATCAGTCCCCTCTTATTCGGGTCACTACAGTACGACCTGGTATTACAGATCGGCTTTTGACATAGGTTTGAACTCAGACTTTAGGTATCGTGTTAAAAATAGAACGCTAATTTAAACGCGTTTCAAAGCGGAGAAACTCTAAAATGAATCGCGTTTGCATCAAAACGGTAGTAAAATGCTTTTTAGTGTTTGTCAAAACGATATTTTAGTATTAACCCTTTCTCACATGAATATTTTCTATTTCTCCTGAGACCTACTTTTATGCTAGGATTTAAACTCCAGTGACTGGAGTGGGAGGCGTATACCATCACCACTCAGCTATCGGAGCTTGACGCTCGAGCCCGAGGGGCTCTCACGTCTTGTGGTGATTTAGTACTATGTATATGTGCTGCAATTGTTAAACACGGTGCGATATATACTATTTAACGTATATACACTGCGCTGAGTTGCCTATAGGCAACTCAATGTGAGAAGGGGTTAATATAATACGCTTTTTTACAACGCGAAAAGCGTTTTTCCCACGATTCCTATTAGGGTACGGCATTTAGGATAAGGTTTGGTTCCAGGTTAATGCTTACGCTTAAATTAAGGACCGGACTAAAGCGGTTATTCGAGACTAAGGTCCGAAGTACGGTTACCCTTAGGTTTTAGCTTGTGTTGAAGCTTGACCTTAGGCTTCCTTTCTAAGCTCGTACGCGCAAATGTGTGTAACATCTATCGCCAGTTGGTGAAAGGTCTTGTAGCTTTCGTATCTACCAGTAATGAACGTTGAGATTCCAAGTTCAACACATTTTTATTGCATTTGATTTGCTCTACTTCTGTGCCATCGTAAGATCCACACTTGCAGGAGTATGTCCTTTTGATCCCGTATCGCTTAATGATGGATGCAACTGTTGCGACACGAATAAGAGGGGAGACTGATATTAATTATTTTGCCTCTATAGAAGCCTATACTTCTGTGTTATTTGGTTACTATACGGATGTGGTTGCGTCCGCCGTCCTGTGGGTAAACGAAGCTTAGATTCTGATTCCCGGGGAGTCAACGAGTTGAGTGCGGGGGGATGTTTTCGCACGCAATTAGAAAAACAGAATACCGGAGGGGACACTGGAGGCGTCGTCACTGATCTGTGCAATCGTCGTCCGGTGAGCCCCGAGCCTGTAAAGTGCAAAACTTGAAGGTCTTCGGTCGAGAGACCCCGGTTGCAGCCTCACCTGGCTCGGCCGAAGCTCTATTTTCCATCTAATAAGTTTAAAAGTAGCTGAGAGCGGGCAGCAAACTTTCCGTCTATTCCTTTTAAACTTATAGTTACTGACTGTTATTTCTTCTACTTTACCGCAGTTGGATCTAATACTTTTCAATTTTGCTCCGAACAATTCTCGTTGGCTGCCATGCCTGTTAATTTTTCACGGTATTTAATAACGTTTATTCGGGTTGTCTGAGTATCTGTTACATATCTGAGCTGAACAACAAAGGTCATTCTTTCGCTTTCATCTCTTATGCACTGCCAAAAATGGTGAGTCAAGTTGAGTCTCTCGGAAGTAGGCTTTTCGGGACTACGCAAACTGAGTCAAATTCGACTCCGCCAGAGTCAAACGTGCTACTCTAGGTGAGTCGAATTTGTCTCTGGCGGAGTCGAAATTGACTCAGTTTGCGTAGTCTCGAAAAGCCTATTTCGGACAGATTGAGTCAATTTGACTCACCATTTTTGCAGTGTGGACTATAATTAAAACTTATGGATTCTATCTACTAACGAACATTTATTACAGATACAGACTCCTATTGATAAGGACTTAACATAGGAATGAAATGTTTCAGTTTTATTCGAATCACTGCTATACATTCATTTGAGAATATGTACCAAAGTTTGAGGGATCAAATACATGTGCACTGCAAAAAATGGTGAGTCAAATTGACGCTTTCCGAGATAGGCTTTTCCGGACTACACAAACTGAGTTTAAAATTCGACTCTGCCAGAGTCAAATTCGACTAACTGAGTCTCTCGATAAGTCGAATTTGACGCTGGTGGAGTCAAATTTAACTCAGTTTGTGTAGTCCGGAAAAACTTATTTCGGAGAGAGTCAATTTGACTCACCACTTTTTTGCTGTGTGCCAAATTAAAGTCCAACCCTATGGCGGTTGATTTCTAAAATTATCTATGAAAAACCGCTTACTTTTCAGCACTAAAATTTGAAAATTTAAACTTTCAACTAAAGTTAATATGAACAACCATGCCACAGACGAGAATGTTGGCATCAAAACAAAGAAACGATTTCCGATCAAATTCAGTCCAGCAAAACGCATTGAACCTAAACGAAAATCAGGCTCAATCACACTTTACCTGGCATCATCACCAGATCCAAACCACACAACCGGTACTATAACCGACAAAAAGCCTAAACCTAAGCCTAAGCCTAAATGCTTTCAACTTTGGCTGCAAAACGCGTCAAATAATGACTGTGAAATACAGCGGCGTTCAAACCCGCGGCGATCTTACATCCCATGCAACTACACCAATCTTCGTCAAAGCCTGCTTGCCGGAACTCTCCTTATTTCGGCCATGTGTGGCCTCATAGGCCTCAGCCTTTGCCTAATCGACGGCGGGCAGTATGTCGGCATTGCGGTTTACCTCATTTTAACGGCTGCAGTTGGCTTCATTCTTTCAATTTCATTCTGCCTAGTCGAACCCGATAACCCGGTCCTCAAAAATCTACTCTTCCGGCGACAACCAAGCAGTGGCAACGAATCGTCCGGAACGGAACATCCCGGAGGCCCAAAACACAATTGTGGCTCGGCTCAAGATTGCCACCTATCAAATAGCGATACGTTTCCTGATTTAAGCCCTAAATTGAGCCATAAAGCCTCATGGTACCCTGACCAACCGTTATCAGCATACGTCAACGATACTTTATTAACTGCAACTCGAATGAAAGGACGCCTGTGTAGCATTCGTCGACAACCGAGCGTCAAACTCGGCTTAAATCCAGCTCAATCTACTCAGTCGAAAGTCGCTGCCTCTGCAGGAACAACTCTACGCCGATCGCTAGACCAAGCTAAAAAACTGATCGAAGAGCAGCAACCTGACTCGGAGCAATTTTCAACTCGAATTAACTCAGTGACGCCAACGACGTTCGAAAACGCTTCGGCCAGCCATCAGGACCCATCGTACCTAAATCAAAGTTTAAAACTCACTACGAAATATTCTCTGCCAATATCGACCAATTTTATTCGACCACCGAACGAAGCCTACAGAACGAGAACGCTATGTCTAAATTTGGGATCGACAAACGCGTCTAAATTAGAAGCAATTCGAGAACGATGGTCAGAGCTTTCGACGACCCCAACAGCGGAAGTTGGAGAATAGACCAAGGAAAACTATGAGGATATCTCAGGGTGTAAACGGATAGTGAAAACAACGGAAACGGCTGCTGATTTAAATAACGAAAACGGATATTGAAGTGTGAAAGTTTCAAAAATGCTATATTTTTCTCCAATTTGGAGAATAGACCAAGGAAAACTATGAGGATATCAGGAGTAACAAATAAAAATAATGGAAACGAATACTGATTAAAATAACGGAAACGGAAAACGGACACTGAAGCATAAAAGTTTCAAAAATGTTATATTTTTCTCCAATTTAGAGAATAGACCAAGGAAAACTATGATGATATCAGGGTGTAAACGGATAGTAAATACAACGGAAACGGATATTGATCAAAATAATGGAAACGGAAATCGGATATTGAAGCATAAAAGTTTCAAAAATGTTATATTTTTCTCCAATTTAGAGAATAGACCAAGGAAAACTATGATGATATTAAGGTGTAAACGGATAGTAAAAACAACGGAAACGGATATTGATCAAAATAATGGAAACGGAAATCGGATATTGATGTATTAAAGTTTCAAAAAATGATTTATTTTTCTGCAAACATAAGCGAGGCGTGCATAATATCTGTAACAAAAAATTGCGATGTATTTTTTTAAATTGGACGAATTTCGTAATTTTTATTTCATTTCAAACAATTGAAAAACGAACAAAAACCAAAACTAATTTTGAACGTAAAAATAAGACAATCTCCGTTATTTCTATAACAGAAACGGACTTCGATTTTTACCGGAAACGGATATCCGCTTACATTTTGGAGTATATAAATGATGATTAGCAAATTTCATTTCCGTCCACAACTCTGCAGGCTAACGTGAGCTGCATATATTATATATTCTTTCCAACTATTTTCGTTCATTGAACTTTGGGCCGATGTAAAGAAATGGGGCAGAACAGTATTATAAGCATATTCCTAAGACTATAAGCCTAAGCGACTGAATAAATATATTCCCAAGCCTAATAAGCGACTGAATAAATATATTCCCAAGCCTAAGCTAAACAAAAAAATAAGTTTAAAGCTTAACCCTCAACGGCCCGGCAAAATTTTCACCTTAATCAGCCCAACGGTCTACATATGTAGACAACACAACTAGCGTTAGTTTTGGCTTATCTCAGGGTGCTCTCCTCCTTTAACTGGCTTGAGACAGTCAGAACTAGTGTTCTGGCGGAGTTCCACCCGCTCCCCGTCCAGCCTCCCACTGCGGGCGCGTTGTCCAGTTAAGCACAGTCGTTGCACGTTATGGTGCGATTCATGTGGTCCTTGCACACTCGTTTTCCACATGACGAACAGCTCAATCTCGTAGATTTGCGACAACTTGTGACCTGACATTTGGTCGGTTTACCAGATGTAGAAGGTTCGTTTCGCTTTTGAGGCAGCCCGTAAGCCATAAATGAATCCTTTGATTTTGCGTAAATTTTTTCACTGCTGTAACGTTTGGTCATATTGTCTTGCGCTAGTTGTTCGGCTACTTTTTTCATGAAAACATTGCGTGACTTTTGATATCCGTTCAGTTTCATGACAATGAATGCGTTGTGCAACGCAATATCAATCATATTGAAAAAGCAGACTAGAGGATAACGATTCGTTTTGCGTTTGCAGGTAAAATCATCAATGCAAGAGTCCATTACATCAACCCCGCCTTTTCCCAAATTATAATCCAAGATAACTGCTGGTTTTTTGTCCTCTCTGCTGGTGCAAACTTCGTTTTTCACATGAACTGAACTTAGTAATAGCACATTTTTATTTTTCTTTGGACAATAAGACGCCAACATTATGCGGTTATTGTGGTCCCATAAAAATCGGGTGCTATAGACCTCTTGTTCTTTTGTTGACTTTAGCACCGGAGGTACGCTGCGGCGATTTGCCATTATTGTGCCTGTGCACGTTAGCCCACTTTGTAATAGGTCCACAGCCAATTCATGGGATGTGAAATAGCGGTCCATGAAAATGTTTCGCTGAGTGTTACAGTATGGTTGAATAAGATCCATTACGATGCGTTTAGCAAGCCCTACGGCCCGTTCGCCTTCACGCCCTGTATAAATATTTCCTTTTAGGGCATATCCATTCCGAGCATCGCAAAGCCAGAATATTTTTACGCCGTACTTAGCAGGTTTCGCCGGCAGGTACGCTCGCCCCGGTGCATATCCTCTATACCCGTAGAGCTGTTCATCTACTGTAAGTGATTCGGACGGTATATAATGAAGACGTAAGTTGGACTGAAATAGGTCCCAAACATCTCGTATAGCAGCCATTTTGTCACTTTTTTGACGCTCCCGGCGAGTCAGTTTGTTGTCGAATGTTACATTTTCCAGCAACTGTTTCATTCTGTTTTTTGACAGCGCGCAGCGGTAAAAGGGCCTGCTGTCGTTTTTGGTGAATAGTGAAGCCACTGGAGACATGTTATCGCGATCTGCACCAGCTCTGATTACCACCCCAAGCCAAGCTTTCAGCTCGCACATTGGTAGCGTTGAAAAATTGCGCGCCCGCAGTCGCCTACTAGTGAGACGCTGAATTGTATGTAAAATGGGCTCGTTTATATAAAGATAAAATGGTTGTGACTCTGTTGTAGGGTTTACTGCAGTGCCTTCGCGAAAGCGAATTATATTTCTAGCTAACACACGGACAGGCGGTGTTGTAGAATGCCACTCAACACCCGTCGCTGACAAAAACACATTACTTCCACTAGAAGTCTCGTCCATATCGCTCAACTCACTACTAGATGCGTCCGATTGTTTTTGTAATTCACCATCACTATCTTGCTCATAAATAGCAGCCTCTTCACTACTGCATTGACCTAACTCAACTGATTCTGAGTCGTCATTTGAACTATTGTCGTACGGTTTGTCATCTTCTGTCTCTGAATCACTTGGTTCTAATACACGTCGTACGACTTCAGTCAAAGATAATTTATGCAAACCTGACATTTCCCTGACTTTACCTCACCATACAAAACCGTGTGTAAGAACAAAACGTTCCAATTCTTGTCAAAACTCAAACTATGATCAAATCAACATCTGTCTACATATGTAGACGGTCGGGTTATATAGGTATATGACTCACTGTACAGCAAACTTTTGTTCCCACAATGCTATAAGTTTTTTATACTACTATAACAGAATAATTATCGATGGAAATTAAACAATAGATTCTAAACTATAGCACCTGCCGAACAATCAATTGTCGAACTGGTTATGTCTACATATGTAGACTGTCGGGCCATTGAGGGTTAAGCTTACTCTATTCTGGGCCCACAGAAAAACGTTCCGCCCCTGATTTTTATGGGCCGAACTTTGTGATGAATTGATAAAATGGCCCATGCTACTTTAAGGGGCGTCCAGGTTTCGGATGGGTCCATAAAAGAGTAGGTTTTGATTCTAGACTACATTTTTGCTTAGGGTTAGGATTAGGCTGCACTCATTTTTGCAACGCCATGTCTAACCATCATTTTTACTACATAAATTTCACCTCACCTCCGTCTCCGGCAAGTTTCGTTGACCTCCGGCTCCGGTATTTTTCACCTCCGGTTGCACCCTGGCAACTAGCGACTTCTACAAATGACAGTAACATCACATATTGCTCAACAATTTGATATGCTTCGATCCCTTGAGTCACTAAAAGTTATTTTATCAATAAGAATCAGCGCAAGCAGCTCAGAAAACCACACACAAACTCAAAAAGTTTATATAAAAAATTTACAAACTTCCTTACAAATTTTAACCAACTTGATAATTAATGCATATTATTCATAAACCGTGGCATTAACCCATTAGTACACAGTGTGTGAACACCAATGTTACTTTAGCATAAACCTAAGCGTTAATAGGACTATAACCCATACACAAGTCTAAACCAGACGCGTAAAGATTTGCCTGAATGTAACGTTCACTATACAGCATCCACACGAAAAACAAACGCATCCAAAGGTTTGCGAGCTCCTAACTTTCGAAAAATCATTTGTAAGTACAGCATAAACCCTATTAGCTATTTTGACATAACACAAAAGTACTTCGAATCCTATTTAATAAAAGCTGACATGTCCACGACTCGTAAGTGACCCATGTTACTTTTAGGGCCGCCCCAGTTTCTGTTGAGTCTGTAAAAGAATATCTTACATTATAAACTACATTTTTTGCTTAGGCTTTGGCTTAGGCAGGCTTAGGAATACGTTTCTGCAACGCTTAGGCTTAGACATACGCTTAATCTGCTGTTACTGCCCTAAAAGTAACATTTGCCATCTTAGTTACTCCACATTGAACCAAGTATTCAATGATGCTACGATTTCATTACAAAAACCACAACAATAAGAGCAGGTTCACAACCATTCATTCATAAATACAAAAATCACACCATTTTAACGATACTTGGATATTAAAAAATAATATACACCAAGATCTTATACGAAGAATCACAAAAAATAGAAAGACTAATAAAAATAAAAACACATACAAAACAAACAGCAAAATAATGCAAAAATGTCAATATATTTTCAAAATAAACACAACAAAATAAAATCCCTTCTTTTAGTTCTGAGGAGCGACCGGATATCAATTTGCCGGACTTAATTTTTACCGAAACCGGATCTTAGCCGGATATAACATTGGAATTTGTGCACTGTTGGAAGCAGCTGAGTTCACAAAAGAATAAGTTTTCTCAATTAAAAATTCATTGTTAGCTTGGACATTTTATTTTTGACTTCAGTTTGAAAAACCCTGAACTTCTTAACTTGCCCGGAAATGCAATCGCAGCAAGGTGATAAAATGTACACATGCAGAAAGCGTTTAATGATCTTAAGACCGCAACCGTAATCATCCGGTATTCTGTAGGTTTATGCCGGATACCAGAACCGAATATGGATATTGTATTTTTGCCGGATACTAAAACCAGATATCCGGTAAATACCTGCTGAACAGTCTTGTAACTACAATAATCTGAGTTCCTCAAATAAAAAATTATCAAATTAAAGTATATAAATTAGAGAAACTGTGACTGGAATCATTGCACCAAAAATCAAACTACCAGAATGTCTCGTCCAATTGCGCTACATCAAAGTCCCACGCTACTCCTGTGAATTTTCATATTTTTTCTTCGTTTTCGTCCAGGCGGCTTCCAGTCTAGTGGCACCAAGTGTCCGGCTCCATGACCACACACGGATGGGTTATAGGGTTCGTGTTTTGTTCGAATCAGTGTAAAACTGTCGATTATTGTACCATTCTGAAATGAAAAATACGCACAACGTTACACAAAACATTCTGTAATTAAACGCAATAAAAAGATTAATTTTTAAACTGAAACGGAACAAAATTTATCTTTACTTCTTAATAATTTCAAATAAAATAGCTCCATCAACGCTACTCTCTGGCATCATACCTGACCAAAAAATTACAAAAAGGCCAGCTGTACGTACCGAATTCGAGCTAGTCGCATAACTAAATATGGGAAGTTGCAAAGTTTGAACAAATTTTGTTAAAAAAATCTAACCAAATATCTCCGCCAAGAAGTTGACAAACCAGCAGTACCGTTATGCTGGGTTAACGACGTATATTATTTGATCAGAATCCAGGGTTATAGGTTGAGAAAAACAGTAACCGTTAGAAAATTTCGTTTTAAATAACAGACCAAAATACAACTAAACTTTCCGCCAAATCAGCATAACAAACTTCAAATTGGTTTCAGAGCTCTCAACAAGAAACATAAATTTCACTACGCTTTTATCACATAGTCACACTTTCTCAAATTAAATTAATACTGTCAATCGCAAAATGTACCTTATCATCGGAGACTTCTTCATAATAAAGATGGGTCGTATTCAAAATTCTCATTCGTCCAAAACCATAATCAGAAGAGCGAAATGCGCTCCACGGCCCCGGGTGTGGCACAAACGGGTCGGTTTTCTCTTGGCATCCCTTAAAAAGTTTCAAAAAACAATAAATAGTGCACCATGACCGGTAGGAACAAAAATGCAATATTATAAAAGCAGTTACAGCAAGTGTGCAATTACCGAAATTTGTGTGGTACAAAATATACCACCGGTCGTTGCATTTTTGGCCGTTCCCCCTTATTCAAATTGAGGGGGGTCGTTATCACATGAATACCCCTAAATCATAGTATAAGGAGAGCATGTTTGACGCCGCATACATAAAGTACCATGGTTCGCACCGGTTGTACCCGCCTCTGAATATAGGGGGGTTGGTCAAAAACGCAACGCATGCCGGGTACATTCTTTTCAACTAGAGTGTACTCAGTTGCACACTCTTGTAAAAAGTCATTATCGAATCTTGGTTATAGCAGTCTAAATTCTAAAATAACTTACCGCTGCACCGGCTACAATATGAACAGGGGCACATGGGTCAACATATGGATTCGAAGAACCATTAAAAACCTGAAACTAATATAGTTGTAGACTCTGATTCACGGATATGCGCAATTGAAAAGACAGATAGCAGAAATTGATCGGATATCAATTTTGAGCAATTTTTCCGGAACCGGACGTCATCCGGATATTAGAACTAAATATGTGCACTGTTGCTGGGTATTTGAGTGGTACAAAAATACATGTTTACGAATTGTTGGCTGCGATTTTTCATTCCAGGACAGTGTCATTTCTTAAGTTTCCTGAAAATGCACAAATAGATACGTATTTGTATTTGATGGCTATATCGCCAAGGCAATAACAAAGATTAAACAGATTTGTCAATTAAGACATCCATTAAATCGGTATCAGTTCTCATATAAAGTTACTTGTATGTCGCTATGTTTGCACTTACCACGCGCAACCTAATGTTACGCCTTTGCTTCAACTACTCTGTCGCTGTTTAACACTACCGTATTTTGGCCAAAAACCCGAAAAAATGTTCTGAAAATCTCTTATAACAGAGTTTTAAAATTAAATAAAGCATATCGAAACTCGCCGCCGGACATTAGACAAAATCTTTAAAAGCTAAATTTCAAACATATATGTACCATAACAAACAAACAATAAATAAATAAATAAATGAAAACTAAATAAAGGCACAAACAACCAATTCTGCGTACCGTTCGATTGTAAAGGGGCCACATGCGCTCATACGAATGCTCATGAGCCCAAAGTTCCAAATCGACCCCATACTTGTAAAACAATTCTTCAAGACCATACGCATGAATATAAGGCAGACCTCCGCGGATCTAAAACCCGATAGAAATATTTGAATTGACGTAAGTTATGTACTACATTGCAAATAATTAGAGAGCGTCATAACACACATTTTGCATCAAAATTTGACCAATTATTTACCCTCCTGCCAAATAGTACATACCCCAGGCTTCAGCTCAAAATTCAGTGCAAATACCTAGTTTATGCACCCTCCTTGGCACAGAAATAAGCCACGAGACCCTGACTGTTGCACAAACTGTTAGCACTAGCAATATTTTTCCATTTTAAAAAGTTCAAAGTACTGTTAACATTGACTTATGAACGAGAGTGCAAAACAAACGTTTGCAACTCCTGTAATTATAATGCATTGGTATACCACCACATTAAATCAACCTGCAATTATTTTTCCATTTACTTTCCTACCAAACAATGCTTAAAATCATTAAAAATGCGCACCGTATAGAAGTGACAACATTCTAGCAAAAACTTAAATTCATTTACCACACTTTCAAACTTGGTACAGTCGTCTTGGTCTGCGTCAGAACAATACATTGGTCGATGAGCCATTGTTACAATCCATGGAACTTTGGCACGATTCGCGTTTGCTTTCTAAACAAAATGACGTAACAACAAAATGAAGTAATATTTTATAATAGACAGGCAATGACGACACCATTAAAATACAATGCCACAACCGTCGACAGAATTTTGGTAATGAGATTAATGAGTATCTGTACCACCATTAAAATTATTGCAATCAATGCATTAACTGCATACCTTCAAATCGTCGATAAGCCACTGATACTGTGTCGCAATTTGAGCCCATCCGTAATTGACATAGAAATAAAATTCTGTGCTAAAAGCGATAAAATGCACAGGACCGAGATCAAAGCTGAAATCAAAATAAACCACGGTGAAGAAAGCTATATATCCGAGTTCGTTTCCTGCAGAAACAGTAGGGCTCAAATCCCACCGCCACTGAAATATCCAGCCACGCTAAAGTTGCTCTACAACGGCTCTATATAGAGTATGTTTGATGCCACAATTAGATACTTAGCGTAAAGTGTTCAGAATTTTCTAGGCGTTACTGTTCAGCGATTCAAAAACTGTCCAAGCAAGATAACCAAATACTCACGTGTTGAAAAAATACACATTTTCCTTTATATGCCATACATTTCGAAACACTAACATGCCTCTATATAATATACATACTGTATCTACCTATGTATATTAAAATTTCATAACGTGTGGGTTTCCCTAAGCTGATTGCGTAACAGATGTATTATTAGTACATCGCATTTTAAGCTATTTTAACATCAAATAATGCTGTCCTAACGTAGACAATATTTACAACCTGGTGTAATGTCTTTGACAACATAAAGCGACTTGGCAAAGATACGAAGATGATAGAAAAGCCGCATATGTATTTAACAAGCTAGGTTATCATTTTTTCAAACAGAGTAAACAAAGCTAAGGTCTTAAGCACCTGCTGCGATCTAAAATTTTGTATTTTATTTACGTATAT
This sequence comes from Enoplolaimus lenunculus, assembly GCA_030248215.1. Classification (NCBI taxonomy): domain Eukaryota; kingdom Metazoa; phylum Nematoda; class Enoplea; order Enoplida; family Thoracostomopsidae; genus Enoplolaimus; species Enoplolaimus lenunculus. Next base: position 329,560 of record JASANG010000443.1, read on the forward strand.
TTCCGCTCTGCAGTCACTAAATAATATACATTACACACCAACAGTTCCATCCTTAATTGACTTACCTATAAAACAAGTTTGCAACACCACCAGGCATTGTGAATCGGTTAACGTAGTTGGAAAAATTACTAAAACAATACAAAAAACAACTAAAATAACTTGCTAATACCAAAAAGACAATATAGAAACAATAAACACAAAAACATACAAAACAATAAACCCCGCAACAATGTTGCAGTAAGCGCCTAATCAAATTCTTTCACCAGCCGTATTTCTAGTTCAATAAACGCTCTTACCGGCTTTAACGGAGACTAAGTAAGACTACAGACAGCCCTGCTCTACTGAATAACACATAGCCAAACATTATGCATTTACCGTCTTAGATTAACAATCTGATTAATGTAACTAAATTAGAAACTTAGTATCAACGCCCTTGCACCAAACTACAAACATTCTTAACAGCATATAGCAACTATCATCAGTTCGCAACAGATATTATGACTTTTGAACCATTTACCCATAATTCAAATTTAACAGACTTAACTATTATAAGCTACGTATCATACTATCATACCGCAATGGCAACAATCTTACCCGGTTAGCGCAGTACATTTGCCTAATTCTACTAAACCTATTGCGAACTGATGAAGCTGCTATATCAATTTGCGAATACCAATCAAGAAATATGATACGTATATATGCTAGACGTACTAGGCATTTTCGTGATTACCAACAACAGTCATATACGGCACATATGCAGCGATTGGTTCGATTTGCCTCAAAAACTGATCCCCATATTTTGCGTCATTCTGAAAAGTACTACTCATTAACCAGGGGGCAATCTCAAACATCCCTTCGGTTTTCAAGCTCACCAAGTATTAGCTACAAACCACCGTAATAGTGATTTTGAAACACATTTTTATTTTGAAGATTTCTGCATCATACATACAAGTTACCGACTACAAGTTGTGTTAATAACATGAATAAACAAATAGTTATATCATATAATCTAGAAATCGATTATTGACTCATCCACACTCAAGCTTAAAATCATAACGTCACCTAAAACAAAGCAATGATTGGCAAAAACTTTTTAAAATTGGGAGTAAATAACCTTTACACTAAAATCCTAGAACTTACCTCGTCCAAAAATTTCATATAAATCCAATCCTAATACTAAGGCAGACCATCAAGTGATAAGGCAGATTGAATCTTGTCCGCACGTTAGTATTATTTATCTTGATCTTCACCTTAAATTCCTATAACTTACCGTATCTAAATTATACGCCATATCTCCAACATGCAACACCATATCAAAATGTCCCAGTTGAGCTTCGGTTTGCAGTCGCCCTAGTGATTGAGCATTAACATTACCCATATCGCCGTACAGTGCGAACCTTGGCTGCCACGACTGGGTAGACGGATACGCCGTGAAATAAAATATCACACTCCAGCCATAATCGCTACCAACACGATAAACTGAAACATATAGCGTAGCTTTTAAATACACCAAAATTCATACTGAGGGGTTTATATTGCTTATCAGATCAAAATCCGAAACATTGACCACTAATTACGTTTTGACTCAAAGCCTCAAAATATGATTATACTGAAGTTACTTTACAAATACGTAGCTAACGCAGAAGGATTCGTTACTTTTGCGGTAAGACGCTGCCTGTTATCTAAAATTCAATTGCTAGTCTCAACAGAATGTTTAACGAATAATACACTGAAATAATTGTTGGTAGTATTTTGGAAAAGCTTAGCTACGCTAGACCACTTTCAAAACAATTCACGTACAGAATGGTGTCGTCATAGCTTCAACGCAAAATACGTTTTTGAAATTTGCATACAAAAAAGCTTTCTTAACAATCTTGGCGAAGTAAATTCAAAATACCGTAAAATTATGGATAACTTACTATACGTCTGGCTAGCAGTCAGATTTGTCAACAAGACACGATGAATATACAGTGTTCGCTTCGCTGAACCTCCGTCAACAAACTTTGTCATTGTGCCATTTGTTCGATTTCTACGGAAACACAAACAAATACAAATAGGTTAGAGCAAGCTAAGCAATAAACCATGTGTAACCTAAACTGAAATAACACTACGTTCACATTTTAAAATTTATAAGTGTCAATGATTCCAACCATCTTGATTAAATATACTTATATACTCCAGCAATTTCAATTGATAAACAAACTTACTTACATATAAGCTGAGCAGTATAAAGGTGGGGCCTGGGGCCCAGTATCAGTCCAAGGTCCAAGCTTATTCGAATTGAAACTTGTTTGTATATACGTATATGCGACAATCAAATTTAAGGTTTGCTATTATAAGTCGCTTAAACTTAATGCCTTTAATATTTTATGGAGTGATTTTGAATTAATATTGCTGAACTTGGGGTGTTGAAAAATATTTAAACGTAAGTAAACCGGCTCCGGTATCCGACTAAAGCGCCAGATGGATCCGGTCGAATTCATACACAAATCGTGCATACTTTCATTCGAATAACTGGCAGACACTTACGTTAACTTTTTAATGCCATAGTCAACAAAACTGTTCGTTGTATTATCAAATGTCACCCATGTCACGTACATTAGAGAAGGATCACCTGAACAAAACAAATTTGCTAGTACGTAACATGACCAATTTAAATATAGTGACTTCCAAAACAAAAGCTCTAGTGGTTGAAAAAATCGCCGTAAAATGTCTAGAATTTGCCTTTAACAAAACTGTTATTCGAAATGTCGCAATAAAATTGTTTTAGAATCACAAAGAATCCTAGACAAAATAAGCTTCATACATAACGATAAGATATATATATAGTGCTGTAACAGCCGCACTGAAATCCAGTGCGCCTATACACTATTGTCCATAGCAAATTATCTAATACAGTGCAGTTAATCTTTTCAGTCTCATATAGAAATGAACCCACTCAACCTGCATATGAGAGATGAACTTGCTCCGGTTGTAAATACGATTGTCCCGTTACCAAACACACTGCAACAGTTGTAGCGATCGTAAAAAGAAAAAATAAACGCATTTTAATTCTAGATATTTTTTAAATAAGTATACGTATACTTTACGACGGGAATATATGCCGAAATACCTAAAACCAGAAACGTGCGTTGTGCTGTATAGGTCCATAACTATGTACGTATATATACATATAATATTAAATTAGGACTTGTTATGCATAATACATTACTTTTTCCGAGAAAAGTATAAAACCATACACAATAAAACATAACGTTTTTCACTTAGCAGGGAGTTGGAATGCAATTAGTTTCACACGTCGGCGTATATTAGTGCGTCTGATCAGAAAACTGTTGTCTGTTGCGTTTGCATTTGAAAAAATTTCTTGAAATGAACACTTCTCGCAAATTTATCCGTTTATGGTTTCCTGCGTTTGAACCTTCGGGTTTATATTGTTGTTTACGTAGTAATTCTATAAGTTTTTTAAGCAACGTGTATTAAAACTGCCATCGGGGTCGGCTCGGTATTAGCAAAAGTAAAAATAAAAATCGGTTTAGGCAATAATTTTGGTATATACGTATCAGCACATCACTATGGCACACTCAAGTATATATACTGTTTGTAAGCCCAGAGTATATATATGACGACCTTCTCAAACTATTCAAGAATTCGTAATACATTACCTTATTGCGCAATAAACCAAAAAGAAATGAACTTTGAAAATAATGATGGGTTTAATTCCATACCAAAATTTTTGCTCAGCCGCTTATTATGCAATGCAATATATTGCATCTGTTTTTCATTGAAAAGTGCGTAAAATAAGAATATGCGAGAAGAATGCCAAATTTATCGGTACTGGCCACGCGTTAGCATGCGAAGCAAAATGTTTATATACATGTAGCACATAACTGTGGTCAATGTTTTTCTGCTAACTGTAAGGTTGTGCGGCCTTATGTGCAATGTATGTAAGTGTTATGTTAGTGCGAAGTAGTTGAAACACTGGACCACGACTGAATTCGAACCAGTGACCTTTCACTAACCGAACCAACGCTCTCACCATATGAGCAATCGCGGCAGTACTTCAACTACTTGAGCTAGTTATTATATGATTGTTTACTACGTTGTGTACTACGCTGTGTACCGCGTAGCTACAATACAGTGTGTATTAAATGTTGACTTTTTGTGTGATTTTATATTAGGATATTCAATATCTTAATACGAGACAGCTCCGACCAATATGGTTTTAAACGTGTGTTCAACGCAAATACCACAGCAACATATAGCGCAGTCTCAAATTTAAACCAAATATTGAGGTTCACTAGCTAAGTGTTTATATTCCAACATCAAACATAGTTAACAAAAATAAGCTGTCATAAAAATTTATGGATTGGGAGTGGAGACACGAGCAAACAAAACAGTGGAAGAGAAAATAGAAAATATTCGTTTCAAGCATACGACGTCCTATTATGCCGTGCTATAAAATTTTTGCACGAGAAGTAATTTTGGCTATTAAACAAAAAATGTAATCATTTTTAAAGGGTCAGTTTACAGCTATCCAAAATTTTGACCCGTATTCCCAAACTTGTGTAACAGCTGTCCCAAGGTACGGTAAATTTTCACGCTAACGGACCTTTGCAATTGCGGACCTCAAAATTTGTTACCTGCTTTTCAAAACAAATTCTAAGAATGTGCTATAAACAAGCGTAACCATTCTCACTGGTTCGAAAGTGTTATCACTAACTTGTGATAAGTGCCACACTTATAACAAATATAAACAATGGCGTAGCCAGGATATTGGTTTGGTGGCTAACATCGTTTTATCTGTTAAAGATACTGCTTTAAACTTCTGAATTTTTTGCGTTATTCAAATGATATATTTTCACGACTGAAACTATTACATATTTGAACGTCATAATTTAATACAGGAGCGTGCCTAAGGTTGCCTGTCCCCAAAAATACAACTTCAGGCCCTTTTGTAATGGCAAATATAAAAAATTTTGCGGTCGGTATTCGAGGTTGGTACAGTCCACTTCCTCGTGCTAGTGCCGATGTCAATATTAATGGTTTCGAGATATATTAAAATTTTATTTCTCAGTACGAAACGCTTAAAGTATTAGCCATTTTCTCTCAGATAAGTGGGCTATGTTTAGTATACAGTGTGCAAAATTCAACTAGAAAATATTAATGATTTGCCGACTCCAAAGTTTTTACCAATGCCGATACCGATTGTTATTTTCAAATTTTGCTGATCCCAAACCTACATATGCCGATACAGATTTCTTTACTAATTTTAATACAATCATGCATCAAAGATCGTTAATAGTATCACTAAATTACATGATCATAAACGCAGACTTAAAACCTAACAAGCATTAACAACAATGAAAACTGTTAATTTCGCTCAATTTCATAAATGCACCTTTACGCATCTGCAAGTGTATTGAAAGTCAACATCTCAATGACGTATCGACCAATGTGAAAAGCGAACGCGTTTATATATTTGCATGTGGAACAGGACCTGAACGATGGGTATAAATTTTAATTTTGTGCGCCCTGCGTCTAGTTGTACTGCCGATATTTTTTACAGAATCAGCAATCTTAGTGAATTTTTTTGAAGGCTGTTCCCCGGTTGGTTATGTTTTGGGTTTCTGGGGTCAGACAGTTGGTATGTTCGGAAATTTTGGCGGTTGTACTTGTGTATACAATAGTGCGCACACACAAGAGTTTAACTTCCGTAAGGAAGCCGTAATTTATTCATTCACTTATTTTGTTTTTGGCGACAAGTAGAGAGTCCTAATTGGTTCGGCACTCTACAGGATGGTTTTTGGTGTGATTTTAGTGAGTCTAACCTGCAAATGTTCCATAATTTTACATTTTATTTTTGTAAGAAGTACGGATTGATTTTGAGTTAGCACGATCCGTGCTACACCGAGTTTTCTGAATTGTGTACGTACTCCGTGTTGGGCGTAGGAATTTTGGCTTGATTCGATTTCTTAGGCGATCGTGCAATTTTTATTATAAGATAATTATACAGCGGTTTGTGCTTGTTTTGCTAACCACGAACTTAGGAAGTCGTTCCCCGCAGTGCCGACCGAATTGAATTTCTGGGTTCGCTAAATTCCAATATATTCAGCACTAGTTTGCAGCTCCTAGTCATTCCTGCTGCAACCTTTAGCTGAATTGAAACGGATGTCATTTTGTAGGGGGGGTCAATATTTCATTCCTATATTCGTCGTGTAAATTGACCTATGGGTCTCTTTTTAATGAGGGTCACTTTTTTACACGACGGTACCATAAAAATCAGACCCCCATGAAAATGTGCCGGGGGGGGGGTCGTTTTTTCACGCGACACCGGGTAATATATGGTGGGGAAGTATTAACGTTCACCGAGTATGAATCATGTCGGTCCCAAAACCAAAGCTTGACATTAAAAGTGTAGGAGTGTTTATTTCCTAAGCGAAAATATAAACGCTTTCAAAAACGTGTTCTTCCATTAATATCCAGTAAACCAAGAAGCGTGAAACTGTAACAGTTTACCAAAGGTCTGGCACGTAACGGCAACGTGTTGACAGGCCAGGAAGTGTTTATTGCAACTTCAGATCGAGACGGAAGTTTAGACCAATGTTACTTTTAGGGGTATCCAGTTTTTCCGTGGGACCGCGTTACACCAGAGTATAATAGGGCAAATACAAATACTCCTGGCGTTACACCAGAGTATAATAAGGACAAATTCAAATACTCCTGGCGTTACACCAGAGTATAATAAGGACAAATTCAAATACTCCTGACTACAGCATTACTGGCAGATGGAAAAATGGAACAGGCCTGTTTCGGTTAAATGGGAAAACGGGACAGATGCAATTTTTCGCTGGGAAAACGGGAAAACGAGACAAGTTTGTTTCGGGCAAATCAGAAATGGGACAGCTGCAAATTTTGGCTGGAAAAAGGAAAAATGGGGCAGACCTGTTTCGGACAAATAGGAAAACAAGACAGCTGCTTTTTCTGCAGTTTATCGCTAGACAAACGGGAAAACGGGACAGGTTCGCCTCAGACAAATGTGACAACGGGACAGCTCCAAATTTTCGCTGGGAAAGCTAAAAACGGGATAATAATGTGACAGGCCTGTTTTGGGCACATAAGAAACGGGGACAGCTACAATTTTTCGCTAGGAAAACGCCAAAACTTGACAGGCATGTTTCGGGCAGATGGGAAAACGGGACAGCAGCAATATTTCGCTGAAAAACGGGACATTATTGTTTCTAACAAGTGGGAAAACGGAACAACTGCAAATTTTCGGTGGGAAAACAGGACAATGGGACGCAAATCAATTCTTTTCATATTGTACAAAATTTGTTTGATCGGAGGGAGGGGAACGAAGATTTTCGTTGTTGGGGATGCCCCACCTGTCGCTCCTCTCTGTATACCTACGGCCTTGGCAGCCATAGCTGACGTGCATATCACTGCATTTTAGCACCTGTTATAAAACTGTTCGAATCTTTTCTTTCAAAACACGGGTAGAGTGGAATGTTTCTAAACTAGGGGATGTGGAATGGACCGAAAAATCAATTTTTAGGTACAATGTCTGGCCCCAGTCTATTCGGGAGTGGCACACCAGCCAAGTTCGGGGGAACGGCCACCCAATCGTGTGAATGCCATTGTATAACGATACGTTTTCTTTGGGAAACGGGAAAATGGGGAGGTATATTACGAAAAACGCGACTGCAAAATTTTTGTTGACTTTGATTTTATCAGGGGTGCCGCCCCCATGCACCCCCCCACATATAGAAGAATCCTTAGCACAGGATGCAGGACTGCCACCCATCAAACCCCCTGCACTAACGACCTTGCTAACCAACCCACAAATAACGACAGTTTAATATGGACAAACAGGAATAGCAAATGCTGCTCTCCAGCAGTACTGCTGTTCCGCGCGAAAACGGGACGCCCCTGAAAGTACACTGTAAATTTCAGTGAAATGATTTTAACTCAGAATGAGTTGAATCACTCAGCCTGTGTTAGGACTATCAGAACTCAGAATTTCGAGTTGATTCAATTTATTCTGAGTTAATTAATCAACTCACCCGGAGTCAATTCAACTCAGTGTGAGAATCAACTCAACTCACAGTGAGTTAATGTTTACTAACCAACTCGATTGCTGCATTGACTAATCAACTCATACTTTGTATAAATATTTTTGTTCTTGCTACTGGGTTTGCTTGTACAAAATTTTACGAAATTCGAAAAAAATTATATTAAAAGGAATAACCGTTGTCATATACCCGCAAAATCACTATTTCAGACGGGTAATAAAGCTTAAAATTATTTTTGAATTTTAATTCTTAAAATTGCGTTCTGTTAGTTTTAATTAATCAACTTACACAAATAGTTAGTTATCTTTGAGTAAATAAAAGTTAACTTTAACTCACTCTGAGATGAGCTGATTATCACTGTTATAGTTGAGTTGATTAATTAAATCAGAATGAGTTGAATTAACTCAGAATTTTGAATTGTGATAGTTCTAACTACAGACTGAGTGATTCAGATCATTCTGAGTTGAAATCAACTCATTGGAATTTTACAGTGTATGCTTACATTATATATAGTTAACGTCTTCATGGGCCGTAACCGTACATTAAGCATATTCCTAAACCTATAATAGTCCGAAATTTAAGCCTACTCTTTTACCGTCCCACCAGAAATTGTGACGTACCTAGAAGTAACATGGGCCGATATATTTATGTCATGCAGAGCAGTGCCACGTTTTGGCGACCAAGTTTAAAGTCGAATAGATGTTCAGGGCGGTACATGACTTATATTTACAAGCAAAAAATATATTTATATATAAATATATAAATATATATATTTATTATATATAAATATATATGTATGTGTATATTAATTTCATGGCATTGACTCTAAGAGATTTTTAAATTTTAATTTCGCTTTTTCAAACATACTCAAAAAATCACTATATATACCGTTTTTCACCATATTTACTTTATTCTTATATTGGCCGGACACAGGGACTCATCAACTAAAAAGACAGTGTGGCTCCAGAATCCCTTTAATTCATTTCTGTCTGAAACGATATTTGGCCCACGTATAGAACAGGACCGGATCGTTTTCCGGAGGGCCCAATTTTTTTGCTTAAGATTAGGTTTAGGCCTAGGCTTAGAAATAGGCTCATCCATACGCTTAGGCTTATGCTTAGGTTTAGGCTGAGGAATAAGCTCATCCATACGCTTAGGCTTAAGCTTAGGATTAGGCTTAGGCTTCGGAATATGCTTATACTACGGTTCCGGCCCTGTTCAATACATGAGCCCCGATATTTTCTGGTTGAACAGTCGTTAACGATATTCCAATTCTTAAAACGCAGTGTAATTTTTAAGTCGTTTTTGAGCGCTGGCCCCCAGTATATCCAAATTCTTTGATACACTACCGGTTATGTCCGATGTAAACAACAGGGTCGTAACAGGAGGTATAAGCATATTCCTAAGCCCAGGCCTAAGCCTAAGCGTAAGAATAATCTTATAATTAGCCTAATGTCTAAGCCAAAAAATCATTCTAAAAAGCCTAAGTCTGAGCCTAAGCCAAGCAAGAAAATTAGTCTAAAGCTTTTAGCTTTCTCTATTATTGCAGTCTCGCAGAAAAACGTTGCATCGACAGGCGTGAAAACTCAGCTTTTCTGCGTTGATTAACCAGATTTGCAACGAGCTCGTATATACAGAGATCATAACAAGGTATTTGGGACCGGAATAATTGACAAGGGACCTCAAAAGCGACAACAAACTCTGACATTTAATATTTGTTTTACGAACCTTCTCGACAAATTTGCAAATTTTGCGTCAAACATATGTCAAAATATTCGTTCGGTTAAATTTCAATTCTAAAGAGATTTTAGATGTTTTGTAAGACAAACCACAGCGTTAGAAATTTCAACGAATTGTCTAGCAGTACACACAAAAAAGTATTTTTGAATTTATTCAGAAAAGTGTTTTCTGTGGCAAATCTGAAAAGTTTTGCTGATATTTAAGACAATTTTTCTTAAAATAACTGAAAAACGTTTATTTTCAGACTTTATTTCAAAACCTTTTTTGGAAACATTTCTGTTATAACAGAAATACTTTTCAAGTGCACCCTGCTAATCATATTTCTCAAATGTAAGAAAAATATCAGAAATATTATTTTGAGTGTAGGAGCGTAAACGGTCAACATCACCCAGCAGCGTTATAACAACACTGCAAATTCCAGTGAGTTGATTTTAACTCAGAATGAGTTGAATCCCTCAGTATGAGTTTAGCACTATTAGAGCTAACAATTCTATTAAGGTGATTCAACTCGTTCAGATTTAATTAATCAATTCTCCCGGAGTCTACTCAACTCACAGCGAGCATTAATCCAACTAAGAGTGAGCTAAAGTGAACTGTTATTAACTCATATATAACTAACTTTCCGTCTGAGTTGATTAATTCAATCATTGGAATTTACAGTGAATGTATTACCCAGTCTGCTAACATAGGGGTTTTACCCTTTCAGGAGTTTCACTGCCACTGTAAATTCCAGTGAGTTGACTTCAACTCAGAATGAGTTGAATATACTCAGACGCCTGAGCTCTGAATAAGGTCTTTCAGAGCTCAGAATTCTAAAATCCAAACAGAGTGAGTTAATATTTACTGTTATTAACTCAGAAATCAGCAGAAATAACTAATTCTCTCTGTGATTTCATTAATCAACTCACTGGAATTTTACAGTGTACTTGGATATGATTCCACATATATTTCAGATATACTAAAAAATTTCGAACAATAAACAACGAATAACTTTTATAGGTATATCGAGCTGAGACCTAGTGAATGATATGAACAGCTCCACTCGAATGTCCTTGGGGACCACGCCAGAGTGTGATGTGGGTAAGGATTTTTTACCCGACCCACGCTTTTCCCAGGCAAATACAAATTTTTTACCCGCGGGTTTACCCACGCTAAAAAGATCTACCCACGACACATCTTTAACCCGCGACTGAAGTTAAACCAGTATTTTAAAGATCGCTGGCGATTTGCACTAAAATGAAGTTTTGCGTTATAGCTCCAATGAATCTTACACCTGAAAGCTTTGACTAGAAACAACAAAATTTCAAATCAAGTAAACGAACCGCAGAACTTTTGGTTGAAAGGTTGCGTGCGGGTAAAAACTATCAATTTTTTACCCGAGTGATACAAATTATTACCCGCGTGTATACACACGGCTAAAATTCATTTACCCGACCCGCATTTACCCGCGGGTACGCGTAGGTACTCGCTGGTAACGTCCTACTCCTGATCACACGTGTACGTCTGCACGTCATTGGACGTCTCTGTGCGTCACTGCGCGATTTCGTTTCAATAGAATATGACGTCATACAAAAATATTGTTTTGGTCGCTAGAATCTGTACAAACTTAAACCCGGCCCCGTGTGTACACCGCTGATTGGTTGACTCGGTGAATATTACTCGAGTGTCTCCGAGGCAATAGACACCCGATGTCCATACCACAGGATATTGTCGGGGTTTTAATTTCAACTCTGGTTTACGGTCATGTAAAATTGCTCTTCCCAACGACATTTTATTTCAAAGTTTAATTGAAACAAAATGTTGAATTAAACTTAATCTATTATTTTGGTCTTTAAGCTGATTTACAGAACAACATATGTTTTTTGCTTCTAAAATTGTCTAGTCTGAGCGCAAGGTTCGCATTAACGTGGCCCATGTATAAATCTGTAGCAGATCGTTTTCCGACGGGTCTGCTATGGACTAATCTTAAGTTTTATGCTAGTTTTTGCTTAGGCTTAGGTTTAAGTTCGTCTAACGTATAGGCTTGTTGTTAGCTAGGTGTAGGCTTAATAGGCTTAGGCTTGTGCAATATCAGTTATGTCCAGTTACTGACCCAGGGTTTTCTGATGGAAGACAACAGTTTACTGCAGATGGGCACAGGATATCCGGATATGAATCCGAAATGAAACGTGTATCCGGATATCCGAATATCCGGATATACGAAATGCTTTTGTCTAAAATTTTTTTCGAATAATTTGCATGGTTTCACCACCAAAGTAGCTGGAGCTGACGAAGAAATTCTGTATCCAAACCTCAGTCAGAATATTAAACCACATTCTTGCTCAATTGTTCCATGATCATTCAAAATCTTTATTTCTTAAGCAAAAATTGTAATAATAGAAACCTCTAAGGCCCTAAAAGTAACATGGGCCTGAGTTTCTGTAAAATTCGATATACGGCTGGGTTTCACACAGGTCTAGCTTTATCCGTAAATTCAATGCAACGCTAATTTACCTCTGGGACGTTTTAGCGGTTTTATTTAACACAAAGTTTTTCTGAGTTAACACTTCATGTATCCGAGAATGATGACAGCAAGTTTACTGAGAACAGTATGACATAGACTACAGATGAACGCTGGATATCCGGTCCGGATAAGAAAAATGTCTAACGACCCCTACCTTACAATTTGTTCCCACACCCCACATAAATTTTTTGTGATAAAATGATAAGGTCATTTATTACCATACAGTGTGTCCTCTCATCATACTTTCATTATAACATAGGGTCCTACCTTATAATTTTCCCGCTAAGAAAATTTTTTGGAGAAAAATTGCGTTTCAAAATATTTACCATCCCGCCCATTTATAAATTTCTAGATCCGCTGCTGAAAGCGCGACACCAGTATAAGTAACATGGACCGATGTTTGTACGACTTAGCGTAAGGGTATTTCAATCTGGTTCTTTGTTCTTGTACCTAAAACGATTCAAGTGTATATAGTTCGAGGGAAGGGATATATTCGATTGAATCTCTATTGCAGTGGTTTAAATAAGGCAAAGTACAAGCCAAATCAACTCAATTTTAAGTTGTCAACGCAAGTATTTATTTAGTATTCTGTAGCAATCTTCTAAACTGAATACCCAGAACTAAAAGGTGGGACTGATATTTATTTGACCTCTCCAGAGGTACCACCTTTATTCGGTTACGAACTGTTATTTATTTTTAACCCACGATCCGCCACCCTTCGTTACTGATATATTTTTGGTCCTGGATTCATTTATGCGCTACAATTAGGAATAATTGACATTTATGGACTCTAACTTACGGACTCCTATTGATTGGGACTCAAAATGGGTACCCCCTCTTATTCGGGTCACTGCAGTACAGCATAATAAATACCGATTTTTAGGATTGCATCTTTTATGCTCATATCAATTTGCTTGAGTGTGAGGGTCCTTCCTTTAGAGCAACAAGTTAAAACGAGTGCTTAACAAACGAAAATTGAGGTTCAGAAACTCAAAAACCACAAAATCGAGTCTCGGATATCCGAAATAGAAAATTTCATTTCGGATATCCGGATATATACGGATATCCGTATATCCGGATAGATATCCGGCAAGAATTGCCGGATATCCAGATATGAAAAAATATCCGATGCCCATCACTACAGTTTTCACGTTTTGTGTTAAAATTTTTTTAACTGTTTTTATATTTTCCATTTGCATATCTCCACCGGCCGCGCTGTATTGCCGTTTGGCACACTGGCCCATGTAAAAAGATCAGGGGCGGAACGTTTTTCATTGGGACTTGAAAAGAAAGCTTAAGCTTTAGACTAATTTTTTGCATGGCTTAAGCTTAGCCTTAGGCTTAAATTTAGGAACATGCTTAATACATTCCCGCCCCGGTTCTTTAATATATCGGCCGGCACCCTTAAGGCACAGTTAAGGCACGCTGCGGTATGCAATAGCTGTGCATCAAACGGCTACGGAACGCTGGGACGCGCACAGCCGGGCCTGAAGTGTGCAGAACATTTATACACCGGAGGCACGGCGGTTGTAGCACGGCTCTTAACTATGAAAACTGTGGTGTATTAAATCTAGAACGCCCCACATACGTATTTGGGCAGCGTTCCAGCAGATTTGTATATCCATATGCAATTTTGCTTCAATACTTCTAGTTGAAAATTCTGAAGATAGAAAGTTGTTGTTTACTTTTCCTTTGTGCTGTTATTTTGTAAGACTATGCCTGTTTGCTTAATGTGTATATTTTAACATGTATGTAATTTGTACATTGTCTTATAAGCAAGCATCAATTTGGGACAAGTATTTTCCTCTGCGAATGGTTGATCCCGCTATCCATCATTGCTGCCGGAGCCACACAGACTAAAACCTTGTATTGGAATTGAATATACAATTGTCAATCAAGTTTCAAGGCTTAAGTACAGACTTACTTGAACAAAATGCTTCCAGGCATATCCCCAAATACTGTGTATTTTAAGAGAGGTGAACATGTGTGCAACTACAAATTACTAGTATTATTTATTGACCGTGTTAAATATGTTCATTCCGACATCATTGTATTCCCAATGAATTTATTATTACTTGACGTACAATTTGTCTCACCAAAATTTTTAGCACCCCACCTGTAAAGCGATGCACTTTTTTCAACACCAGTCTCCCCATTTAGATTTATTCTTGATTTTGACCAAAGCAAGGGCCCATGTATAGAACAAGGCCGGAGCAGTAGTATAAGCATATTTCTAAGTCTAAGCCGGCCCATGTATAGAACAAGGCCGGAGCAGTAGTATAAGCATATTCCTAAGCCTAAGTCGGCCCATGTATAGAACAAGGCCGGAGCAGTAGTATAAGCATATTCCTAAGCCTAAGTCGGCCCATGTATAGAACAAGGCCGGAACAGTAGTATAAGAATATTCCTAAGCCTAAGCCGGCCCATGTATAGAACAAGGCCGGAGCAGTAGTATAAGCATATTCCTAAGCCTACGCCGGCCCATGTATAGAACAAGGCCGGAGCCGTAGTATAAGCATATTCCTAAGCCTACGCCGGCCCATGTATAGAACAAGGCCGGAGCAGTAGTATAAGCATATTCCTAAGCCTAAGCCTATGCCTAAACGTAAGGATGAGACTATTCCTAAGCCTAAGCCTAAGCCGAAGCAAACAAGTTAGTCCGAAGCTTAAGCTAACTCTTTTACAGCCTCACCGGAAAACGATCCGGCCCTGTTCTATACATGGGCCGCCTAAGCCTAAGACTAAGCGTATGGATGAGCCTATTCCTAAGCCTAAGCCTAAGCCTAAGTAAAAACATTAGTCTAAAAGCTTAAACTGACTCTATTATAGCCCATCCGGAAAATGATCCGGCCCTGTTCTATACATGATCCAAAGCAAGTTAATTTGAGCGTAGCTAAGTAATTTTAAAGCATAATTATATGTATATATATGTATATATATATACTAGACTTACATATTAAACTAAAAATAAACTTAAGAACAGATTAATTTGTGATAATCTGCTATAAGAACAGTCTTTGACAACTTGTTTGAAAATTTCATTCAGTTAGTTGTCATATTTCAAATAGTGGAATGAGATAAACTTAATATAATTTGAAGAAATATGCTAAATTTAGAAAAAAAACTGATGCTTTTAGTTCGACGGTAGCTCGATTTATATAACCTGCGGTCGATCGGTGCTACACAGATTTGAGAATACAAGCATGAAGACTAAGCAAAAAACCGTTTAGACTGTAAAAAATGGTTAGTCAAATTGACTCTCTCACCAAACAATCTGTGTCAAATTCGATTCCGCCAGAGTCAAATTCGACACTCACTGAGTCGCACGTTTGACTGCGGCGGAGTGGAATTTAACTCAGATTGAGTAGTCCGATAGAGCTTATTTCGGACAGAGTCAAATTGACTCACCATTTTTTGCAATGTATGCTTGCGTTTCTAAGTCTTATGTTCTCGCATTCAAGCAGGGTGCATTCACGTAAAACACAGACTTGCGGACAACGTTGCAAACCTGTACGCCATAACCTTGTTCTTTAAAATAGTGGATATTAAAGCCAGCTAAAATGTGGCATTGTCAGGAACACATTGTCGTACCTAGGCACACAAATTTTTGATGGATTATAAACCTAACCATCATCTTTTCAATTTTCACCAAATATGCTAATATTATTAAAAATAATAATAGTAAAAATACTAATAATAATAATAATAATAATAAAAATAATATTAAATGATAAATAATAATAATCATAATAATAATAATAATAATTAATAATAATAATAATGAAAATAATAATAATAATAATAATAACAATAATAATAATAATAATAATAATAATAATAATAATAATAATGTGATTCTTGACGTGTTTTGCGGCTTAAAAGCGTCTTAATAATGTTTCATTCAAATTTAATTAGCTATCTCATCGCTAAGACGAACAACGAATTTGTAATTCTGATAAGAACGGGCGAAGATTGAAATCCAAGGCAAAAAATATGCCAAGATAACGTTGTATTTTGACACCCAATGATAAAAGACCGGCCGATTGCTAATGCGTTCATGTAAATATAAAATATTTAAAATGAAATTGTTACAAAACAACGAGATAAAGTGTTAAGTCTTGAAGATCATATAAGTATTTAGCAGGGTGCAACTGGAGTTGACAAAAACTTGAGTTGAAACCGGATATTTAACAAATTTTGTCGGAGCCGTATCAGGGAACACTGTAAATTATAGGGAGTTGATTTTAACTCAGAATGAGTTGAATCACTCAGTCTACGTTAGGACTATCAGAACTCAAAATTGTGAGTCGTTTCAATTTCATTCTGAGTTCATTAATCAACTCACCCTGAATCAACTCAACTCAGAGTGAGAATCAGCTTAACTGAGAATGAGCTATTAATGCTTATTGATTTTAATTCAGAAATAACTAACTCGCTCGTTGAATTGATTAATCAACTGATTGGAATTTACAGTGTACGAAGTATGTACGCATTGAGCGTAAACCGTTTGTATTTAAGTTGCTCATATCTTCTATGCTCGTCACATATGCCATTCTTCTATGAAATTAGGCTGTTCAAAGTTGACGTTTCTGACTTACTAAAAGAGTTTCTTTTAATTTGAAATCGCGATTCTAAAATTGAATTCAATCCGCGAAACTTTACTTACCGGGTGGCGTACATAAGGAGGGTATTGAAGATATATCTTACCTTGATCTACACTGCAAAAAAAAAAATGGTAAGTCAAATTGACTCTCTCCGAAATAGGCCCTACAGGACTACATAAACTGAGTCATCACTGAGTCGCACGTTTGACTCTGGCGTTTTCGTGTTTGACACAGTTTGCGTAGTCTCGTAGAACCTATTTCGAAGAGAATCAATTTGACTCACCATTTTAGTAGTGTAACATTACTGCAATCATTGAGCAAACGCAGAGTTTTTTTAGGCTATAGAATATCCAAATAATATAAATTATTGCTCAGAACTTTTAGGTTTCAGGCTGCGCTATTGTAAGCTTTTAGGCAACTACAGGTGAATTTTGGACTGATTTTCTAGAAAACTTCTGTCTTTTAGTAAGAATCAACCTACGATCATAATAAAACGGCTTACTTTAGGCATAAATAGACGTTTTGAGCTAAGGTAAAACTCGTTTACGTCTTTATACTTCATTAGCAAACCGAAGTGAGTTTTACAGCGAACATCGCTGCAAAGGTGACAATTTTCAATAAAACTGACAACGATGAATTTTATTATATACAAATTGGCCAATGTTACTTTAAGGGACGAAACAGTAGATTAAGCGTATTCCTAAGCCTAAGCCTAATCGTTGCAAAAATGAGTTCCTAAGCGTTAGCCTAAGCAAAAAATGTAATCTAGAATCTAAACCTACTGTTTTATACACCCACCAGAAACCTGGACGCCCCTTAAAGTAACATGGGCCAACAGATTGATCGAAGCTAATAACATAGCTATATACATTGCTTTTAGGGCTTATGCTTCTAGGGACGTTTGGTATATTTTGCGGGACATCGACAGAATAGGTTTATAAGCTTTAGACTAATTTTGTTTGCTTAGAATCAATTTTCGACGTTTATTATTAGTCCGAGGTTTATGCTTGTAAGTAGGGCTTAATGGTACGCCCTTCGATGTCGCATCAGGCCGTTTTATTGTTGTTTTTAGCTTGCAGAAGTTTCATTTTGCATGCAAGCTATGAACAACCTTTTATTGAAATAAGCTTCAAAACAGGTTACTTAACATTTTAATAGGCAAACAGAATCGGGTAAAATCCGTTCAGAATCGAACATTTTGCTCGTGGGTACTGCAGAATATCGGCGCTGTCCGGGTTAACGTACGGCACCGGAGGGTGCCGGACGTTTAGTATAGCGCAACCCTTAACGAACCTGACAGATGTTACGCATTGTTAGCCAGGTGGAAAAATTGGAACCACACAACGTTTGGGACATTCCGCTAAAACAAGACCATGAATTAAATTTGTTAGCCTTACACTCATAGAATTTAACTTCTGAGGGCAAAGTAGACAGGATTAGAGTTGCACGCGACCCGCGGGTAAACACGGTCGTGATGAAATTTTTTGACGTGGGCGTACCCGAGGGTAAAGAATTACAAAGCGCGACTAATAAACGGGGGCCTGAGATTCAAAATGTTAAAAAATTCAATGCATCCTTCATTTTACTTTAAAAGTTTTGAAAGACCGGTAAACATTTGCAAGCCTCGATTGGGTTGGCGCAAAAATAAAACATTTTTGAACCATTCAAAACGTCAATATCCGTTTTTAGTTTTCGTTTCTATTATTTTTACCATACGCTTGTCGTTCACTCGTTGGTAACCAAAAAAATCAACTTCGTATGTACTCCAACAGAAAATCGACCTCTGTCTCCAGTAGAATTTTTGCTCAAAACACCAGCAATTTTCATAAAAATCGCCTGCATGGTTGGGTTATATTTTTTTACTTAAATATAGCATTTTAACAACTTGACGTCGTTAAAATGTTTTAATCGGATTTAAAAATCTGAAACTTAATTTTGTCAAAATTTTGATTTTTAAAACCTAAAATAATGACAAAAACACGCGTTGTTTACGTGATAATCATATTTATTTTGCGAAATTTTTTGATAGAAAAAATAGCCAAGCGTAAGGTAATTCAAATGTAGCAATTCTTTTTTCAAGAGTACCTCAAACAAGAATACGAGACACAAAAGTTATTTGGCTAATAATTCGTTTATGTAACAAGTTTCGCTAATTTAGGCTAACAATAAGATTTAGATTTTGATAATGTAAAGATCAGGGACGGAACGTTTTTTAGTGGGATTGGAAAAGTGTAAGGTTAAACTTTTGGACTAATTTTTTGCTTGGCTTACGTTTACGCATAGCTTGCGCTTAGGAATATGCTCATTCTTACGCTTAGGCTTAGGCTTAGGTTAAGGCTTAGGAATATGTGTATAATACTGTTCCGGCCGTGTTCTTTACATTGGCAATACTATCAATATTTTCTTTAGCGAAACTATTCGATGTTAGCAATAGATCATGCTAGTGCAAAAATCAAAATCGTCTGATTTAAAACCATTTCTTGTACGCGCCCGTAGCAAAGAGGGGACCAGGGGGGTCAGACCCCCCGGAAAATTTAGGGCACCCCTAGAAAATTTTAAACCTTGCTTGTAACTCATTGAAAACCCTTGAATGCCCCTCCTGAAAAACTTTTTGTCCCACCCTAGCAAGATGAGCTGGCTACGTGATTTTAACTCAGAATGAATTGAATGCAATCTGAAGTCTGAGCACTGAATTTGGTCTTTCAGAACTCAGAATTCTGAATTGAATGAACTCATTCTGAGTTAATTATTTAACTCACCCGTATTTAAATCAACTCAGAGTAAATTAACGTTTAGTGTTTTTAACTCAGGTTCAACGACAAACGACTAATTCGCTCTCTGAGCTTATTAATCAACTCATCGGAATTTGCAGTGTAATCAAACAAGCTATTGGCACTAAATTATTAATCTTTTAAGTATAAAGCAAATTTGTCTCAAAACACCAGTTTACACTGTTTTAAATTCTAGAAATTAATTTTGAATGAAATTTTAACTAAAATCTAATTGTGTATGTGAGAGTATTTGAAGTTTTTGTTTTCTATATGTCAAATGCAGATCAATTTAGGTAAAGTATAATTTGTACATTAATTAGGCAATCATTGTTCTCAGATCCCACTGAGGTGCTTTATATAACAAGGAAGGCTGATTTGAATTATCCGAATGGGTACAGGAGACGACATTACACAGACGAAAGCAAGGTGCACTATGCCGTTTGGCCGGCCAATGTTAATACTTTGAAGGGCGTAACAGTAGTAAAAGCATATTCCTAAGCCTGCCGTCTACACCGAAGTCTAGGCATCAGCGTAAATCCTTTAACTAAGCACAAGCAACAAATTAGTCTAAAGCTTAAGCTTACACAATTGCAGTGCAGTATCGGAGAAAAAATGGTTCGAACTTCATAGTGCACCCGCAAAAAATAGTGAGTGAAATGGACTTTTTCCGGGCACAACCTGAGTCAAAATTCGTCTCCGCCAGAGTCAAACTGGGTCGAGTTTGACTCTGGCGGAGTGTAATTTTGACTCAGTTTGCGTAGTTCGGAAGAGCCTATTGCGGACAAAGTCAATTTGACTCACTATTTTTTGCTGTGTATCATGGGCCATTTTGTCTCTGAATACTTGTATATTTTCAATCCCGCAAAGGATTTGAAGTTTGAGTTCAAAACCTTTGAGCTGTTTTAATACCGAATTTGGGGTCATGATTTTTACATTTTTACACTGATTCACACATCAAAACGAGGGAGTTCAATTGTGTTTCAATTCACCCTAATACCAGAGCCTGTATTCTCAAATGTGTGTAGCACCTATCACCAGTTAGCGATAAGTCCTGGCATTCTGAGGTTCGAAATTCAGCATATCGTTCGCGTTTGATTTGCCGCAATTCTTACACCACATTTGAGATCTGCAATTGTAGATGTTCGCTAGTTTGAAAACCTATCGTTGACTGATAATAGGTGCTATACGCATTTCAGAATATGGACCTTAATATTTAGAAGCTTATAAAGTTCTCCCCTGTGGTCTGATATAAATCTGTACCCGGCGCTTGACCCTCAAGAGTTAAACGGTGATTAAAACGAAATAGAAATGAAATGTGTAAAATCTTAATATTTTTTCAGAATTTCAAAAATTGTGAAAAATCCTAAATTGCCGTACCCGTATTCTCATGTATGGTACACTGTAAATTTCAGTGAGTTGATTTAAACTCAGAATGAGTTGAATCACTCAGTCTGAGTTAGGACTATCAGAACTCAGAATTTTGAGTTTATTCAATTCAATCTGAGTTAAGTTATCAACTCACCCATAGTCAACTCAACTGAGAGTGAGAATCAAATCAACTCAGAGTGGGTTAATTTATACTGATTTTAATTCAGAAATAACTATTAACTCGCTAGCTGAATTGATTAATCAACTCATTGGAATTTACAGTGATAGCACTAATCGTCAGTTAGCGATATGTTGTCAAACTGTCGAATGAGCAGACTATAAGCTTTCAAATTTAGCACATTTTTGTTGCGTTCAATTCACCCTACGCTGTGTCAATTTTTAGATTTGCAATTGCAGGAGTTGTGTCTGGTTAAAAACCTATCATTGTAAATTATCTGTGAGTTGATTTGAACTGGACTATCAGTACTCACAATTTTGTGTTGATGAAATTCAGTCTGAGTTAATTAATCAACTCACCCAGAATCAACTCAACTCAGAGTAAGTTAATGTTTACTAATATTAATATAGAAATAACCAACTCGCTACCTGAATTAATTAATCAACTCACTGGAGTACAGTGAATCGCTGACGGGTGATAATTGCTATTTGAGAATACGGGCTGAGATTAAAGGATGTTAATAACTGACAGACATCTCGGGTTTCTGTTGGGATAACGGGTTTTCGATCATTTCTTGCGAAATTTTGCAATCCTTAAAACGAACCTAACCGATATTGAAACGTTTTGATGTTTAATTTTGCCGAAGGTGAAAAATTGCTGTTTTTGATATTGTTTGAGTGTCATTTCGCAAACGAAATACATTAAGTTTCTTGTTAAAAATTTCGACCAACAACAAAACCGTCACAGTAGTACTTAGCATATTCGTACACTGTAAATTTCAGTGAGTTGACTTTAACTCAGAATGAGTTGAATCCACTCGCAAGTCTGAGCTCTGAATTAGGTCTTTCAGAACTCACAATGCTGAATGGATCGAACTCGTTTTGAATTAATAAATACACTAGCGCAGAACTAAACCAGCTCAGTGTGAGTTAATGTTGGCTGATTTTTAATTCAGAAACAGACAAAACTATCCAATTGTACCTCTGAATTCATTAATCAACTCATCGGAATTTACAGTGTAAGCCTAAGCCTAAAGCCTAAGCCTAAGCCTAAGCCTAAGCCTAATCCTAAGCCTAAGCCTAATCCTAAGCCTAAATTAGTCTAAAAATTAGTCTAAAACTCAAGCGTACTCTATTGCAGACAGCAAAAGAACGTTCCGTTCCTGATTTTTGCATAAGCCAAAATTGGTATATGTTGAAAAAATTTCAGCTAAGCACAACCTTCATTTGAAATTATTTAAACTCACCCTTATCAGACAACCAACAGCCGTTCAGCCACAGGTGGTTACTTAAGTTGAGATTCGGTGTCAGATTTAGCAAAAATTGAGGCCGGAATCGATTTCAAAATCGACCAAATCGCAATGGGTTCGGATTTGAAATCGGTGATGTTTTTAGTTTGGTGCCATCCTCGACTGTAGCCAAGGCTTTGTGTCGACGGAGTTATACTTAAAACGAAATATTTTGCCAGAAAGAGCTTTGCCTAAAATTTTGTATGCCAGTAAGCTGATCAATAGCCAGCTCGGCTAATGTTACTTTAGAGGGCCGTAACAGTAGATTAAGCGTATTCCTAAGCCTAAGCCTAAGCGTTGCAAAAGCGTATTTCTAAGCCTAAGCCTTAGCCAAAGCAAAAATGGAGTCTAGTATGTAACGCATACTGTTTTACGGACCCTGCAGAAACAGCCATAAAAGTTACAAGGGGCGCCAGCTCGACATCCTATTATGCGGGGTTCACGGTATAACCGGGACAGACGTTTCTACGGCTTTCGAACCGTAAAACAACCGAGGTTTGTGCTGTTATAATATTCATAAGATTTATGACTCGTACAGACGATGACTAGGGTATATTTTTTCAGGTAGACCATACTGAAATTTCCTTTCAAAGCGACGCTGAAACTTTTGCAGGACGGGGGAGCGAACAGTTTCGTTGACGAACGAATGTTCCCCCTCGTCGTGTTACCTTGAAAGCTAAATTTTCATAAAAAATTAATTTCGCCCCAACGCTAAAGGTGGCTAAAAATTGAATTTCAAAAATACCAATATCATTTGTGATAACTCAGTGTAATTATACATGCTAACAACAGAAATAACCTGCCGATTAAGACTAAAAACTGAAAAGGTTTAAAAATAAAATTCAGTCAAAACAAACTTTATAACAGGAGACATGCTTAAAGCATCTTCTTAGCTGATTTCGCCGTATATGCGACTAAAGTTCGAATCCTGATCCGATTTAAAAGATCAATGGTGGAACGTGTTTTCTGCAGGACTGCAATAGAGTAAACTTAAACTTTATACTATTTTATGCATAAGCTTACGTTTAAACTTGTTCTTACGCTTTTACGAATATGTTTTACACTACTATTACGGCCCTGGTGTCTATATATTGGCCGAGACGTTGTAAAATAGAAAATCTTTCGGCCAAAAACGCAACACCCAGCGGTGCATTTTGTACCATGCTGAACCCCAAGAGTTGAATACTCTTGTATCATGCACACTTACTGATAGCCGTAACGGGACAATACGGTTGTGCCTTGAACATTCATTTGTCCCAGCGGTCAACTTAGTCACCTCACAGCTCGATAGCAAAAAAGACCCCGTAATTTCTGGAGAGCGAAACTAAATCGAAACCCAGACAATTATGAATATAACAGAAACGGAAATCTAATTTTGAAGGTGAAAATGTCGCTATTATTTTACAAGTCACTCCCCATACATCTTATTTCTTTGTTTTACAACAGAAAGCAATTTTTTTCTGACGTATAATTAAAATTCGGGCATGAAATGGTTAATATTTATAAATGTACAAAACATATTTTTGATTATTCTGTCCGTACAATTGAGACATACAAGCGTCCATACTGGGTGGTTTTAAATTTTATAAAAACGCGGATGCACCAAAAAGTTTAAGATTATGGATGAATTTTGTTATTTTAAAATTTAAGATTTTGGATGAATTTTGTTATTTTAAAGTTAAAGATTTTGGATGAATTTTGTTATTTTAAAATTTAAGATTTTGGATGAATTGAGTTATTTTAAAGTTAAAGATTTTGGATGAATTTTGTTATTTTAAAATTTAAGATTTTGGATGAATCTTGTCAATTAATAAAAAAGTTTAAGATTTTGGATGAATTTTGTTATTTTAAAGTTAAAGATTTTGGATGAATTTTGTTATTTTAAAATTTAAGATTTTGGATGAATTGAGTTATTTTAAAATTTAAGATTTTGGATGAATTGAGTTATTTTAAAATTTAAGGTTTTGGATGAATTTTGTTATTAAAAAATTAAGATTTTGGATAAATGTGGTTGTTTTGAAGTTAAAGATTTTGGAGAAATTTTGTCAATTAATAATAAGATTTTAATGGGCCAGATTTTGGATGAGTTTTGCTATTTTAAGGTAAAAGATTTTTGATGAATTTTGTCAATTAATAATAAAGTTTAAGATTTTGGATGAATTTTGTTTATTTTAAATTTAAAGACTTTGGGTGAATCTTGTCAATTAATAAAAAAGTTTAAGATTTTGGATGAATTTTGTTCTTTTAAATTTAAAGATTTTGGATGAATCTTGTCAATTAATAAAAAAGTTTAAGATTTTGGATGAATTTTGTTATTTTAAATATTTTAAATTTAAAGACTTTGAATGAATTTTATCAATTAATAATAAAGTTTAAGATTTTGGATGAATTTTGTTATTTTAAATTTAAAGACTTTGGATGAATCTTGTCAATTAATAAAAAAGTTTAAGATTTTGGATGAATTTTGTTATTTTAAATTTAAAGATTTTGGATGAATCTTGTCAATTAATAATAAAGTTTAAGATATTGGATGAATTTTGTTATTTTAAATATTTTAAATTTAAAGCCTTTGAATGAATTTTATCAATTAATAATAAAGTTTAAGATTTTGGATGAATTTTGTTTATTTTAAATTTAAAGACTTTGGATGAATCTTGTCAATTAATAAAAAAGTTTAAGATTTTGGATGAATTTTGTTATTTTAAATTTAAAGATTTTGGATGAATCTTGTCAATTAATAATAAAGTTTAAGATTTTGGATGAATTTTGTTATTTTAAATATTTTAAATTTAAAGCCTTTGAATGAATTTTATCAATTAATAATAAAGTTTAAGATTTTGGATGAATTTTGTTTATTTTAAATTTAAAGACTTTGGATGAATCTTGTCAATTAATAAAAAAGTTTAAGATTTTGGATGAATTTTGTTATTTTAAATTTAAAGATTTTGGATGAATTTTGTTATTTTAAATATTTTAAATTTAAAGACTTTGAATGAATTTTATCAATTAATAATAAAGTTTAAGATTTTGGATGAATTTTGTTATTTTAAATTTAAAGACTTTGAATGAATTTTGTCAATTAATAATAAAGTTTAAGATTTTGGATGAATTTTGTCAATTCATCCAAAAAGTTTTAGAATTTGGATGAATTTTGTCATTTTTATTGAAAATCAAACAATTTCAGAATATTTGCATTGAAGAACCGGGTAACGGTCAAACGATTTATAACAATAAACTAAACGATCTTGAAAGTAACTTTTTAAATCTTTAAATTCTTAAATTAATTACTTTATTTTACGAAACAATGGGTCTCGTCAAGTGCGCGGTATTCTGCTGTCTTCTCATTATGGCGTCTTATTGTAAGTTTATCTGCTTATCACTGTAAATTTCAGTGAGTTGGTTTTAACTCAGAATGAGTTAAATCACTCAGTCTGAGTTAGGACTATCAGAACTCAGAATTTTGAGTTGATTCAGCTCATTCTGAATTAATTAATCAACTCACCCAGAGTCAACTCAACTGACAGTGACAATCAACTCACTCAGAGTGAATTAATGTTTATTGATATTTATTCAGAAATAACGAACTCGCTAGCTGAATTGATTAATCAACTCATTGCAATTTACAGTGTACACTGTAAATTTTAATGAGTTGATTAATCAATTCATATACAGAGTTAGTTATCTCTGAATTAATATCAGTAAAAATTCACTCTGAAGTCTGAATTAAGTTGATTTTCATTCTGAGTTAAGTTGACTATTAGGGTGAGTTGATTAATTAACTCAGAATGAATTGAATCAAGTCAAAATTCTGAGTTATGATAGACTTAGCTCAGACTGAGTGATTCAACTCATTCTGAGTTAAAATCAACTCATTGAAATTTACAGTGTAAACACAAACTTAATGTGAGAATGAGTTGAATTAAATTCAGGATTATGAGTTCTGAAAGACCAAATAAACATCTCAGGCGTTAGAGTGGATCAACTCAGTCTTATTGAAAATCCACTGTAAGGAATTTACAGTGTATTAAACTCACTCGAACGGATTTAAATCCGGATTAGTTGATTAATTAATTAACTGAGAATGAGTTCAATCAATTCAGAATTCTAACTTTTCAAAGAACTAATTTAAAGCTCAGACTTCTGAGTGGGTTCCAGTCATTCGGAGTTAAAATGACCCATGTTACTTTAAGGGGCGTTTAGGTTTCTGGTGGGTTTATAAAACAAAAGGTTTAGATTCTAGATTATACTTTTTTGCTTAGGCTTCGGCGTAGGAACACATACTTTCAATTTTCAGGCCTTGAAACCACCGAAGGCAGTCTGCGTTTGCCAATGATGCGTCGACGCTCGGCGCCGGCCAGTCCGCTCGGCTTAGCAGTTCCGCCGGAATTTTTGTTCTCAAGAATGGGTCGAATGCGGTTACCGGAACACAAATTGTTTTTAAACAACAACAACCGCGACAACGATGCCGATACAATGCTTGTTGAATATCTTGGTTAAACTGAATACGAGAAACAAAGTGAAAAGTTTTTTTAGGAAAATTTGCGAACAAATTTCAATTTTTATGGGTTACAGTTTTGGGCCGTAGGCTTATGCTTAGGTTTAGGATTAAGCTTTAGGTTTATGCTAAGGCTTAGGCTTATGCTTTAGGCTTATGCTTAGGCTTAGACTTCCGCTTATGTTTAGACTTATGATTAGGCTTATGCTTTAGGTTTATGCTAAGGCTTAGGCTTATGCTTTAGGCTTATGCTTAGGCTTAGACTTACGCTTATGTTTAGACTTATGATTAGGCTTATGCTTTAGGTTTATGCTAAGGCTTAGGCTTATCTTTAGGCTTATGCTTAGGCTTAGACTTACGCTTATGTTTAGACTTATGATTAGGCTTATGCTTTAGGTTTATGCTAAGGCTTAGGCTTATCTTTAGGCTTATGCTTAGGCTTAGACTTACGCTTATGTTTAGACTTATGATTAGGCTTAGGCTTAGGCTTCGGCTAAGGAATTAACTTTTAATACTGTTCCGCTCATGTTACATTGGCCAAGTTTTGTAAAATTATTTTCTATTTGCATTCTGTTGGTTCGTTTGGTGTTTGTTCATTGAATTGTGGTCAACTGGTATACTTATATTCAGGAATGCTTTGTTATTAACAGCCTGTCGCTAAAAACATGCCGGACTATCATGTCCTTGCAGGACATTTTCCATGCGCATATACGAAATAACGGCCAATGTAAAGAACATTGACGCAACAGTAGTAAAAGCATTCTCCGAAGCCTATGAATTAATTTAACACCTATGCCTCAGCAAAAAATAGTCTAAAGCTTAAGATTACTCTATTACAGTCCATCAGGAAAACGTTCCCCCTGATGTTTAGATGAGCCACAAATACGTATACATACACAGGAACCACAATGGAATTTGCTGAACCTTAAGCGATGCAAATTGTACACCAGAATGACCCAATGTGTGTTCTGAGACAAAAATCTATTATTGACCTACGCAAAAGAACAGGGGCGGAACAGTATTATAACCATATTCCTAAACCTAAACCAAAGCCAAGCAAAAAATGAGTTTAAAGCTTAAGCTTACTCTATTGCAGTCCCACAGAAAAACGTTTCGCTCCAGAACAGCTCAAGCGATTGTTTTATCTCCAGTTGTAATTTATATCCATGTAATTCGCCCCATAATTTGACTAATTTTGTAATGGAATGGTTTACGTTTATTGTCGCACAAAAAACGTATAATTTGAAGGTTAAACAGTCATATATTATAAATCGGGTCAAGACAGCAATCAATCCAGTGGGCGGCGGTGCTGTCAGGGTACAACCGGCGGTCTGCCTCCGGCTCCGGTTTCGGCAGAAAATTGGTCTCCGGCTCCGGTAGAATTTTTGCCGGAGGTTTCGACAATTTCGGTTGTCAAATTTGGCATAATTTTGCACAATTTATCTGTTTAGCGATTTCGTTTTTACTTTTGTCACAATTTTCTGGACGAAATTTCCTAAATTTCGCAAGAAAATTAGCGTAAAACCAAACAACTTACACAACATATTGGCAGATATTGGCTAAAGTTAACTAATTAACATCCATTTTTATTGCCTAACTTCGCCTCAGCTCCGGTTTCGGCAAGTTTCTCGTTGACCACCAGCTCCGGTATTTTTCACCTCCGGTTGCGCCCTGGGTGCTATATTTGTCGCGTAGCGTCGCCTGGAGTCGCTATAGTCGGAGTTATATTTTTAAATTGGTTTAGGGTAGCGTCCTGCAGTCTAAGCAATTAATAAGTTCAACCATTAAAATAGTCGTCACTATTAGTTTACAGGCCGCCTTCGGTTGAATGCTCTACAGTAAATTCCAAAGAGTTGATAAATCAACTCAGAGACAGAATTATTTATTTCTGCTTTATTTCTGAGTTAATAACAGTAAACATTAAACTCTCTCTGAGCTGAATTCTGGGTGAGTTGATTAATTTACTTAGAACGAGTACAATCAATTCAGAATTCTGAAAGACCTAATTCAGAGCTCAGACATTTGAGTGGATTCAACTCATTCTGAGTTAAAATTAACTCACTGGTACCTACAGTGTGAAAAGAAATCCATAAACGGTATCGCGTCATTTGGACCCCTGGACAACTTATCGAGCAACATTTTGTAACCCGATCGCTCATAAGCCCAATAATTTGATGGTTACTTATGTTTAGGATTATGCTTAGGTTTTAGGCTTCAACACTGTAAATTCCAGTCAGGTGATTAATCAAGTCACCGGAAGGTTTAGTCACCGGTTATTACTGAATAACAATAAACATTAACTCACTCTGAGCTGAATAAACTCCGGCTGAGTTGATAAACTCACACTGCACAAAAAATGGTGAGTCAAATTGACTCTCTCCGAAATAGGCATTTCCGAACTACACACACTGAGTCAAATTCGACTCCGCCATAGTCAAACGTGCCGCTCAATGAGTCGAATTTGACTCTGGCGAAGTCGAAGTTAACTCAGTTTGCGTAGTCGAGTAGAACCTGTTTCGGAGAGAGTCAAGTTGTCTCACCATTTTTGCAGTGCAGAACCCATGCCGGAGCAGACAGGGGTGAAGGCTCCCTCCAAAATTGATGGTGGGAGCACTCAAAGTCGCGAGCGAGGCGAAAAAAAGCTTTGCAAACAAAATTGTTAATAAAATAGAATTCATATATGGAACAAACAAAATATTTATAAAATTACTTTAATGGTAATGAAATCTTCTTAGCAAGGAAATGGAATTATGTCCGTAGCAGGGGAAATTGACGTTTTGCCATTAATTGCTTCGGCCAATGTTACTTTAAGGGGCGTAACAGTAGATTAAGCGTATTTCTAAGCATAAGCCTAAGCGATGCAAATATGTGTTCCTAAGCCTAAGCCTAAGCAAGAAAAAATGTAATCTGGAATCTAAACCTACTCTTTTATTGACCCACCCGAAACCTGGACAGCCCTTAAAATAACATGGACCATAGCTTCGATGAAGATTTGATTTCGTTGACACTGACGTCATCCAATGGCGGTCAAAGTTTTTGGGGCTTGTCGTCAGGAAATTTAGAAGGCGGGCGGAGTGTCATACCGAGCAATCTCTGGACACAAATACGCAACCAACTCATCATCGTATAGTGATTCATAATTCAGCTGCTACTCGGATTGGTCAAAATAATTTTAACACAGATGACGTCATCCGTCTCGAGACATGTCATCAACTCGATATCGTCATATTTTTGTTAAAACTGCCGATCGCAGAGAACAAAACATTTTAGAAGTGTTGGTACAAACCGGCCACCTGTCGCTGTGGGACAGGGCACTGAAATCATCCAACCTGACTGTAATACTAACAATGACGTCATTCGCCTACAAATACGTCACCAATTCTCCGTCATCGTCTGTTTCATTGTTGAACTGCTCGCCTTCGACCATTGTTGTTTCCAGCGAATATTTCGTTGACGATTTTTCATGTGGCGATCCAATTCCGTCCGACGACACTGCTTCTGACGATTCTTCAAGCGAGCTTTTATCGTCATGATAGCCAGATTCGTCCGAAATCGCGTCTACGTTATCAACTGTGCCGTCACCAGCAGCAGCATTAGATGGTGCAACATGCGGCGATCGTTGGCGTATAACACTTGTAAAGGTTATATTTCGATCGAGTGATTTATCAACGTAGTCGCCTTTTGTCGTCGGTCGTTGGCGAATAACACTTGTTAGGGTTACATTTCGACCGAACGGTTTAACGTCGCGGGCGTCGTCAGGCGGTTGTTGGCGAATAACACTTGTTAATGTAATATTTCGATCGATCGATTTATTACCACTAGCATCGTCACTGCTGTTTCGCCTATTGACTGGAGTCAGTGTTGGCGAAACGTCAAGATCGACTGCGTCTGGCGAACAATTGCCAATGCAGTTACATGAAGCGCTGGTTGTAATTGCATTATGCATGCAGTTGCAATCAGTACCATATTGCAACTGCAGTTTGCGCTCCAATTCTGGCGAAGTTGACGATTTCCAGGTACTATGTGGTTCAGGATACTGCTGGGCGGTAGTAGTGATCGCTAGCTTAGAAAACGCTTCTTGGAGCCGTGTTTTAGCACAATCTGGCGAATCGCGTTCGGTCAAACCAGGACTTATACTGTCTGGGATGGAATTTGATGGATGGATTGGTAAATAATCGTAGAAATACGAGTAGTCTGAGCTTTGAGAGCTGGGAAATTTTTGAGACAGTACAACTTGATGCGATGATGCGTAGTCCGAGTCATTCGTTTGATGACGGTGTGTTGCGATCCAGTCGGAACTATGTGATCTAGAGCAAGCGGGCATATCAGATGAATGGAACCATACGGAGTCATTGGGATCAGTAGGGATCGTACCGCGTAATTCACAACTCGTCTGACGGTTGTATGGCACTTTTTGTTTTGGAAACACTTTGGCGTATACTGGCGGCTCTCGGAGATGAGCGATCGCGTTTGGCTGCTTGGGGATCGAGTCGAAAGCACCAATGCTTAGCTCGTTAGCCAAGAATGATGTCTTTGCTCGATATTCCACACTTTCATTCAGTTGTATTTCAGTTGAAGTTTGGTTCGGCGTTTGGTTCCCGTAGCTACAGCCAGTTGGGTTATTTTTTAACTGGAGCGATTCAGCACTTACTCGAGCCCGCTCCGCTGAAAACTGCTCGGTAGCACCCGGGGTACTTTCAAAACGAGCCTGGCTAAGACTATCCGGTTTCTGCATCAGGTTTGCGGTATTTGCGTCAACATTCGGGTAGCCAATATCGTAACCTGATGGACGATACCCAGCTGGCTCGGCTACGGGTACAACAATGTCGCGAGGGTCAACGTTTTCGTTCACGCTCGCGGCATCACTGTCGCCGTCTTCCTCTTCGATCGAACAGAGACGCGGTGCGCTCTTTGATCGTGTCATTGGAGGACGAAAGTTCGCTGCGCCAGTTGATAGCATCGCTTTGCGCGCTGGCAGCCGACCACCGGTCATACCAGCACCGCTAAGCGTTGCTGCAACTGTCGACCGAACGTTCTGACGGGCAATTTTCTCTCGTCGGTACTCGAGCAGCGCTGCGCTGACTTGCTCGCTAAGCTGACGAGCCATCAGCGCTGGCTGCTCGAGACGTTTGGTGAGCGCCGCATGGCAACGAAGCTCGGGTTTCATGCGTTTGCCTAAAATTTTAAAACAAATTTAAAATTTAATATTTTTTGAGAATTTTTTACGCAAATTTATAGGATATTTTTCAAATTTTCATTTCGCAAATTGATGGAGTTTAGTTGCTAGTTTACAGCTTGAAATTTTTCTATTAATACTTCATATACATATTCAGAATATGGAGTAATGTAGAGAAATTTCCAGCTTTACACATAAAAAATATAAAAACAGCTTAGGAAACCCAGGGGGACGACGACGCTGGACCCCCCTCGTACATAAATCAAATGCACAAACGAATTTACGCATTCGTCTGTTGGCAAATCCAATACAACCAGTCATTTTTACTTATCGCACATTGCATTTATTAGTTCACATCTAAATTTGAATTTTTGAAAAATTCGATTTTTTTGCAGAATGAATTTTACGTTGAACTAACCTTCATGTTTATAAATCCAAACGAACACCCGTTGATAACCCGGCGGTGCGCAACAAAACGTAATCCGATGCGCCCAATATTCGGTCAGTCCTTGCGCTTTTGTATAAGCCTTGAGGCCTGATCGGGTAACAATTAGTCGCATAGCGATTTCTGGTTGAGGGGGTGGCATCGTTGATTGTTTTCGACCCCCCTGGCTAGCAGCAGCTGCAGCCGCGGCAGCTGCTTTTACATTATTACAGTAAGTTCGCCAAATAAGCGCGAGCGGCTTATCGTAGCACCCATCACCTTTAGCCAACGGGGTTACCACGTTGCCAAGGTAGACAACATTATAAACTGGATCCGGTTCATTCAGAACAAACTTCCGTTTCCGGCGTCGCCAGAATAGAGTCATTTTGATGCTTGGTTCCGGAACTGCGATAGATTTTACTGCAATCTTCCCAAGTGTATTATTAAGGTTTAGTATTTAAACGTAGATTAATTAATGATATACACAGATACAATACTGTTACATCAATATTTTGTTTCTAAATTAGCTGAAATTTTATTGCCAAAATTTTTTTCACCAATTGTACCTTTATTGTTGGTACAAAATGGAAGCCGACACTTATACAAGTCAAGTTCCGTAAACTTAGGGTTGCGCTATACTTTCTTTGTGCCGCACAGCGCCGCACGTCAACGCGCCGTTTGGGGCCGCCTTTAAAATTTGCTTTTTGACATCAGACGCGGCGAAGCGTATGGCATCCGGATTGCAGTTAAAACTTCAAAAACTATATTAATTTGACGATTTGAATGTTTACCAGCACCTTGCATTTATTAATGAAACGCTTTGAAATTACAAAACAGCAGCAGAAATGTGTTTGTTGGTGTAACTTGACAAGCCAAAATTTGAGCCATTGATTTGATGATGACAAGACCTGTTACCATTTGATGATTACAAGACCTATTACCATTTGATGATTACAAGACCTATTACCATTTGATGATTACAAGACCTATTACCATTTGATGATTACAAGACCTATTACCATTTGATGATGACAAGACCTGTTACCATTGGATGATTACAAGACCTATTACCATTTGATGATGACAAGACCTGTTACCATTGGATGATTACAAGACCTATTACCATTTGATGATTACAAGACCTATTACCATTTGATGATGACAAGACCTATTACCATTGGATGATTACAAGACCTATTACCATTTGATGATGACAAGACCTGTTACCATTGGATGATTACAAGACCTATTACCATTTGATGATGACAAGACCTATTACCATTGGATGATTACAAGACCTATTACCATTTGATGATTACAAGACCTGTTACCATTGGATGATTACAAGACCTATTACCATTTGATGATTACAAGACCTATTACCATTTGATGATGACAAGACCTGTTACCATTGGATGATTACAAGACCTATTACCATTTGATGATTACAAGACCTATTACCATTTGATGATGACAAGACCTGTTACCATTGGATGATTACAAGACCTATTACCATTTGATGATGACAAGACCTATTACCATTTGATGATTACAAGACCTATTACCATTTGATGATTACAAGACCTATTACCATTTGATGATTACAAGACCTATTACCATTTGATGATTACAAGACCTATTACCATTTGATGATTACAAGACCTATTACCATTTGATGATTACAAGACCTATTACCATTTGATGATTACAAGACCTATTACCATTTGATGATTACAAGACCTATTACCATTTGATGATTACAAGACCTATTACCATTTGATGATTACAAGACCTATTACCATTTGATGATTACAAGACCTATTACCATTTGATGATGACAAGACCTGTTACCATTGGATGATTACAAGACCTATTACCATTTGATGATGACAAGACCTATTACCATTTGATGATTACAAGACCTATTACCATTTGATGATGACAAGACCTGTTACCATTGGATGATTACAAGACCTATTACCATTTGATGATTACAAGACCTATTACCATTTGATGATGACAAGACCTATTACCATTGGATGATTACAAGACCTATTACCATTTGATGATGACAAGACCTGTTACCATTGGATGATTACAAGACCTATTACCATTTGATGATTACAAGACCTATTACCATTTGATGATGACAAGACCTGTTACCATTGGATGATTACAAGACCTATTACCATTTGATGATGACAAGACCTATTACCATTTGATGATTACAAGACCTATTACCATTTGATGATTACAAGACCTATTACCATTTGATGATTACAAGACCTATTACCATTTGATGATTACAAGACCTATTACCAACTGATGATAAGTACAAGCTGCAATAAATACATACGTTATGGAACTAGCAGCACCCTTCTTAAGTGTAACCGAAAAATTCGGATTAGTGTAAGCAGATGAGGCATACTTGAACAAGAGTATCAATTCTGCGTAGAAAAGAATGTACCCGGCATGCGATGCGTTTTTCGATAACCCCCCTTATTTAGAGGGTGTATAACCTGTGCGAACCATGACACTTTATGTATCCGGCATCAAAAATTGATCCGCTTATAGTTTAATTTAAGATTATTGCATGTGACAGCGACCCCCCGCCCCCTTAAACCAACGGGGGGGGCAAAGAAGCAACGATTCATGGTACATTTTGTATCACGCAGATTCCCAAAAGTTGCACACTCTTGTATTATGCACTCTTGGCGTAGGCCAGCACCGAGAAACGCTAAATTATTGCTAATAGAGCTTGCGGATTATTAATGATTACACAATTTTACTGAAACACTGATTCTAAGATAAGGTAGGCATCCCCGTATGGTCCCTGTAGTTATGACCATTGGAGGTTCTATGATTTTTTTCTTCGGGGTTGGAGTGGCTTGTAAATGTAATTTTTTATATCTCAGACCATGTAATAATCGTATTCGTTTCAAAAATTGAACAGTTAGTGAAACATTTCCAAGGGATGGCGTGACCATTCCTGGTTGCAGCCGTGTGCGTTTTGAACAAAATCTTAACCTTCGAACAGTCAAGAACACTCTTAACAACAAGACATAGACTGTCTTAAATTTAAGACAAATGAAGAATTTTTGAAATAATTTCAAGTACAATTGTATACGAGAATTGTGTTCATCGCAACTATTGTTATTTTGGCTTTGTTGTATTTTCAAGTGTTTGACATTAAAAAATTCCAATACAATATATATAATATATATATATATATATATATATATATATATATATATATATATATATATATATATATATAATTTGTGACTTGTGAGCAAGTTTACAGCCACTACAGAGGCGCTGTCGTCGTCAAGACGATCCGGCGAACGTCTTAAAATTTTGGGAAACCAATAGAACCGGTAAAAAATACCGGGTTGTGGGCCAAACTTTACTGCGGTTTCTAACGATGTGTACTTAATCAATTGGCAAGTTTTAGAATCTTTTTTCAAAGGAACCCGATAAAATGTCGGCAATTAATTTAAAACTGTAACGCAAGCTGTAAAATTATTTTTTCTAAATACACGTGTCTTAATATCAAAGTTTTCCCGTCTGTATCAATTAAAGACTCATTTTATTTGGAATAAAATTTTATCCCAAAATTTAAAAATGACCATGAATGAGAAAGTTTCACAATACCGAAACTATAAGGACTCGTCCGTGCGTCAAAAGCAAAACCATTATCCTGCTTCCGCTCTTGGCTTAGGCTTAAGAATATGCTTATACTACTCTTACGACCCTGATCTATAAATTGGCCCAAATATGATCGACAGTGGTAGATGCAGATGGACGACACAGCTCGGATCATATATATTGAAAACCGCTCGCGAGCAAGAAGCCAAACGCAATTTTAGTGCTAAATCTTAATACAAACTTTAATTTCGATCCCTGTTGGGTGCCTCAAACATGGGTGTGTTCGCCCCATATGCAAAAGTGTATACAAGTTCTCATTGTTCCCCCAGTTGTACTGTATTTACAATTTAGGTTTGTAACACTCTAGAAAACGATTTTGATAACATTCAAAGCTCTAAGACGCTCTGGTTATTGAGTTATGCTCCAAAAATTATAAGAAAACATGTACCCTATTTTCAATGGCGGATCCATATGGGGGGCCCACCCCGGCCATGCCACCCCAACAGCATCTCGACAAAAATTATATAGCAATTTTATGGCAATAGTTCGTAGTTTGTGTGTGGGTCAAAAATAAGTTAATTACCGTGAAATTTTGCCCCCCCCCATTTTGAGATTCTGGATCCGCCACTGCCTGTTTTCACCCGGTTTCATGCTTAAAAGCAGTATCTGAACGGTTCAGTTTAAATTTTAGGCTTAAAACGCCACATTTGGCTGCTTATGCGCCGTAAACTGCTAATGACAAGTTGTCTTCAATTATATTCTGATTGGTTAATACTGTTACTCTCAAAAATTGTAAACCTTGTATTAACCAATTCTGATTGGTTAATACTGTTACTCTCAAAAATTGTAAACCTTGTATTAACCAATTCTGATTGGTTAATACTGTTACTCTCAAACATTTTAAACCTTATATTAACCAATTCTGATTGGTTCTTGGTTCTGTTACTCTCAAAAAAATGTAAATCTTCTATTTACCATCAGTCGTATAAAACAGCGACGACAGGAAAACAGAAATTTTTAACAAATTTGACCTCAATTTTTTGTCATTGGAAATTCAAATTGTACTATTTCCACTTCTTATTTTGTGAATCACAACTAATATATTCTGAAAATTTTTCATTAAAAACAATAATAATATACGTTTAAAAAGAATAATATATATAATTTACATTCATATATACATATATATGTATTGTATACTACATATAAATAAATCGCAGAAACAAAATTTTTCGCACATAAGATACGCAGAAAATGGACCGAGGATCGTGGCAGAAGATGAATAAAATTCTAATTTAAGTGGAAATTATGGTGAAGAAACGAACTACGGTGCTGAGTGTGGGCCCGTAACTAAAGGGGGGGGGGGGTAGGGGACTCACCGCTCCCCCCCGGAAAAATTTTGGCCCACCTTAGAAACTTTTCAACCTTGCTTGTAAATCTAGCCATTCAACGATCCCAGTGTTTTACCACAGTTTAGTTTTAAATACGTATTTTTGGAGTCAGATTCTCAGCTGTCTGTCCACGTATTTGAGTTAAGAGTTTTAGGTTCGTAAACATGAGAGCACAGTAATACAACAGATGTTATTTTATCCTTAGGAAATAGATAATTTGAGTACAACACATATGTTCAATACTGTAGCTCACAACCAGTAGCCGATCCAGAGGGAAGGGCCGGAGACCTACGCCCTACCGTAAGAATTTATTACGATAAAATGGTAAGGTTCCATATCTTACAATTTTCCCAACAGAATTCTTTGTCAAAAATACAATTTTTTCTCCTCAAAATTATTTTGTGATAAAATGATAAGCGTAGCTTACAATTTTTCACTGCCAATTGCACGTATATATTGCATGCAGTAAATTGTGTTTCATAACATTTGCCAACCCATTCCCCCCGGCAGAAATTTCTGGATTCACCTTTACTCACAACTAAATGGTTCAAAAGTTTACACGACCTGTGACCAACTGAAGATTCGATGCTACACGTATTTGAGAGTATATGAGCAATGGCCACAGTACAAAATTAAGATTTAGGACCCATATTGTCAAATGTGTATTGCAACTATCATCAGTCAGTAATAGATTTGCAAACTCACCAAATATTGCAGTTGTTGAACTACAAAATTGGCACAGAAGTAGCGCAAATCATACGTCAAACGTTTACTGAATTTTAAGCGTCAACATTCACTAGTTCAACAATTACAACACCAATCAGCAACTGGTGATAGGTGCTACACGCATTTGAGAATACAGATTTAGAAGATTTTTTTTTGGTTTATTTGAGAAACGATAGAACTGTGTTTTCTGTTTAAGTTGCTTAAGTTTGCTTTTTTGCTGTCCCTCAGAAACACTTTCCGCCAGTGATCTTGACATGGGTCAAAGGATTTAAAATACAAATCTTGGTAATATCCAGTGCGATAAGCTTTAAAAGTCAACCATGCTTAACAACTCGCTAACAAATTTTACTTAAAATCCTAAAAAACCGCCCGTTTTTAACACAAACAATATTGATTTTAACGAAACTTATATCTCATTCGTAGCTGAAAACTGTCTACAGGGCGGATTTTTAAATTTCGGCCAACGTTAAAATTTTAAAATCATATTTGAGTGCGATTTATTGAGAATTTTTCAAATTTAAAATTTAAACCTTAAACCTAAAACTTGACATTAGCAAAAGCAATAATTAATGATCCCAAGAATAGTTTCCGCAACCAACTACGTCGCAGTGCTGTATTGAAGAATTTGAATTGTCAGGAGCGGACGCTGGAAAAACCAAATATAGGACGCTAATGGCTGTTGGACAATTCCGCGCAAAATAAAGCCTACACATAAAATAAATTGTCTTGTGTTCATGAAATATTGTCTGAAAATTAAGCCAATTATGTCTAAATGCAGACTCCAGACGTATATATGTCTTGAATTCAAGACTTTTATTTCTTAAAATTTTCAGAAATAATTGATCTAAAAATTTCCACACTTAAATGTCTTACAGTTAAGACTTTGTTTATGAACGTTTAAGAAAAATATTTGTGCAATATAAGACAAATATGTCTGAAATAACAGAGAGAGTTGCCATGGAAACTGACTTTAAAATTGGGGGCTAAAGCTCACCCAATACCTGAATTTTACACCGTAAAATACGTCCAAAACGTAAACTTTGGTTAGCGAAAGCCTGAGCTCAACCCTAAATATCTTTGAAACTCGATTATTTATATACTCTCTTAAGAATATAAACGCAGTATCTGTTTTCTAAACATAAAAATCAGAAAATCAATTCTTGAATATAAAACAATTTCTTCAAAGAAAGAAACTTGATAAGACATTTATGTTTTAACCATTTAAGAAACGAATTTCTGAGCTGCTTAAAGCTATTAATGTCTGAAGTACAAAATACTTATATCTTGAAAATTTAAGAAAGTAGTAGTCTTGAAATTATAAGACAATTTAATTTGTGAGTACGCTCACGCCTTAGCAAAAGCCTAAAACCTTTAAGTGTGAGGGAAGTGTACAAGATCGTTCCGTAAGAGTCAAGGGTCGAACAGTTAACAATGGTTCAATAAGTAGTTACTCAGGGGCGTCCGCAGAAAATTATATTTGGCGGTGGGGCCACCGAATAATTTTAGGAACCTTCAATAATTGCAATTCAAAACTGTTTACTTTAAAATCGAGTCTATTTGGGGGGATACCAGCCAAATTTAAAGAAGATGCACTACCCCCCAATGGCTCTCGTGGGCCACACCCTTGTAGTCACTGTCTTTAGCTGGAAGTGATGGTGGGTTGCGAGGTGCTGTCGTTGTGTTTCGGACACTCGTTGCCCCCTCGCTGCTGGCACTGTGTCCGGTACCAAAATAACAAAAAATCTTTTTCATCTCAATCGCAGAGTTCACAAAATATTTTTCTAAAAACATTACAAAAACATTTTAAAATTAAACCAAAAAAACACAACCAATGTTCAAACTATTAAATGCTTGTAGCAGTTTGTTCTACAAAAATTACACTCAACGCGATATATGCTTGCAAGCTAACAATTCGTGCTTGCATAATTGCACTTTAGCAATTAGTCAAAACTTAAAATTATCTGCACGCAGCGTGCATAATTATAATGCAATAATTGCAATTGCAAACTGCGTGGAGAATAGTTTGCTGTTTGGGGAGGTTATGAATGTACATGAGCAGGGTGACCGCTGTATTCCACAGCATCTCTGTCAGGTAAATGACGCTTGAACGATCATTAATGATTGGTCCGTTCTATCTTAAGACCCAATATTTTAGCCGTTTTTAAGTACCCGCTACCCGACCCCCGCTATCGAAATCCTCGATTGACGCCACTGTCGAAGAAATACTTCAGTGTTTTGTTGCTGGACGCCGTCAAAAAGTTACATACTTAGAGTCATAAATCAGACCAAAAAATGTTTACAAATAAACTTAAGTATATAATGATTAATTAATTTGGACTAAAAGTGTAAGTACAGTTTTACTAAACTGATTACTCGGCATTTTTCAAAGAGTCAATTAGATACAAGTGGCCGATAATGTACGATTTATACGCGGTGAAATCGTACGCCGGCTACATACAGGGTTAGAGCGAGCAATCAAAGTGTTTGAATACAATCAGGCGATAATACGTCACTCGACAACGTGTCGCCCAACAGTTTCCTAATGAAAGAATCTTCGCAGAATCCCAAGTCTAAAGCCTAGCATAATGATGAGTGACGAATTGTCGAGTCGATGAAATTTCAGATTACAAGTTGTCGGTTGACGAATTGTCGTGATACCACTTGGACAATATGTATCTTTAATCCATTTACCTTTAAAAATATTGCTTAGGATAGCTAAGGATTGTTTGCCCATCTGCATTCTCACATGTATTCAGGATGTCCTGGCGGTGGACGCAGTGGTCACGGCTGTAGCGGAAATGGCTTTTGGATTGACGCATTTGCTCCACGCGGTACCCTAACCGGACGGGCAAGGCATGTGAATTTGAATGCTGGACCCCCTACACCTCGAAATTTTCTAACAGTCAGAATTCGCAAATGGTATCCAAATATTGCCTGGACAAGCATAGAAATGCTCAGATGACCGTAACAGATATTTGAGTTGCTAGGCAACTGTCAAACCCTTGAAGCTG
The DNA here is from genome assembly GCA_030248215.1 of Enoplolaimus lenunculus. Taxonomy (NCBI): domain Eukaryota; kingdom Metazoa; phylum Nematoda; class Enoplea; order Enoplida; family Thoracostomopsidae; genus Enoplolaimus; species Enoplolaimus lenunculus. The sequence continues at coordinate 370,952 of JASANG010000443.1, forward strand.
AATCGGTGATAATTTTCATAAGAATTCAATTACAAACTATTTCACAATGGATAAGTAACCATGATTATTTCATTTCCAGGGTAGGAGATTTTACCCCAGGTCTTAAAACGTTTTTCTGTGAGCGACCGTAGCGAGCGATAAAAATATGACAGGTGCAAAGTATTCGGCAGCCTGTTAAAGCGGTGTTTTTATGACCATTTCCGAAAATTTCGGAGGAGACCTATCCCCTATTTCACTAGTATACGCCGCTGTTTTCATGGTTGTTACAGTTATGCATACGGCGGAAATTAAATGGAACGCTTGCATGACTAAAAATCGTAGTGAACCCTTTAACTGTACGAAACATCGAGTGGGACGTTACCCGCGGGTACACGCGGGTCGGGTAAAAAATTTCAGGGCGTGGGTATACCCGCGGGTAAAGATTTTTATCACGCGGGTAAAAAATTCACAATTTCTACCCGCAGCAAACTTTTAAGTTTTAAGGCGGAAAATTTACGCTATTGTCTGTTTCATTTCTGGTCAGATGCGGTCTGCCGAACGACGAGTGGTCGCGCGACAGTGGCGTATCCAGGATCTTACAATGGGGGGCCAAAATTTCGTAGGTAATAAACTTATTTTTGACCCACACACAAACCACGAACCATTGCCATAAAATTGACTTCTTTACGTTCGTTCAATTGAGATGAATCACAAATAAAACTAACGCATCAACGCAATTTATATCTAAACAAGAGTGTGACAACATAAAATCACATTTGGTTTCAAACAGGCACAAATTTAAAGGCTCGGATTTGGAAGCCAATGCTACATCTTTTTCTGTTTTTGAATGAGTTAGTACTGCCTGCTGTTTTCAGTACAGCGTAGAACAGCAATTGACACTCTATATGATTTTTGTTGAGATGCTGTTGGGTGGGCCACGGCCGGGGTGGCCGCCCATGGATTCGCCATTGTCGGGCGACAAATTTTTGTGATACCGCGAAATATTGGCAAATACTTCGAATGGTACTTCATATCCCTGGCAAGAATTTCTCCACACAACCGTCTCTGGAACCATTAGCGCAGCGCACAAAACCCGCATAGCACAAATACAACGCAAATTGCACTTACAATTGAAATAATTGCAAATTTGCAATAGTCAACGAACGAACAAAAAACGGTACGACTTGTGCAAAAAAGTTACACCATACTAAGGGGATACCACCGTTGACGGATCATTACAAACTGAGCGACACCATACCAACAGGGGGGGTCCAGTGGTGCCTTCATAACATTTGCCTACTACAGACACCGCGTTATTGAATTTATTGCTTACAAATGTGTCCGTTGAAATTGGAAAAAAAGTTCAAAAGTACTCAGATTCGTTTCTAACCTGTCCCAGCCTTTACGGTCCGAGGGGGTACATGACTCCAAAGATGCTTCGACGCGCCTCGTAAGAGTCATTGAAATTGTTTTATTTTGACTATTTACAAGATGTTACTTAAGCTATAATCTATTGCTACACAAATCTTGCTTCCAACGAACGCTAATTGAGTTACGTTGTTGTTTCGACTGTTTGAATTTATAAATTGTACAAAGTTTTCGTTTTCTCAAGAGACAGAGACGGGGTAAAGATATGTGAGGGGTGGGAAATAGCCAGCTCAATATCCAGGGGTCACAAAAATTTAAATAAATATGCGGGAATTTCATATTTCTATAAAAGTTGAAAGCGAATCTGGAAGACTTGTTTTACATCCTCTGTCTACCGGCCGTATTAGCGGATATTCGTGTGCTTGATGTCGCCCAACAGTGCCATTGAACCATGTAAATTAATCTAAGCATAATCCCTAAGCGTAATCCTAAACTTAAAAGCATAATGATTGGCGAAAAGGGGCGGATCCAGAAATTTCTGACAGAGGCCGGGCTTGAAACTGTTATGAAACGCAATTTTCGCTGTGTGCTATCCATTGGCAACGAAAAATTGTCACGTAGCAACTGTATCATTTTATTACAAAAAAGTTCTGAGGGAAAAAATTGTTTTTACAAACGAAATTTTTGGGGCGGATCGTACGCCCCCAATGAACCCTTGTGGATCCGCTAATTAATGGCGGATCCACGGGGGGCCCACCCCGGCCGTGGCCCCCCAACAACATCTCGACAAAAATTACATTGGGACTCAAAATGGGGACCCCCCTTTTATTTCGGTCACTACAGTATGGGTCAAAAATAAGTTTATTACCTGTGAAATTTTGCCCGCACCCCCATTTTGAGATCCTGGATCCGCCACTGCCGCTAATGGCCTCCGGAACTATCCACACAGCTGGCAAATTTCCACAAAACAATCTGCTCAAAAAGAAAATCCGTATACTAATTCAACTAAACCCAATACAACCCATTCAGGTCCGTAGCCAGCTCACCTAGCTAGGGTGGCTAAGTCATTTTCACAATGGGCATTTAAGGGTTTTTAATGACTTCCAAGCCAAGTTGAAAATTTTCTAGGTTAGCCAAAATTTTTCCAGGCGGGGGCTGCGCCCTTCTCCCCTGGCCCCCTTGGCTACGGGCACGCAATGATTGTATTAAAAATACCATAGAATTTTTACATTTTTCAACCTATACAACAAATGCATTTGATTGTGAAAATATTTGCCCTTAGAGTCAAAATTTACAATAAGCTTTTCAATATAAATTTCCACTGTTGGACTGGGGGTGGCGTTTGCAAAGAAATGGGGCAAAGCGGTCATGGGTGTGGCTCATAATAGGTTTTCAGACATCTTTTATAGTTATCGGGGCCATACAGAATCATGGACGGTACCTAAAAAACAATGCCCCTGCGGCACAACATAGCCAGGATCCGAACACAGCAAAGTAACTTTGTTACATTATCGTAGGCAAAATGTCGCGTGGCTCGATATGATAAAAACGGTATCGTACGCCCAGGTAATTGCTTAAGGTACTTAAATTTTGAAGTTTGGTGTATTTTGCTGGCCTCGGCTCCGGTACTCGGGTCCCGGCCTCGGATAAAATCCTGGCCTCTGATGTTGTGATTCGGATTTAAATATATATTCCTCTCATTTTTTAAATTGTCCAAGTAAACAAAATTTCCAAATATGCAATTTAACTTGCAGAGTATAACAATAAACCAACATTTAAAAATATTTTGAACTGCAGTTATGCAGTCAATGACTAATGTAAATGAATTTTGAAATATGTTTTTAACATTATACCTGTTCCGGCCCCTGTCGGCATAGATGGTTAAAGCTACAGTCAAAAACAGGGGCGGATCCAGAGCACAAGGGGTCCAACCACCTCTACCGTTCCGACATTATTGCTGCTCTGTCTTTCGCAGTATAATAATCTTACATCTGCCATTATATGGGATTCTGAAATTAAACTGTGAACCATTTTGAAAAACCGTACGCGTCGGAACGTTTTTCTGTGGGACTGCAATAGTGTAAGCTCATGCTTTAGACTAATTTATTATACATTGGCCATTATGCGGCATCCGAACCTAGAACGGTGAACCGTTTTGAAAAATTATATGCGTCGGAACGTTTTTCCGCAGGACTGCAATAATATAAGCTTAAGCTTTAAACTAATTATTTATTTACACCCAGGCTTAAGCTTAGGTATTAGCTCATCATATTTACGCTCAACCATTGGTTTACGAATATCCTTATACTAGTGTGCCGGCCCTGTTCTATACATTGGCCCATTTTTCGAATACAAAATTTTCTACTGAAACTCCTGCTTAGGCCATAAAACATTTCGCCTTGAACAATCACCAACAAAAAAGATATTTCGAAAATAAACACGGAAATTTTGCGTATTTATTATTCGCTGGTTTTTTCATTGGTGCTTAAACCAGGTACAGATCAGAAATTGTGCCTGAGATGGGAAATATGTTATTCGTTTGGGCTGGCTATAAAAATGCCAATGAACGCTGCGTTACAGCTAAGTGTTGTGGAACCAATTTCGGCCCATGTATAGAACATGGCAGGAACAGTAGTATAAACATATTACTAAGTCAAATCCTAAGCGTAAGGATGAACCTATTCCTAAGTCTAAACATAAAATTTAGTCCAAAGCTTGAACTGACTCTATTACAGCCCCAGCAGAAAACGATCATGGGGCCCCAATTCATACAGCGCCCGTTACTATAAACTTCAGCATAAAATGGGCTTATAAGTAACCCTAAGCCTAAGCAAAAGTGATAGCCTGAATCCGAGCCAGGAATGGGCGGAGACCAAATATGAAAAGTCTTGGTATCGGTCAACGTTTGGTTATCACCGAAAAAATAAAATTTTCAAAATAATTGATTTCTAATGCTTTTTTCGTAGTTCCTTTATGTTTTTTCATATTTTATTCCAGTGACTTCAGAATCAGAGGTGTAAGCGGGTAAAGTTTTACCGCGCTGCGCTTTACCATTTTATTTTTTTACCCGCGGCTATACCCGCGCAGTGTTCCCTTACCCACTACCCGCCTTTACCCGCTCTTATTTTGTCTTCTGTGTTCAATACAATTGTATAATATTACAGTGTATAGATGTTAGTCACTCGATTTTTGTTACAAAAACTCTAGCGCACTGAAGCCTTTTTAGCTTCAGTACGCTGCACTCTGATGCTTTTCTCAGGTGAGAACTTAAACATTCCGTCGAATTTACGGGTGCTATATCTCCCTCGTTCTATTAATTCCATATTAAACTAATCAAATGCAAGTTGAAAACAATCAAAATAATAACACGCCAATCAGTGATCTAAACCAAGGGTGCGAGGGTGGTTCAACCCCCCCTGCAAAACTTTTGGCCCACCTAGGAGAAAATTTGCAGCATTGCTTGTCATTGAAAACAGTTGTACGTCTCTCCTGAATTATTTTTAGCCCTCTTCCCCTAGCAAGGTGAGCTGACTACGGGCCTGCAGCCATTGGGCCAACCTCGCCTCACTCGCCTTCTAAAATGAGCCATACACAGAGCACATTAGACTCGCGTACAATTTCTATATTTAATATCAAACCAGACAGAAACTTACTACTTTGAGATGAGTAAATGTAATGAGCTGGCGAATCTGTTATGATGGACGCCAACAGATCCCGAGGCAGGACGAACGCTCCTCGTCAGAAATTTGTTGTGATAAAATGATAATGTCCGTCAGTCAGAGATTTTTGGATCCACAGAATGGGGGGTGTCCATACGTACCCCACCTGGTTACGAAAAAGATCTGCCGCCAGGTTTCATTCCTGGTTAAATTACTTCTAATTCAGGCCCGTAGCCAGCTCACCATGCTAAGGGGGAGCTAATAATTTTTCAGAAGGAGCATTCAAGCGTTTTCAATGAACTACAAGCAAAGATTGAAAACTTTCTAGAGGGGCAAATTTTTCCAGCGGGGGGTTGAGACCCCCAGGCCCCAGTTGGCTACGAGTCCGTTCTAATTGTCTATTTATTTAAGCTTAACTAACAATACTTGCCGACTACTATGGTGTAGTGGTCGTACTAGGTATAGGATGTTTGCATTTGAATTGAAATATACTTTAAGCGGACACAATCGCGTTTATCAGAACCCAAACCGGTGGGTCAGATCCAGGGAATAGCGTCGGTAGGGATATTGTCGGTATATGTGCACGGTAAAGTGTAGGTAAGGCAAATCAATTGCCATACATGTGTACATATATCAGTATAAGATGCTACTGCAATGACCAAATGGTAGCATGCTTGACTCGAGTGCCAAAGGGCCGAGGTTCGATTCCCGGCGCCGTCCTTAATTTTGGGCAAAACTAAGGTTCGTGAAGACCGTTCAAGTCTAACACACATATAAGGGAAGATGCTGATTTTTTTGGCATTGTTTCGTATATACACATATGTCATGATGCAACCGGATATCCGCCTCCGGCGAAAAATGGACATCCGGCTCCGGTATTTTATCTTGCCAGATATTATTTTTTTAAAAATTTTATACCATCATTCGTGTTGATGCCAAGTACCATCGGACTGACTGACTTACATTTACATATTTTTTTCTGTGTTACACATGTAATGTAGATTTTTTAATGTGCTGGGTGACAATAACGCTGAAAAATCAGCAGCACATTTCTATTATTCCTAAGGCAAAGCCTAAATTCAGCGTAAAAATGAGTCTAAATAAGTAAGCAAAAATAATAGCTTGTTTCCGAGCCAGGGATACGCGGATACCGGAAATGAAAAATCTCAGTGTCGGTCAACTTTTGGTCATCACCGAAAAACATAAAATTTTATAAAAAAATTATTTCTAGAGTCGGTTCCAAACCAACGAGTCTCATGAAACCGAAACTTGCCAAATACAGAAACTTGTTGAGACTGAGACCCTGACTCCCATCCACGATCTTAGTCACCTTTAACCTACAGGAAAGCGGATTCCCTTAAACGGAACATGAGCCAAGTGAATATTGCAAGTGAACGCAACGCTACAAAAACCAAGTTTGGTATAATAGGGGTCGTTGTTGAAGTGTTAAAAATGCATCGGTATGAGTTGTTAAACTTTGTCACGTAACCACTTTGGGTACCTTAAGCCACGGATGGGAAATTTATAAGCAACGTTCTGATATCTGAACTCAATCTAGTATCAAATGTTAATTCATTACCCGGCTCCGGCGGGAAACTAGATTATCCGACTCGGCTCCGTCAGCTTTTGGTATCCGGTTACACCCTGATATATATAAATATATATGTATATATATGTATATATATGACTCCAAATGTATTTTCTGGCCAAATAAATCAAAACTTTTCGGTGGTTACAACATAAACTGAAACTATTTGTGCTTTCGGCACAATTGGTCAATCTTAAAATATGGAAAAACTTGCTACAAACCACAACAGTTTAAAACTGTAGTAAACAGTATCCTCCCGCGCGCCAGAAACAATCTTACATCCGTCAGCGATTCTCGCATTCAGTTGAATACCGGCGGATCGAGAAATTTGCCGACAAACGCAGCCGAGTTGGTTCAAGTTATGAAACGCAATTTTACCTGTTACACTTTTACCTGTTCAATATTCAAACATAACTCAATAAAAAGCAAAAAAACAACATAATATTAAACCACAAACAAAAATAATAACAGCAAACAGTAAAATATTCCTAAACGATGAACGATGCATACAAATTTAGAAAATTCATTTCTAAACTATTCTGTATAAATTTAAACGCAACACACACACAGTCCTATTTTAGTCAACCGCATAGACAGTGGTTTCATTTCAGCTAAGGCATTTCTCAATTCAAAATTTCAACGAAACATTCCAAATCAACAAATTCAAACTGAACTCTCTCAGGTTTAATATTCTGTACCCGATTAAATTTCTCTCACCCTCACAAAATTACGGCGACAATGTCCTCCCGTTATTGGTTTCACCCCTGAGTTTAGGCGGCTACGTATAGTACAGGTATAATGTGTAAAATTTGACGTATATATGAGCAGACTTAATAGGGGGGTGCAGACCCTGGAATCAATTGATATTTGTCCAATGAAGGAACTGACTTAAGTGAATCCTGGCGAGCGAGTAACTAACTTTATTTTAAAAAGTAATATCCGGCGTTTGGGCTGGGGGGTCGATCCCATATTATCACCTGCTCTGAACGTCAACGGACGTCTCGTATATAAATGCAAACATATATGCATTTGCGCAAAACAGCCTATACAGTATAAATATTTGAACGCTAAATTCAATATATGTAGTACATAAACGAGTAGAACGGCCAAAGCTTCGAGTAAAGTTTACGTACTTTGGAGCGATTTGAGTGAATCGTAGGCAAAAACGTTAGTTTGAACAAAACTTAAAGCACTCAAGGCACACACACAGTTGTCAATTTTTAAAATATGCGTTTAAAAACTGAAAAATTGGAAATATTTTAAAATTGTATTTTTGTAATTTTTGATTTTTATAGCAAAAATTTGTCACATTTTTGAAATGTTTTCAACTTTGATATATTTTGTAAACTATTTTAAGAATTTTAGACATTTTATACTTTGAAAACAGTAACAGTTTCAAAAATAATTGTTTACTAAATATTTGAAATTTTCTTCCAATGTATAGAATAGGGCCGTAAAACAGTAGTATAAGCATATTTTATAAAAGCCTAAGAATAAGCGTAAGAATAAGCTTATAATATTAGATATACATAAAATTGTAAGGTAGAAACCTTATCATTTTATCACCAAAAAATGTTGTGAGGTTAAAAATTGTAAAGTAGGAGGGACCTTGTTATTTTACCACAAAAAATTCTGAGGGAAAATTTAAGGACTGTATTTTTGTTTTACAAAACATTTTTATGAGGGCAAAAATTGCTAGTGCATTCATGGGATGCTGTTGATATACAAAGGATTTCGATGACATGTTGAAAATTTTCTAAAGGGTCCAAAATTTTTATTTGGGAATCTGAGCCTCCTGCTTCTTTCCTCGGTAACGGGTCCAAGTGTTTACCCCGCAGCTAGTATGCGTTTAATAGATACTACGTCACAATTGACAATACCAACTCCAGAAAATTCGACCAAGGTCAAAAACTAAAATAGTTTCTCGTCTAAAACTCAATACCATTTCCATAGTTTGAACTTTCAGTTCAGCAAACACTCAAACTAAAATATATAGAATGTACGCCACACGAAAGTAATTGCAGTGCAATTTTATATTGCAGTGCAATTTTATATTGCAGTATGCAAACTTTACATACAGATATTGCAGCGGTGACAAATTCAGCAAATTCACAACGCTTAAGAGCGTTAAATATTCAGTAGAATGTTATCAACTGTGGCGTCTAAATTTGACTCTAAACGTGGCCCATGTACAGAACAGGGCCAGAACAGTAGTATAAGCATATTCCCAAGCCTCTGCCTAAGCCTAAGCGTTTGGATGAGCCTATCCCTAAGCCTAAGCGATAAGCTTAAACCTAAGCAAAAAATTAGTCTAAAGCTTAAACTGACTCTATTATAGCCCCTCCGGGTAAACGATGCGGCCCTGTTCTATACATGGGCCCTAAACGTTATCTGAGGGTTAAAATATATTATTGAATGGTACATATTATTCGTTCCCAGTCCAAAGCTTAAACTGACTCTATTATAGCCCCTCCGGGAAAACGATGCGGTCCTGTTCTATACATGGGCCATAAACGTTATCTGAGGGTTAAAATATATTATTGAATGGTACATATTATTCGTTCCCAGTCCAAAGCTTAAACTGACTCTATTATAGCCCCTCCGGGAAAACGATGCGGTCCTGTTCTATACATGGGCCATAAACGTTATCTGAGGGTTAAAATATATTATTGAATGGTACATATTATTCGTTCCCAGTCCAAAGCTTAAACTGACTCTATTATAGCCCCTCCGGGAAAACGATGCGGTCCTGTTCTATACATGGGCCAAAAACGGTATATGAGGGTTAAAAATATATTATTGAATGGTACATATTCTTGTTCCCAGTCCAAAGCTTAAACTGACTCTATTATAGCCCCTCCGGGAAAACGATGCGGTCCTGTTCTATACATGGGCCATAAACGTTATCTGAGGGTTAAAATATATTATTGAATGGTACATATTATTCGTTCCCAGTCCAAAGCTTAAACTGACTCTATTATAGCCCCTCCGGGAAAACGATGCGGCCCTGTTCTATACATGGGCCATAAACGTTATCTGAGGGTTGAAATATATTATTGAATGGTACATATTATCCGTTCCCTGTTAAAGCGATGTGGAACACTTATTTCCTAGGGTCAGAACGACACCATGACCCTCCTTGTCTTCTGGGTGGGTCGTTGCAGATTGACACCCATGTAAAGAGCAGGACGCGGAACGTTTTTCTGTGGGACTAGAAACGATTAAACTTAAGTTTTTGGACTAGTTATTTGGCTTGGCTTAGGCTTAGGCGTAGGCTTAGGAATATGATCATTCTTACGCTTAGGCTTACGGTAGGCTTAGGAGTAGGAATATGCATATAATACTGTTCCGCCCCGGTTTTTTACATTGGCTCATATTGATAACAATGTTATCAACGGTGGTGTCTAAGTTTGACCCTAAACGTTATCTGAGGGCCAAAAGGCCAATGTTACTTTTAGGGCCGTAACAGCAGTTTAAGCGTATACTTAAGCCTAAGCGTTGCAAAAGTGTGTTCGTAAGCCTAAGGCTCAGCCTAAGCAAAACAATGTAATCTAGGATCTAAACCGACTCTTTTATAGACCCACCAGAAACCTGAACATCCCTCAAAGTAAACATGGACCCAATACCAATATCAGCAGTTGAGTATATTATCGCTTATTTTCGGACCAAAGGTGTACAGTAAGGCTTTGAGCGAATTCAACATTTTTGAAAATACATTAAATTATTACTTATAAGCAATGCAAAAATTAATTTCGACATTCATCAATGTAAGCATGTGAGACATGATGGTCCGTTATGTGCACATGCAATGTAGCGCAGTGCACTGTATGTATGCTAGGTGTCAGCATACGGTCGACACATATAGTCGACGAAAAATGCAGCTGGACAGGCGGGCTGCGTGGCGCAGTGGTTGAATGTTCGGTTAAGGATCCGTAGACTGAGAGTTCGATTCCCGCTCCGGAGGTCCGTTTTTTCAGCTGCTTAGTAAAAAGGTCTGAAGTCCCGGTTCCTACCTAGACTGACAACCAACCTTATCAGGTAGTTCTATAGCTGCGTTCGTGCATTATTTTGAATCATTCAACAATATCTATATTTTGGCAATTTTTTTCGCCTCAAAGTCGAACGATGCCTAGGCCTTTCTAAAACTACTCAGTCATTTGCAGTGCCGGGAGCAAACACGGATGGCGGCTACCCCCAAACTCCAAGGCGTGGGAGCCCAAACTCGCGAGCGAGACGCCAGACGGATTTTAAAACTTCGGCGGTTGTTATTTCAACCGGTTAAGGCAGGAAGCTCCCGTAAATGGGGCGTATGGGTGAGAGGCTGTTTCGGCCCTGGTAATTTGCCTAAAATTAGCTGTAACAAAACGCTAAAAAGTCTTCGAACCGAAAAGACTAACCATAAACCTCAAATGTTGTGATGAAATAGCCATCATCATTGTGAAGTATAGTGCAATCAAGAAGAGCGATTTGTTGTCATGACAACATATATGCAGATATACACAGGTTTATGTGTGTACACCCTCGACATATAATGTAAATACATAGGGGATATATATTATATATACATATATCTTATATGTATGATACGTATATATCTACGATATAAGATATTCATAAATATATCAGGGTGCGACCGGATATACGGCTCCGGTTCCGGTTGTTTAGCTTGCCGGATATTATTTTTAAAAAAACTTCAAATATATATTAAATAAATAAATATATATATACATATATACATATACATATATATACATATATATTATATATATTATATTTATGTATATATGTATATAACTATTTGATTGAGTGACAAAAATGGGAAGTTTAGGTGGCTTGGAACGATATTTAATCTGCAACATTATTCCAAGGGCCAAAAATGTGTCCCATAACAGAAGTGAGGTTCAGCTTGTGTTATAAAATTCCAACATACCATTACCCTGTATTAGTTTGGCTTCACCGCGGTTCCGGTATTTTTTACCGTCAGCTGCACCTACCTATATTATACATTATACATTATATTGCAAATTTTGACGGGGTTTCGAAAAACATTTATGGGTGCAATTAGTGGATGCAGAGGCGGAAGCCTGAGGGCGGGGCTGGGCGTACACTTCCGGTCAGGAATTTTTTTGTAATAAAATGGTAACGTTTTTTATATTTATAATTGTCCACCTCAGACAGTTGGCTACGAGAGCCAGATATTAATTATCAGCATTGGGCCGTGGACAGGGTACACAAATGAAGTAAAATTCAAAAATTGCAAAAAAGGAAACAGAATACAAGAATGACAAAATTGTAAATATAAAAATAAATAATTTCCGCTGCGTCACAAAGCAGGGGAAGGGGGTCTCCTTGTCTACATTTTCACGCCCCCCACGGCGAAGCACATTAAAATAGTGTATCTATATGTAAAAATCAGAGGCGGAAAATTTTTCCGGGGGCCTGCAATAGAGTAAGCTTAAGCTATACGCTAAGCTCGTTGTCTTAGGCTTAAGCTTAGGTTTAGGCTTAGAAATATGCTTATACTACTTAGGCAAATATTCTAGCCCCTTATGTAAACCAAAAGCTTCTGACGGGGGACGAGCTGGCAAACGTAATGAAACGCAAAAATTGCAAGGTAGGGACCTTATCATTTTATCACCAAAAAAATTATCTGAGGGCGAAAAATTGTAAGGTCGGAGGGACCTCACCATTTTATCACAGATAATGTTGCGGGACAAATTGTGAAAAATTGTAACGTGGGGACCTTACCCTTTTAACAGCAAAATTTCTGATGGGGGGGAGCGTACGGCCCCCGCTCGCCGCGCCCCCTCTGGATCCGCTTGTGAATGTAACTGTCCCATTCCAATACGAATAATTGAGTGGGTGCACGCCTGAAATTCCGGACAAATATTGTTTTCGGTATTCGTCATCGACCAATGTAAAATTAAATTTCAAAAATGTTTTGTGAGAAAATTTTTACTTAAATTGACAATTTCTCAAATTGTAAGAAATAAAATAAAATTCTTCACCGAAGGTTAAAATTTGTGTCACACGCGAGCAGTGCCAGTTGACATTTTCTCATTTTGAGAAACAAAATAATTGTTTTTCTTCTTTGCAATTTAAGAGTATTCTACGATCAAGGACGCACAACAGTGTACAGTGTATAATTGCAGAGGACTGCAGTGATGTCTGCTTGCAGCGTCGTAGATACGTGCACAATGCATGCAGTTGCAATAGTTTCGGGCCATAGGATAGAAAATTGTCTGCTGAAACAAGGCGAAAGAAATGGTGACGGAATATTGGCGATTTTGAAAAAAACAAACCTACAACGAATAAACCAAAAGGACAGTGCCTGACTTTTAGAGACGTACTGCCTTGTCGCTGGTCAGCAATAAATTTCTTAGAAGCTTGACCCAATGTATAGAACAGTGTCGTACCAGTAGTATAAACATATTCCGAAGCCTAAGCGTAACCGTGAGTTTATACCTATTAAGTCTAGCATAAGCAAAAATACATCAAAAGCTTAAGTGTACTCTATGACAGTCCCGCAGAAACATGTTCCGCCCCTGATCGTCACATGGGCCGAATCTTGTTTCTTGATCGGGTTCCAAACTCCAAAGAATACTCGATCTATCCGGCCGAAGTCTCGGGTATAAACTCATAACGGGACATAAATTTACCCAGGTTCACAGCTCAGCATTCCAAAGGATGGCGTGAACAATTGTAGGAAGATATATGGAAATTTCAAGCGACTGACAAGTGAACTAAAACTTTTCTAGGTGGGTCACAATATTTTTACGGATGCGAGTCCTTCTTGACCCGATCCGTCTTTGGTTACAAGTCCAAGTATGCCCTTGAGTCCGGGTATGCCCCTAAATCAGTTGATCCTTACTTATTGTCAAAAACTAAAGGCGTATTTGCTTTATATACCATATACTTGCTGCATATTCTTACAAAGTCCAAAATTCTCACACTGCAAAAAATGGTGAGTCAAATTGACTCTCTCCGAAACAGGCTCCATGGGACTACACAAACTGAGTCAAATCCGACTCCGCCAGAGTCAAATTCGACTCACTAAATCGCACGTTTGACTCTGGCAGAGTTGAATTTGACTCAGTTTGTGTAATCCTGTAGAGCCTATTTCGGAGAGAGTCAATTTGACTCACCATTTTGTGTAGTGCACAAAGTGCAATATACGATTCTTAAAAACAAAAATAATCGTTGCGTTTTAGAAATATCGCTCAGTCGGAACTAATTGCTTAAAATGCAAATTAAACAATTTTGCATTCCGCCTTCAAAAAACTGCAAACGTTTCCAAAATTAACTGAAAGAAAACAAACAAATCACAAAATATAAAAGCAATGTCACGGCTGTGAAATCACGAGCTGAGTGAGGTTTATAGCTTCATCAAAAAATAAATTCCTAAAATCACTCATTTTGAGAATTTAAGCAAAAAATTTTTTTTTACTCAAATGTCTCAAATTCGTTGAAATTGATTCTGAAATCATAAATGCTACTGTGGCGATAACGTGATAATATGTGATAGGGGGTGGTCCATGTTACTTCTAAAGGGCGTCCAGGTTTCTGATGGGTCTATAATAAATCAGGTTTAGATTCTAGATTTTATTTTTTGCTTAGGCTTGGGCTTAGGCTTCGGCTTAGGAACTTTGTTGCAACGCTTAGGCTTAGTCTTAGGCTTAGGAATACGCTTAATCTACTGTTACGCCCCTAAACATCAATCAAAACGGAAATAACAGCAGATCCGGTGTCTGAGAAAATCATCGTGGGAAAAATTTACGCTCCCAAGTGTCGTTTTTAAAATAATCATCAGCGAGAAAATTTGGCCAAATGTTGAAAATTTACTTTATAATTAAATTTTTTCGCAAGTTTTACAAAATACTTTTGATCATTTTGAGAACAAATTTATTATGAAAATCTGTTTACGAAAAAGTTTAGACAAAACCAGCAAGTGTAACTATTAAACGTACTGGTAGGTTAATACGTTTCAAAGTTTGCAGTCAGAAAAAAACGCAATTTTCTTCTAAATTATAGACTTTAGTGCTGAGAAAATTGGCCCAACTAAAGATCAGTGGCGGAACGTTTTTCTACAAGACTGCAATAAAGAAGCTAAATCTTTAGACTATTTTTGTTGCTTTTTTCTAAGGTCTAAGCTCATTCTTACGCTTAGACTTAGGCTTAGGCTTAGGAATATGGTCATACTACATAATGGCCAAGAAGTTTAAAGTCACCTGTTTGCACAATAAAGTTTTTCAGAAGCCCTTGAAGCGATTAGCTCAAGACACTGCACGAAGTTGCATCGGAACACCATTTGAACTTTTAGGCTTAATATGTTACCTATTGTAAGCCTTGCCCGTTGTGTGCGCATGCAATATAGTGCAGTGCACTGCACGCACACTGCAAAAAATGGTTAGTCAAATTGACTCTCTCCGAAATAGGCTTTTTCTAACAACTCAAACTGAATTTGACTCCGACACAGTCAAAGTCGATTCTTTGAATCGCTCCGTGAGTCAAATCTGCCTCTGGCGGAGTCGAATTTGACTCAGTTTGTATAGTCAGGAAAAGCCTATTTCGGAGAGAGTCAATTTGACTCATCATTTTTTTACAGTATATGCTGCAGCATACGGTCGACATATATAGTCGACGATAGAAGCAGTTGGAGAGGCGAGCAGCGTGACGCAGCAATACAGCGTTTGCCTCGCAATCCAAATGCCGCTAGTTCGATCACCGCTCTGTATTCCTGCTGTTCCAGCTGCTTAGTAAAAAAGGTCTGAAGTCCCAATTCCTACGCAGACTGACACCTATCAAACCTGTAAAAGTGTACTTTTCGTCTTTTTAAAAATCTGAGGGGTGCACGATTTTCTACCCCGCCTCCAGTGTAGCTATTTTTAAAATAGGCCAAATGGCTCATGTATAGAACAGGACCGTTAGTATAAGTATAAGCATATTCCTAAGCCTAAGCCTAAGCCTATGCAAAAATAGTCTAAAGCTTAAACTGACTCCATTATAGCCCCTCCGGAAAGTGATCCGGCCCTGTTCTATACATTGGCCAACTTGACCGTTTAAATCAGGTGTTGACCTTACAAACCAGAATTTCAACCTTTATTAGGCTAAGCTAAACAATTTTATGGTCACTATAAAGGTCAAGTTAACTAGCATTTTAAGCAGAAATATAAAATAAACAATAAATTAATGTAGAATATATTTGCATTTCTGTATTTAAATAGTAAACATGAAGCCGAAGCGTAAAACTTAAGCTTGAAATGTATTAGGGGGGCTGCTACACGGGGCATTAATGTGTTCTGCCGGCTGCAATAGAAGCTTAAAGTTTTAGCCATGCTTGGTATCTCTCGGAACGGTAATTGACCCTATATGACTATCTTAATTTGTTCAAATATTTATTTGTGTTAATGCCTAAATGCTATAGCTGAGATAGGTTTTCTTGCAAACAAAGGTTCATGTAAAGATCAGAGGCGGAACGTTTTCCTTGGGGACTGAAAATCGAGTATGATTAAGCTTTAGACTAATTTTGCTTAGCTCGGCCTTTCTCACAAAAATATGTTTAATTTTATGTCAGAAGCAATTGCATGGTATGATTTAAACCCCAGTCTCACAAGTGAAAGGCGTTTATCCTGTAAAGATTAGGCTTAGGTACAGCCTTATCCTTAAACTTAGGCTTTAACTAAGGCACTGTTAGGACCGTGTTTTATACATTGGCCGACACAAACTAT
This sequence comes from Enoplolaimus lenunculus, assembly GCA_030248215.1. Classification (NCBI taxonomy): domain Eukaryota; kingdom Metazoa; phylum Nematoda; class Enoplea; order Enoplida; family Thoracostomopsidae; genus Enoplolaimus; species Enoplolaimus lenunculus. Next base: position 387,274 of record JASANG010000443.1, read on the forward strand.
TTATACGGAAATTGTAGCCGGAATTTTGTGTTTGAAAAGCGACCACAGGACCTGTGGGCTCTTTTCGAACACAAAATTCTAGCTACGGCCTTAAATAAACGCATTTTTGAGAAAATTACAAATGTTACAAGACAGTCTGAGTCAATAAAACTCACTCTGCCCTAATCATTTAACTTAACTGGCAATCAATTGAACTCAGAGTGAGAATCAACTCAACCCACAGTGAGTTAATGTTTTCGGTTTTATTAGCTCAAAGATAACTGACTGTGTAGTTGCGTTGATTAATCAACTCATTGCAATTTACAGTGCAAAACAAATCTACCATAATTTATCGTCTGACAGTGTCTTAGGCCTAAGCCTAAGAGTTCAATACTACACTTCTAAGCGTATCTCTTCCAAAACCTGAGCCAGGTATTGTTCTCAGCCCAAAAGCCGAAACCTATTAGCATAGCGATGAACGACAGGTTTTCGTGTCTATGAGATATCGGATTACGAAATGTCGGTCGACCGGGGGTCGGGCATAATAGATTTAATTCGCATTGAGGGTGGAACATTTTTCTGCGGGACTGCAATAAAGTAAATGTTTAAACTTTATAGACACATTATTTTTGCTTAGGCTTAGGCTTAGACCGCCTATGCTTAATAGGTATAAGCTAATTTTCACGCTTATGCTAAGGCATACAGGCTTAGACTTAGGAGTATGCTTATACTACTGGTACGGCCCTCTTGCATACATTGGCCCCTAAACCTAAAGCTGAGCCTAAAGACAACAATAAAAATCTGCGGTTAGGGAAATGTTTTTCCTACCCCTCCCAATGCCGGCCATTTCTTAAGAATATTTTGAAAATTACGGATACCCAAGTAAAGTTTATTTCTCAACCATTTACAGGTTACAAGTTTATACATCACTTGATATTTATAAAAAAATTCAACTCATAGATCAATCGGTCTGAGGACCCGAAAGTGAAACGCACTATCGGAGCCAAATGGGGGGAGGGCGGGGGCGTACGCCTCTCATCAGATTTTTTCGCGATAAAATGGTAAGGTCTCTACTTTACAATTTTCCCTTCTGAAAATCTTTTTTGTACAAAATACAATTTTTAACCTTAGAAATTGTTTTGTGAGGGAACTTTACAATTTTTTGAAATAGAAAAGTTTTTGGTGATAAAATGATAAGGTCCCCAAACCGTACAGTTTTAGCGTTTTATAACATTTGCCAGCCCCACCGGCAGAAATTTATGGATTCGTCTACAGACGTGATTACCTCTAGAAATTTCTGAAGGGACCATAAAAAGCACTTTTAGTAAAAGCTTAAGATTAACCTCTAGGGTTTTAGGGGCTATAAAATCTTCTTATACGAAGTTATACCAGCCCGAAAAGAATTCCTGGCTACACCCTTAGATAAACGCCAAACTTCACGTGACCTGAGCCAAATTTGGGCCCACAAAGATATGTTCCTCGTCAAATTTTAAAATCTGGGCAGCAAAGTAAAATTTAGAAATGTTAACTGTAAGAAATTAATGTTACTCTTAAGTTTACTGACCAACATATGGAACAGAGGCGGTAACAGTTGTATAAGAATATTCTTAAGGCTAAGCCTAAGTTTAAGCAATAAAACAGACTAAAGCAAGCTTGCTCTATTGCAGTCCAGCAGAAAAACGTTCCGCGCCTGATGTTTACATGGATCAGTTTAACGTTGGCAAAAGGTCAAACGTTCAATAGACTTTGCCTTCAAGAGCCCAATGCTAAATTTAGAATGTAAACAAACTTTTAAGTAAATTGTGCTGGTTAACACTTTTTTGGCCAAAATCATTCCGCTACTGAATTAGTTTTTAGACAAAAAATGTAACTATTAATGTTTACTATTAATCCTATAACAATGCCTTTGTCTTACTAAAGATAGAACAGTCTAAAAAGTCGTTTTATCAAACACCAGACGCGTTTTATCAAACACCAGACGAATATATATATTATATATATATGTGTGTGTATGCGGGGCCCTTGTTATAGGAGCCTGTTCAGTAAGCCTAAACCTAACATCATAAGCCTAAACACAACTCTAAAACCTGTAGAAAAATATTATAATAAAAAACACAGATACAATAGTATGTTTTAACAATATTCGCTACTTTAAAACGTCATGCACCGTTGCACTTTTTAGCAATTATTAACTTGTGCAAAACTGCATGCAATGCCATTTTACTATTGCAGTTTGCGTGTAGTACGTTAACTCTACAATTGTGCAAAACGAATTTTTTTGAACTGAAACGCAGTCTCCCCCCATCATTGTAACCTCTATGACCCCGCAGGTAAAGGGGTAATTTTGCGTAATAATTATAATATATCGTTTTAACGCTATATATGGGATTTATGCATTAATGTATATATATATAAATATATATAACATACAGAAACCCATAAATATATTTATATATAATATATATGTTTATACATATATAATATATATATAACATACAAATACCCACAGATGTTTCATGTGCACGCATTCTATATAAATACAGGGCCGGAGCAGCCACTCCCCATACCCCCATTAAGGGCTCCCAACCCTGAAGGGCCTCCACCCAAATCGATTGCAACAAAAACCGTCGAATTTTTAAATGCGTCTGGCTTCTCGATCTCGAGTTTGGGGGCCGCCACCCAGGAGCTTGGGGGGAACCCCCACAACAGCGTGCGCCGGCACTGTACAAATATACATGTTAAATGCACAAATACGTGTTGGGCAATGGGAGTTTACAAGGGATAGAGCGATATATTTAAATTATACGTTAGAAAGAAAAAAGAAAATGTATATAGAGCTGTTAGTATAAACATATTCCTAAGCCTAAGCCTAAGCAACAAAGTGTCTAAAGCTAAAAGCTTAAACGTTCTCTATTGCTGTCCCACAGAAAAAACTTTCCATTACTGATCTTTCCATGGGCCGAACAACCCGATAGCCGCTAGGGTCCAAAAATACGTTTTTCCTATATTTTTTTCGCTCGCCAAAGCCTTGTAGCTTGAAGTTTTGACTGTTTGGAGAGAAATCCTGATTGTACGTTGGATATCATAATCTCAACTGAAAAACGTTCTGATCCATGCTTAAGGGGCGTCCAGGCTACTGGTGGGTCGATAAAAGAGTAAGTTTAGATTCTAGATTACATTTTTTGTTTAGGCTTAGGCTTAGGCTTAGGCTTAGGAACACATTCTTGCAACGCTTAGGCTTAGGCTTAGACATACGCTTAATCTACTGTTACGTCCCTTACAGTAACATTGGCCAACGTTCTTATAACAGGGTTTAGAATAATATAGTTCTTGGACCTTGAGGTCAAACATTTGTACTCGTTCGCTAAAGTTATTTTCTGACAAATTTCAGCTACACTTCCACTGTAATTTTGCGGTCAAATGTTACTTTGAGGGGCGTCACAGTAGTACTATAAGCAGTGCCATCGAAAGCGTCCCCAAACCAACCAATTGGGGAAGCCCCGATCCTTGGGAGGCCCCACTTCGACCAATTAAAATCTTTTTTTGCTGACCACTAAGTTATAAAGTTGTAAAACATTATATTGGGGCCATCCTCGGACCTGTGTGCGGGAAGGCCGACGATATTAACGCCGGCCCTGAGTACAAGCGTATTTCTAAGCCTAAACCTAAGCAAAACAAACTAGTTTGAACCTTAACCTTTACTGTGGACCGTGAAAAAATGCCACGCCATTTAAGGTTACATGAGCCATCCATATTATCATGTCAATTATAACATAATTTAACAGATTTCACATGAAAACGCATAGAATTTGATTGTAAAAGTTTCATGGAAAAATCCAAAGTTCAAAAATAACTACTAGATGATTTACAGTTTATGTTGATATGTTGGTAAAATGTATATATTTTTGTGTAGATTTCGGCAAATACGACTGTCGGCGGCCGACTCTGTAAACTGTATTCTTAAAATTTAAAAAATCAACATGAGTACTGAGTAGATGTTTGTAATGTGATGATGTCATGGGAAATTAGACTCTCAAATCTATACCGTGGGAAAAAATGTTTTAAACCGTGGGAAAATTTTTAAGCCGTGGGAAAATAAAACATAATTGCAATGCAAGTCATTAAAAACCCTTGACTGCGTATCCTGAAAAATTTTGACCCCCTAGAATATTTTCAACCTTGTTTGTAAGTCATTGAAAACCCTTGTATGCCCCCTGAAAAGTTTTTAGCCCCCTCTAGCAAGGTTGGGTTTAATTTTCAGTCTTTTAACATTATATTTCAGGTTGATTTTAAGTTTACAGGCATCCATAAGATTACTAACCCAATTCTGGCACATGTGTGGTCTACGAAAAGTTTTGGCACATATATGTATGTAAACCTGGTTTAAGTACGCTTTTAAAACGACAAAATGGTTAAGTAATTGCTTAGTACGAACTTATCAAGTCGTAAGTAGGGTTTCAGAAGCCCCCGGCCAATATTTTGTAGTGGCAAATCTTTGGGGACAGAATGATGGAATTTCTGCACCCTTTTTGCAGTCATGAAAAATTTTGCCATACAAATAGTAGTTCATTTGAAACTCGCAATGTGTTTCCTGGCAAAATAGGTGAAATATGGCTATTGCATGATTCAAAATTTGCGCTTTCGGTGCAATTGGTCAATCTTAAACAATAGAAACTTTACTAACAACGCACTTTAAAACTGTAAATTTTGCTGGCCAATGTAAAGAACTGAGGCGGAACAGTATTATAAGTTTATATCTAAGCCTATAAGCCTAAGCCTAAGCGTAAGAATAAGCATATTCCTGAGCCTAGGCCTGAGTCAATCAAAAGATTGTTCTATTCTAGTCCCACAGGAAAACGTTCCGCTCCTGATTTTTACATGGGCCAAATTTCGAAATAAGTATCCTCTCGCACTGGAAAATCCTGGATCCCACCGTGATATTGTCATATCAGCTATTTGCGACATAGCGGATTGCCATCAGTAAATCGACCCATCTTACTTTTAGAGTCGTCCAGTTTTCTAACCTGCCTATAAAAGTGTATTAATAGTTGTTTAGCCTTAGGCTTAGGCTTACACTTTTTCATAGGTTAAGGAATAAGCTTAATCTATTAACAGTTATGGCTCTAAAAGTAACATTGGCACTAATAGCAATAACTTTAAAAACCTAATAGATACAGCGCGTTCTGGTGCTTTTAGTAATTGTAAAATAGCTGGCAAAATATTCAAAGGCAAAGTTAGGTTTAGGCGTTTTTTGATTCTAACCATTTTAAGTACGTAAACCTAAAATCTTTAGAAAATGGGGTGGATTTTATTTTTGTTCCGAATTAAATGAAATAGAATTCGTCATTGCTGGGTTTAAAATCTATTACTTAACCCATTATCACATGAATATTTTCTATTTCACCGGAGACCTATTTTTGTGCTGGGATTCGAACTTCAGTGACTGGAGTGGGAGGCGTATACCATCACCACTCAGCTATAGGAGCTTGACGCTCGAGCCCGAGGGGGCTCTCACGTCTTGCGGTGATTTAGTACTATGTATACGTGTTGCAATTAATTGTTAAACACTGTAAAATATATATTATTTAATGTATACACACTGCGCTGAGTTGCCTATAGGCAACTCAATGTGAGAAGGGGTTAACCAGAGACAGATTCTTAAGCCAGTATTTTTAAATGTGTGTAGCACCTATTATCAGTTTGTGATCAGCGTTGTATCCTGCGAACTAGGGAATAGTGATGTTTAAAATTTAGCACAGTAAGTAATTGCATTCAGTTTTCTCTACTGTGAAAATTTTGCGATCTGCATTTTGCAGCAGTTCGTTAGTTTGAAAACCTATTAAAGAGAAAGGTGCTATATACATTTGAGAATATGCGCCTGGGTTTTAGTTTTTATAAAACTGCCACAAATTGTGCTTTATTAAAAACACAACAATCACAGCCGACTCGTGGCCATATTTTTTCAGCTGTTTTCAAATTTTTCAATTTATTCTTATCCGCAAGAATGTTTTCAATTTGATTTTCAATTCATTTTTAAACTCTTAATTTGAAAACAACGCTCGTTTTAGTACACAGTAAGGGTGGCGCTATACTTTTAAGGACGTTCACAACGCCGTCCGTCGCCGTTCGGTGCCGCCCGTTACCGTCAATCACCGTCCGGCGCCGTGGGTCACCGCACAGCGCCGTCCATCACCACTATACGTCACCGTGAGGTATCGTATGTGAATTACTCACGTACGATATCATATGGCGACGGACGGTACTAGACGGATCCGAATGGCGCCGTACGACAAGCATTGCGCCACCCTTAGACAGTGTTCTACATTGTTTAATCTATACAAGAATGGGCCAATGTAAAGAACAGGAACGGAAAAGTACTATAAGCATATAAGGCTAAGCCTAAGGCTAAGCCTAAGCCTAAGGGTAAGAATGAGCATATTCCTAAGCCTAAGCTTAAGCCTAAGCCTAAGCCTAAGCCTAAAGGTAAGAATGAGCATATTCCTAAGCCTAAGCTTAAGCCTAAGCCTAAGCCTAACTATAAGCCTAAGCGTAAGAATGAGCTTAAGCTTACTCTATTGCAGTCCAACAGAAAAAACGTTCCGCCCTTGATTTTTACATGGGTCGAAAAATGGAAAACATTTTCCAGTTATTTTTAACGAAATGAAACTTTCGTTGCTGCCCTCTCTTCAATATTTTGAGCAACAGATTGCAAAACTGATGAATCCAGCGGAATGCAATAACCACATCTCGTGCAAAAGTTTATGTACAATATCGATATTGGACAAATAAAACCATACTACACTGCAAAAAACGGTGAGTCAAATTGACTGTCTCTGAAATACGCTCTACGGGACTACACAAACAGAGTCAAAGTTGACTTCGCCAGAGTCAAACATGCGACTCAGCGGTGTGGAGCCTATTTCGAAGAGAGTCAATTTAACACTTCATTTTTTGCAGTGTATTAGCTATGTATGCAATTAAAAAATTCAAATAATTATTATTTCATTTTCTTTTCGATTAACACAAGGGTTCCATTTCTATTATTGCAGCCCGCTCACTAAGTCTAAACTTAATCTCAAGCCTAACCACAAGCCTAATCATGAAGCGTATACGCCTAAGCTACCTCGTCTCTAAGTCCCACAGCCTTCCTGTACATGTAAAGGTCAGGAGCGGAATGTTTTTCTGTGGGTGCTGAATTGAGTATATTTAAGCGTTAGGGTAATATTTTCGCTTAGGCTTAGGCGTAGGGATAAGTTCATTGTTACGTTTATGCTTAGGCTTAGGAATATGCTTATACTACTGTTCAGCTTCTGTTCTATGCATTGGTCCTGTCTCCCAATTGGCAGGTCTCTTTAATTAAATTGGTACAACAGATGCCATTACATTTCGTTACGCGATACGCAAGCCAAAACATTGTAGCAGGAATCTCACGTATTGTCACCGGCAGTTACCGTTATGGACATAACAGTAACCGGAGCATATTCCTAAGCCTAAACCTAACCTTTAACGAAAGGAATAAGTTTAAAAATGACAGAAGCTTAAGCAAAAAATTAGTCTAAGGTTGAATCTTAGTCTATTATAATTTCATGGTACAATGGTATGTTCTAAAAGTTAATACTTAGGCCATGAAAATAATAGTAAGCAACATATATGTATCATTTAAAGCTTGCATTTACCAAAAAACACGCCAGTTAGGAACATTAACAATTTTGCTTTCAGCACGATTGCAGTAAATTGCACATTGCGCTAGACCGTATCCAGAGGGGGGGCAGAAAGGCTTATCCCACCCTCAAACCATTGTTAGTCCCACCGGAAACGGTGTGGTCTGGTGGGCACCTTTTTTCAACCCCCTCCTGTATATCAACTAGGGCAGAGTACCGGCCTAACGAAACAAAAATCATCAACCCAACAAGCTCGCTTGCGACTAGAATAATCGGCAAAATGTCGCGTGGCCTGGTGAACGACGCATAATCTGAGTCCGACGCTGTTAATACCCTCAAAATCAACATTCCGACACTTTAATACCCTCAAAATCGATATTCACAGCATTGTTCCGGTTAGCGTATACCGACCCCCAGGGTGTTGAATCTGGTCTACTTTGCCAGTAATCATTAATGAACCAAATATGTTTCTTACAATTTTAGGATACTTTGTTTAAGACAGCGTATGGGGTTGCAATAAACATTACCCCCCAAATTGCAATTTATAGCAAAATTAGCGTTGTTGGCAAACGCAGTTACTATGCATACGCCATAACATCAACTTGGATTTAAGGTTTGCTCAAACGCCGAATCGTTGCAGTTTAGTATATGGACCCCTTATTATATCGATGAGGTTGCAACGAATATTGCACTAAATGCAATTAGTAGCAGTACCACTGATTGCAGTTACAATTGTGACCCTGGCACCGAATGTTCGCGGTTCTGATAGAACTCATACAGGGGCTCGTGTCCTGCGTACGATTTATAACGCCGCCTTAATCGCAGAATGCAGTTTTGCAAATGTATTTAATTGCAGAATCTTTACTATACGACCCCTTAACATCGTGATAAAAATATTGCACTAACTGCAATTAGTAACAACAATGCACTCGCACGCAGTCGCGACTCTGTCGCTGAACTTTCAATATCTCGATACGCTCTCACGTACGGTTCATCTTGTTGCAGCTGTCGTGACGTTACCTTAATTGCAGAAATTGCCGGTGGTGTTTGCAAATTTGCAAGATAGCATGCATCTTTTGCAATTGCAATCGTTCTGCCCATCGCTGTATATGTTATCGAAGCCGGTTGTTCTCGTACACACAGCCGGCCATAATTAAACCCAGCGTTCAGGTTTCGAAAAGTGACCCTCAGCGTTTTGGCCGAGGTGACGTAAAAGCGTTGCGTTTGAGACGGGCCTTGCTCGAGGTAAATTTCAACAAACAACGGGAAATCGGCTTCGATCGATAACGAAAAATCCATCGAGTGACCGCTGTCCACGAGCGAGCTGAGCGAAACGTCGGAAATGGTCGATTCAGCTTGTTTTCCATAGGCGTCCAAGGTGCGAACGAGTTCACAGGTGGTTGAAGTGTTGCCGTGTCGGTGTCGTCGGTGCATATTTTCAAATTCGATACAAACGTAGTACCAACTACGCGAATGTAAATTGTCTAAAAAATTTGAAAAAAAACAACAACTGCTGAACACGGCTAAGAAATTGGAAATTGACAAAGGCTTAGAAATTGACAGAGTGGCAAATTTGTGGCGAGAGACCGTTTTGTTTTCGCGGAAAATCTTAGCCACATAGGCCGAAAATTTTTTGTTACACAGGTTTGAAAAATTCACAAAATTTTCTGTAAAGGTTTAGGCTTAGGCTTAGGCTTAGGCTTACGCTTAGGCTTTAGGCTTAGGCTTAGGCTTAGGCTTAGGCTTAGGTTTAGGCTAAGCTTAGGCTTAGGCTTAGGCTTAGGCTTACGCTTAGGCTTTGGTTCAGGTTTAGGCTTAGGCTTGTGGTTTAGGCTTATGCTTATTGACCCAGGCTTAGGCTTAGGCTTAGTCTTTAGGCTTAGGTTTAACCTCTTTTCGGTGGTGTAAACACTGTGTATGATAAAAATTAATATTTCAATGCCTAAATAGCATTAATATTTAACAAACGCTCTTAATAGCGTTTCCCTGCACTGGAGATTAAGTTGCGAGTTTCTCCGCGTCCAAAAAAAGTTGTGAAAACAGCGTCGTAACAGTGGTCAAAGCATGTACCCAAACGTAAGCTTAAGCCTGAGCGAAAAATTAATCAAACATTAATATTAATACTTTATTGCCATCCTGCTGAAAAACACGGCCCTCCCGTGATCTTTACATGGTCCAATGTTTTCACGACGCTATACTCTCTTCAAAATAGAATCCTGAATACACCCTTTGCCAGGGACGTTTAGACGCCCTTAATCGCTGTCCCAAACGTACCAATCGTAACCACCCCGTCGTGTATTTCTTCTAAATACAATATTTTCCTCACTGCAGGATGTTTTTGTTGCGCTAAGGGTATAGCGCTAGCATAAATGATGGGTAGCCGATGCGAATCTAGGTAGTCTTCAACGAGAATTTTAGGCAAATGAACGTTGAATCCGTGAAGTAGGGGGTCGACGAATTGAATACATTGTAAATCGATGTAGAGTTTGGGATTTTGGTTATACGATAGGGATGTGTGGATTGCGGCGTGTTGAAATGAAACATAAAACAGGAACAGTGTTGCGAGCATAGTTTGAAATTTAAGACATTTATGTAAATTAATGTTGTCAAATTGTATGTTATGTTTGTTTACTACTTTTTAAGAAATATAACAATTTTTATGAAATATTACTATTTTTAAGAAATATTACTATTTTTACGAAATGTTAGTATTTTTAAGAAATATTACTATTTTTACGAAATATTACTATTTTTAAGAAATATTACTATTTTTAAGAAATATTACTATTTTTTAAGAAATATTAATATTTTTAAGAAATACTACTATTTTTACAAAATATTACTATTTTTAAGAAATATTACTATTTTTACGAAATATTAAGAAATATTTCTTTTTAAAAACGTCATATTTTTGAATTTTATGCGATATTCTGTTTTGGAGTTTGAGAAATATTTGTTTAGATATTAATTAAGTTAGTATTTTTGTGTATTAAACACAGAGTTTTCAGGGTTTCGAAGGAATATTGGTTAATCTGTTGTGGCGCTTTAGTACAATTTTAATGATTAACCTGAGATTTGACCAATTAATAATTATAATTTGATTTGCATAACACTAAAATACAGTAATATTAATAATACATTTTTGTCAAATTTCAGTTGTCTTAAATTCTGGCAATTTACAATTTTTCGTAAGATTTTTTGACTTCTTACAATTTTTTAGTAAACCCGTAGCACGAACTGTTTGAAATCTTCGAGAATTTTAAAATAAATCTTTCTAGGGAATAAAAGGTATTTGAGAAACTAAGTTTTTTTTATTTGCTATGAACGTCCTAAAATGTTGGTGGTATAATTTCGCAAACGTATTCTACTTTAAACCCAAATAATACACTGTAAAGTCCAGAGAGTTGATTTCAACTCAAAAAGAGATGAATCCACTCAGATGCCAGAGTGTTGAGTAAGGTCTTTCAGAACTCAGAATTCTGAATTGCTTAAACTCGTTCTGAGTTAATTAATCAACTCACCCGGAATAAAATCCGCTCAGAGTGAGTTAATAATTACTGTTATTAACTCAGAAATAACCATAAGTAACTAATTCTCTCACTGATTTAATTAATCAACTCAGTCGAATTTGCAGTGTACAATTTGAAATTACGGCAATTTTTTCAATTTTTACTGTTACTAACTCAGAAATAACCAGAAGTAACTAATTCTCTCACTAATTTAATTAATCAACTCACTCGAATTTGCAGTGTACAATTTGAAATTACGGCAATTTTTTCAATTAGATTCAATTAGATAATTAACATTTAACAACTAATTCGGCTCCTATTGACTTAAATCTATTTCTGCTCATAAAACCGTGTTTATCTTCGTTAACATTATTTAAGATCCACCCCTACAAATCATGAAATTACCCCGCATTGGATATTTTTCATATCTGAATATCCGGCAATTTTGCTGAATATATATCCGGACATCCGGTACCTACTATATTAAAATCGCGTGAAACAAACATGATTTAAAGTAGTCCACAGCCATTGGCGGGTTCAGAAAGTACTAACGGAAAAGTCGTGCCGGCAAAAGTTGAAACGCAATTTTTACTGTATGCAATATATGTGTCAATTTATTGAGGGAACGAAATTGTAAGGTAGAGACGTTACCATTGTATCACAAAACACTTTCTGATGGGGTGCGTAGGCCCTTTCACTCGCCCCATCTGCATCTGCTAGCGCCCGAAGCCAAATATAAAGCCCTATTCACACGTGCCAGTTCTATAACTAAGCCCAACGTTAGCCAACTTTAAAACGAAACCTAAATGTTAAGTTGTAAGTTCCACGCGGTTCCGTATCCTCATTTCGGCATTAAATTTCTAAAATAGCATTCGCAAAACACAGTAATTTGATACTCAGAACTAAAGGTTCACAGGTGTAAGTCTAAACCTTAAAATCAAATAATAGCGGTTCAGCCTAAAGTCTGACCGGAATTTAAACCAGACCCATTAACAATAATTAGCCAGCACAGAACGCACCCATAGCGGATGTAAGATGCGCCGTAGAAATTTCCGGCGGAAACGTAAGGTGTGTGTATTAGCGGTGAACCGAGAAAGAAGCCAGGAGAATCGCGATCCATTAAATCTAAATTGTTTAACGCACTGCGTTGTTGTATAAACGTTAATGATTGGCTGCCTTGTTGAATAAGCGTTTATGATTGGCTGCCTTGTTGAATAAGCGTTTATGATTGGCCGCCTGGTTGAAAAACCGTTAATGATTGGCTGCCTGGTTGAATAATCGTTATTGATTGGTTGCCCTGTTGTATTAACGTTAACGATTGGTCAATTCCATTTTAAGGACAAATATTTTAATGATTTTCGAACTCCCGTTTTCCACCTGTAGTAATTTTCGGATACGCAACTTCTGTGCGAAGAGAATGGTAAACTAAGTGGATTTTATTTTGATGCTGATGTTAACCGCTCATTGGAAATCTATTAACATTGAACACTAAAACTATTTGATATTATTAAATACAAAAGTATCAGAGAAAAACCTAAATACAGGGCCGGAGCAGCCACCAACATACCCCCAGTTGGGGGCAACCCCTAAAGGGCCCCACCACGAAATGGGCCCCAACACTAACCGGATGAAACAAAAACCGCCCATGTTTTGAAATACGTCTGGCTTATCGTTCGATTTGCTCGCGAGTTTGACACTATCCTACTTTTCCGCGATTGTTTAAATGGCTTTAGACGCTACAAAGGCCTCACAATAACTACTAGGCTGCTAAATGGCTACAAATTTTCTCGCTTCCTACACTCGCTTGGTGATAGGTCTTGTAGCATTAGAAGCAGTGAATGTTGAGACTCAAGATTTAGCACATTTCTCGCACAGATTTGTTGCACTTCTGTAGCAGTTTTTTTTATTTGAACAACTGCAATAGTTAGTGAGTTTGAAAGTCTGTTACTGACTGATGATAGTTGCTATACGCATTTGAGAATATGGGCCAATAGTTTACACATTTGAGTTTGTTGAACAAGCATGCAGACTTGCATTTATATTCAGAAAAACTAAACAAAAAAAACAAAAACATTATTGAGAAAAAAACAAAAAATAAAAACATTAATTAATAAAAAATTCAAATACAACAAATATATAATAAAAGATACACAAAAACAACAATTAGAAATGCATTTAAAATTAAATAAAAACATGCGAAAATTTTGAAAAATCACCAAAAATATTAAAAACGCAACAAAAAACAAATTAAAAGCATACCAGTCAAAGATATTAAAGAATAAAAATAACAATCAAAACTGCACAAACAAATGTTACAAAAAACAATCAGAAACTAATAAAAACAAAAAGTGAAATATATAGACAAAAAATGGCCAATGTTTACTTTAAGGGGCGTAACAGTAGATTAAACGTCTTAAAAAGTCGGCCAATATATAGAACAAGGTCATAACAGTAGCATAAGGCTAAGCTTAAGTCTAAACCTAAGCGGAAAAATCAGCTTATACCTAAGCCTAAAAAGCTAAACAAAATAAGTTAGGTTAAAGCTTGAGTTTTACCTTATATTGCAGTATCATAGAAAAACAGGCCAATGTTACTTTAAGGGGCGTAACAGTAGATTAAGCGTATTCCTCAGCCTAAGCCTAAGCCTAAGCGTTGCAAAAATGCGTTCCTAAGCCTAAGCCCAAGCCTAAGCCTAAGCCAAAGCGAAAAAATGTAATCAATAATCTAAACCTGCTCGTTTATAGACCCACCAGAAACATGGAAAGCATAAGCCTAAGCGTTGCAAAAATGCGTTCCTAAGCCTAAGCCCAAGCCTAAGCCTAAGCCAAAGCGAAAAAATGTAATCAATAATCTAAACCTGCTCGTTTATAGACCCACCAGAAACATGGAAAGCATAAGCCTAAGCGTTGGAGAAATGTGTTCCTAAGCCTAAGCCTAAGCCTAAGCATAACCAAAAAAATGTAATCTATAATCTAAACCTACTCGTTTATAGACCCACCAGAAACTTGGACGCCAATAAAACTAAACACGGGCCCAAAAAATAAATAAAAATAAACAAAAATAATATCTTAAATTCAATGAACAACTTTTGAAAACTCATTCCTAGTATACATCATGCTGAATATAAAAGTGAGAGAATGTTTATATATTTGTGCTTCTCGATCATACTCTTGTTTTTAAGAGTACGAAGGAAACGATCATTGTAAGCTCAACATACAACAACAAGCACCGAAGCGTTTTGAATTGCTTAAATTGAGAGAAAAAGAAATTAATTTTAAAATTGAAACAGAAACAAAAAATTGCAGAAAATGACAAAATTTTGTTTGTCAATGTAGGATCTTTTTGAGAGTATCACAGGGTGCTTGTGCGCTCTACCCCATATTTTGACGTTATGGTTTAACCTTAGGCTTAGGCTTTCGACTTAAGATTAGGCTTACAAATTGGTTAATGCAAAAACTTATTCTTTAGGCCTTTCTGCATGAGTATGCCTTGTCGTAAGCTTAAGCTTAAGCCTGAATTGTTCGAAGCGGGGTTGCGTTTTTATATAACAAAACACAATAAAACTAATAATTGCAACTGTACCAAATGATGAAGCTAGGGGCTAAATATTATTCAGAAGGGGTATACAAGAGTTATCGTTAACTTACCAGAAAGGTTGAAAATTTTACTGGGGGGCGGGTCAAAATTTCTTCTAGGATGACTCAGCTGTAACTGTACTGTAGTGACCCGAATAAGAGAGTGGGGACTGATATTTATTTGGCCTCTCTAGAGGGTACCCCCCTTGTTATTCGGTTACGGACTGTTATTTATTTTTAACCGACGCTCCGCCACCATTCGTTACTGATATATATCCGGTACTGCAACTATCCGTTGAATTAAACGTTTATTTCTCTTGTATTAAAAGTTTCAGTGATAATGCAAGGTTATACTTAGAAATGTACTTTCAAAATTTAAGTTCGCTTTAAATTTTCGAACTCAAATTATTTGGTTCTGGAGTCATTTATCCGCTACAATTAGGGATAATTGACATTTATGAACTCTAATTAGGGTTTACGGACTCTATCCGCTTACGGATGTCAGTCAAGGTAGGAACCGGGACTTCAGACCTTTCAACTAAGCAGCTGGAAAAGCGGACAAGAGCGGGGATAGAACTCTCAGCCTACGGATCTTTAAGCGAATACTCTAACACTGCGCTACGCAGCCCGCCTCTCCAACTGCATTTTTCGTCGACTATATGTGTCGACCATACACCACAATGTGCATTGCATTTTTTGCGTATGCACCAGGACAAGCATGTTTCTCACATGCTTACAACGGACTCTTATTAGGGCTACGGACTCCTATTGATTTGGACTCAAAATGGGGACCCCCCACTTATCACTCGTCCTCCTCAATTTTAATTTTTGAATTTGTCATTGGTTATAAATTCTAACCATAAACAACCTGAACCTGTTAAAATTTACTAAAAATAAACGTCAAGTTTTGAATTTTGGTTTTCGTTTCTTTTCAGGCCAAGACCAGCCAGAACCAGGGCGGATTTAACTCTTTGTTGTCGAAAAACTATTGGATCTGATTTTGAAATGAAATATGATAACTTTAAATCTGATTGGTTGTTTTGAAATTTTGTAGATTCGGGTACTCATATAATTCTAATTAATTTTGCCGTAAAGCAACCGGAATAGCAAATGAATTTTTTTTACATATTTTATGCTCGTTTGTTCTTTAAAACATTCTAATCCCGCATAACGTTACAGTAACCATAAGAAGCTATTAAATTCAGAACTGAAGTTGCACACTGTAAATTGAAGTGAATTGATTTTAACTCAGAATAAAGTTGAATCGACTCAGAAAAGTCGGAGCTCTGAATAACGTTCTTCAGAACTCAGAATTGTGAATTGATTGAACTCATTCTGTGTTACGTATTGATTGAACTCATTCTGTGTTACGTATTAAACTGACCCACAATTAAATCAGCTCGGAGTGAGTTAATATTAATACCGTTATTATAACTCAGAAACAACCAGAAATAACGAATTCTCTTACTGAGTTGATTAATCAACTCGTTGGAATTTACAGTGCATCCGAATCCAAGTATTCCGGATATTTTCTCCAAACATTTCCGGCTCAAGGTTTTACTTCTAGAAAAATCCGGGTCCATGTATGTATTTTGTGAATCATTCCAGCTTACTCTTGGTCCTGTATACAAGACAAATACACCAGATTTCTTAGATTTAGGTTTCGCTATAGTCGCGCTAACGCAATATAAATTGGCTTTGGCAAATGAGGTTAAGGCGTCCTCAGGGAATAATAGAATAGTTTAATCTTAATATTTTTGCATGAAAACGCGCAACGCAAACATGTTTATTATTTCAAAATAGAAATTCTTCTAACGACTCTCATGAGTATTATCAGTCTTTAGAGGATTTTTGAAAATTGTTTCAATATTTTGACACTTCGATGTCGGAATCGGCACACACATCGTTTGGCAGCTTAAGATGAGTTCTTACTCAACCAGACAAGTTTGTGCTATTAACTGTCACAACTTGACTCTACTGTAAAAACGCTTAAACTAACTTGATTTAAGCTAAGCCTAATCCACCAGCATTATACTAACTTTTTAGATTAACTAAACTAACAGGCGGGTTTACGCTTAAACTCATTGAAAATCTTACATATTTTCAGTTTAAGCTAAACTTGTTGAACTCTTAGATACACGGCTGCTCTTGTTACCAAAAATGAGTTTATTTAATCTCTTGTTAAAGTTAAAAACACGTTAGTTTAAGTAAAACTTAAAATTCTAGTTTAGTTAGTCCGTCCAGCCATTTAAGTGTTTTACTTAAACTGATATTCAAGTTTAGTTAAGATATATTTTAAGCTAAAGTTTTTAGAGAGTAAGCTTAAATCTTGGGTCTATATTCTCAAATGTGTATAGCAACTATTTTTAGTTAGTAATAGGTTTTTAACTCACTAACCATTGCAGTTTTTGAATTCTTAAATTGGTACAGAAGTCGAGCAAGTAATGAGCGAAGAATGTGCCGAATTTCGAGCCTGAGAATTCACTGGTTTAAAAGTTACAAGACGTAAACACTAACTGGTGATAGGTGCTACCTATATTTGAAAATACGGGTTTAGGTTTAAGCCATAAGTCTAATCCTATGCATAAGCGTTAAGCTTAAGAAGCCTAAGTCGAACTCAAATATGCGAAATTTAGAAATTTCGAAACCAGAATGGAGAAATATACAATAGTATAAATTTAGCATTGCTACATGAATATTCGGAAACTTGGACAGGATCTTTGCAAATACGTCAACGAGTCTCACTGTAGATTTCAGTAAGTTGATTTTACCACCAGAATGACTTGATGCTACTAGGTAGGTCTGAGCACTGAGTTCGGTCTTTCAGAACTCAGAATTCTGAATTGATTGACCTCATTCTGAGTTAATCAGCTCTCCCGGAATTAAATCAGTTCATAGTGAGTTAATGTTTACTGTTATTAACTCAGAATTAACCAGAAATAATTAATTCTCTCTCTAAATTGAGATTAATCACCTCATTGAAATTTTTCAGTATATACCGTATTGACCCGAACAAGAGGGGGGACTGGTGTTTATTTGGCCTCTCCAGAAGTACCCCCCTTGTTTTTCGGTTACGGAATGTTATTTATTTTTAACCATCGCTTCGCCGGCCTTCGTTGTTGATATATATCCGAAACTGCAATTATCCGTTGAATTAAACGTATATTTGTCTTGTGTCAATAGCTTGAGCGATAATTCAAGGATATACTTAGGAATGTACTTTCAAAATTTAAGTACGCTTTAAAGTTTCGAACTCAAATTATTTGGTCCTGGAGTCATTTATGCGCAACAATTAAGGTTAATTAATATTTATGAACTCTAATTAGGGTTTAGGGACTCTATCCGCTTACGGACTCTTATTGGGGATACGGACTCCTATTGATTCGGACCCAAAATGGCCCCCCTATTATTACTCCCTCTTATTCGGGTCAATACAGTACAAGCATATGCTGAATCAAAATAAGAGATAGCTTCATACTTTGCCTTATAGCAAATATTGATTGGATATGAAATGTTAATGTCGACACTGAGTCATTGTTAAGTGGTTAATTTCTCCTAGTTTGCCTAAGCCTAAGCCTAAGTTTCTCTGTCATACTCGCGATTAATATGAATTTTCAGTAAAAGAAGAACAAAGATTGTACACAGTAAAACTCATTGAGTTGACTCATTAACTCAAATGGTGGGTTCGTTATTTCGGAGTTAAAACAGTGAACATTAACTAACTCTAAGTTGAGTTGACTATCACTTTGTGTTGAAATGACTCCAAGTGAGTTGATTAATTAACTCAGAAAAAGTTACATCAACTCAGAATTTTGAGTTCGGACAGCCGTGACTTAGATTGCGTTATTCAACTCATTCTGAGCTAAAATCAACTCATTCTGAGTTAAAAGCAACTCACTGAAATTTACAGAGCAAAAGTTGGCAATAAAAACTATGCTAAACACATAAACTTCATTATATTCTAACTTTCGATAAATTTCTTCTTCCAGAAAAGGGGTGGCGATATCCGTGCGAAAACAGCCCTTTCGCCCCCCCCCCCAAACAGGTGCGGCTTTGATTTCTACATCACACTGCAAATTCCAATGAGTTGATAATAATCAATGCAGCTCGCGAGTTAGTTATTTCTGAATTAATATCAGTATACATTAACTCTCTCTCTGAGTTGAGTTGAATCCCACTTTGAGTTGAGTTTGACTCTGGGTGAGTTAATTAATGAACTCAGAACGAATTGAATCAACTCAAAATTCTGAGTTCTGATAGTCCTAACTCAGGCTGAGTGATTCAACACATTCTGAGTTTAAATCAACTCACTAAATTTTACAGTGGCAAACACACAAGTACTATTTTCAAATGCCGATTACACTTCTGCTTCATCGCTGGCGTTTAAAAGCAAACTTTTCAAACAAAAAATACCGCATCTGTGAAACAAAGATAAAACCCTCCGCAGGGTATTTTCGTTTCAAATTAGCTGTCAAAATTTGCAAAATACATATAAACAGAAATAAACAATATACGTATAATGCAATGTTACTGCAACAAATGCTGTCAAGTAGTAAATTTAAATGCCAGCTACATTCCGGCCGTGCCGGATGCCTACTACGGCAGGCCGGGACGCGGCCGATTGGCCAATTTGTCGGTCTACCGTTGGTCGGTGTGCGTATATGTAGTGTAGTGAACACCTATCTGTCCTAGTTCACAATACAGGTCGTCGTAATCCCAAATTATTACTCAAAACTGGCTATAAATAACAACTGCAACTAAAATTCATTTTAGACCAACGAAACCTTGAGCTGTTGCGTGTAGCACCTAACACCAGATAATAATAGCTTATTTTTTCACGATAACTGTAAAGCCTACACTATAAATTCCTGTGAGTTGCGTTTAACTGCGAATGAGTTGAATCACTCAGTTTGAGCTAGAACTATCAGAACTCAAAATTCTGAGTTGATGCAACTTTTTCTGAGTTAATTAATCGATTCACTTGGAGTCATCTCAACACAAAGTGATAGTCAACTCAACTCAGAGTAAGTTAATGTTCACTGTTTTTAACTTAGAAATAACTATCCCACCATCTGAGTTAATTAGTCAACTCATGTGATTTTACAGCGTACGACTCATAAAATCTGCGTAGAAGAATGACTAAACTACGGAAAAAATGACCTCATCTTTGTAGCATAGTTATCATTGGTTCGTAAGTTACAAGACTTATCATTGGTTCGAAAGTTACAAGTCTTATCATTGGTTCGTAAGTTACAAGACTTATCATTGGTTCGTAAGTTACAAGACTTATCATTGGTTCGAAAGTTACAAGTCTTATCATTGGTTCGAAAGTTACAAGTCTTATCATTGGTTCGTAAGTTACAAGACTTATCATTGGTTCGAAAGTTACAAGTCTTATCATTGGTTCGAAAGTTACAAGTCTTATCATTGGTTCGAAAGTTACAAGTCTTATCATTGGTTCGAAAGTTACAAGTCTTATCATTGGTTCGAAAGTTACAAGTCTTATCATTGGTTCGAAAGTTACAAGTCTTATCATTGGTTCGAAAGTTACAAGTCTTATCATTGGTTCGAAAGTTACAAGACTTATCATTGGTTCGAAAGTTACACTAGTTTTTTTACTTTTACATCCTCCAATCAGAATCAGTTTGCTTTCTAGTAGATTCTGATCGAGCCGTTTTCTGAACGAAAAATTGAGTTGGATTGGTCAAAAAATCGAACATCGCTTAGCAATATTTTCGAATACGTTGTCGAAGCGATTGCGATTATCTGACGGTGGAAATTATAAATTTAATTTTATTGTCAACCAAAATACAACTTAAACAAGATTGACTCGCAAAACGCAGACAAACTGTTTACAACTTCAGCCGAACCCAAGTGGTATAGACACCGAGACGGAATTTTGAGTATAAATTTGTCTATCCGTCAATTATAGACACGCCTACGTCCAATCTTGGCGTAAATATATAGCTGGTTCTTCGGCCCATGTTACTTTAAGGGGTGTCCAGGTTTCTAGTGGGCCAATAAAAGAGTAAGTTTAGATTCTAGATTACATTTTTTGCTTAGGCTTAGGCTCAGGTTTAGGCTTAGGAACACATTCTTTCAACGTTTAGGCTTAGGCGTAGACTTAGGAATACGCTTAATCTACTCGCCCCTTAAAGTAACACTGGCCGCTGGTTCTATATTTCACAACGTTCTAAAGGGGACAACTGAAAGATATCCAATCAAAATAGAAGAATTTTGGCGATGCGCAGTTTCTTTAAATTTACCTTCTTATTTTAAAAATGAAATTTAAATTTGGATTTCAGTTGGAATTGAAGCGAGTCCTATTTTAAGTTCAACCTCGTAGGTTCCGCACTGCACGTATAATCTGAATATTTAATGCTTGTCGAAATGTAGTGTGTGCCGTGCAGTATATTGTATTCAGAGGTCAGAGTATAGGTGGGTTGCAGAAAGCAGTATATATATAATATATACATATATATGTGGCGCCCTTTTGCTAGGCGCTCCTGCGTGGGTTCGGATTGCGACTGATAATTATTTCTGACTGAATTTCAGTAACGACATTTGTTTAGCTGCCTGTTTTCAGCATTGTAATTTGCATATGCAAATACTTCATGCTTGAGCCAACCCTCGGAATTACGACTAGAGAGGCTGGAAAAGGACGACACAGGATTTCTAGATCTTGGTTAAACTTTTGGTGTTTTCTATTTAATAAAGCCAGTTATTCAGTTTTCATAAGGTTTTCCCTTATATATAATATATATACATATATATTGATATATATGTATATATATTATATATATATTATATATATATATATATATATATATATATATATATCTGAATCGGAACAGCAAACTTATACCGGGATTGTAATCGGAATCGGAACTAGAAACTTTGTGACCGTACGAATAAAATATGTATTGACTAATATAATATTGATTTAAAGTATCTGTTGGCAGGCAACAATTTTCAAAACAGGTCGTATGACCAAATTGGTGATGATTTTTGGTCGTGTAAAAAGCTAAACTACAATCAATTATTGATAAGTTAACTCATCAAAAGCAATTAATGCATAAAAAATTACAGAATATTTATGATGCAGTGTATCAGAACAAGTAGGATTAAAAATTAAAAATTCCGATTCATATATCGGAATAGGTATTCCGATCAATTGTCAGCTCAAATTACCGGATATCTAAGGTATGAGGTGGTCGCAAAACCAATCTCGAAGTCCAGTTTGGGTCATAATACAACCCTGCCTCCTATACTTTGCTGATTGCCAAACTTAAAAAAACGCTACTTTTCGACATAATTTCCAACATTTTATAGTTCAAATTTGCTATCGTCGTTGCCATAGACAACTTTGATGACTAAACGCGGCTGTCGTAATATCGAGTAGACTATTAATATTTGTCTATTACTAAGTTTAGTAGCATATTCGGGTAAAATCTAACTTATTAATGAGTTAAACTAGTGACATTGAAGTTACGGCCCAATGTAAAGATCAGGGGCGGAACGTTTTTCTGTGGGACTACAATAGAGTAAGTTTAAGCTTTAGTCTAATTTTTTTTTGTTTAGCTTAGGATTTAGGCTCAGGCTTAGGCTTAGGCTTAGGAATATGCTTATAATACTGTTCCGCCCCTGTTCTTTACATTGGCCAAAGTTACTAACGTTACGACCAACTCAACAGCGAAACAAACTCAACGGTGATTGAACTTTGTCAATGAAATAGAAATTTTTGGTTATTAATATACCAACAGTGGCCCATGTGTAGATCGGGGAGGCATAGCCAAGGAAGGGGGGGGGGCAGTGGGGCTCAGCCCCCCCCCCCTGGAAAATTTTTGGCCTACCCTAGAAAATGTTCAACTTTGCTTGCAAGTCTTTAAAAACTGTTGAATGCCCCTTCTGAAAAAAATTTTACCCCCCCACCGTAACAAGGTGAGCTGGCGACGGGCCTGTCGGGGAAGACGTTTTTTTGTGAGACTGCTCGAATATAGTGAGCTTTAGCTTTAGGCTAATTTCTTGCTTATGTTTAGGTTTAGGCTTATTTTTACGCTTACGCTTAGGTATAGGCTTATTTTAGAATTTTTAAGCAGAATTAGCGAGATCAAACGCCCTACAACAGACGTTTGATTAATTTACCAATTTCGGCCAACCTGTCCAACAGGACCGTAGCACTAGTATGAGCATGTTTCTAAACCGAAGCCTAAGCGTAACAATTCGCATATACCTAAGCCGAGGGCTCAGCCTTAGCAAAAAAATTAGTCTAAAGCTCAAGCTTGCAGTCCTACGAAAGAGCGTTCGGCCACTGATTTTTGCGTGGGTGTCAATTTTAACTTAGAAAAAAGCCTTTACCCACTGAAAATTCGTGGATACGTTACTGGTTTTAGGCCCAAGCGGTCATTAAATAAATACATACTGGTGGACGCATGTATAGAACAGGGCCGGAAACGTAGTATAAGCATATTCCTAAGCCTAAACCTAAATCCTAAGACGAAACGAAAGGATGAAACTATTCCTAAGCCTAAGCCTAAGCCTAAACCTATGCAAGAAAGTTAGTCTGAAGCTTAAACTGACTCTTTTAGCCCCACAGGAAAACGATCCGGCCGGTGTCTATACATTATGGCAGTTGATTTATGTCCCGAAATGAAAAAATTGCAAGAATTACCGCAAACCCAACGTCGATTACGTGTTACAGATAGCAATAATGGCTGCATAACTAGAAAAAGTCTATTAATACTTAATAGATGTACCAAAGTTACCTAAATGACGTCAAAAATAACCTTGGCGTATTAATGTAAAACTTATATTTCCGTAATTTTGCTAAATATTTTTAAATATTAATAAAATTGCTTAAAATACAATTGTTCAAACGTAAATTAAACTTTTAAAATGGTTTTGCCAATAAGTGTCTCCTGGAAACAAATGAGGTTTTGAGAGAAATTTTTCAAATTCATCAAACTGAATTAGCATTTGGCATTTTAGCGCCCATGTTACTTTTAGGGCCGTCCTGGCTTCTGATGGGTCTGTACAAGAGTAGGCTTTTAGATTTTAGACTATATTTTTTGATTAGGTTCAGTAATACACTTGTTTCAACGGTTAGGCTTAGGCTTATGAATATGCTTAATCTACTGTTATGGCATTAAAAGTAATATTAACATTGGTCACTAATCAAAGGCGTCCAGAGGATTGAGGAAGAGGAAATGCCAACCATTTGGCTGGTGCCCCCAAACATATTCGGTATAACCGTAAACAATCTTGAATTGCAATTGTAGGGGCCCCAAAATTATTCGTACCCCCCGAATATGATTTTTTACGGTCGCCTCGTGCGTGGCACTAACCGTCTTGAAACACCCTTTACCGTGTTTGTTGTGATTGGCAAAATTTTAGCGATGTGAACTTTGATTTAAGCGAAATTTTGAACAGCACTGCTAAACAAATTTGACGGATATTTCTTGGAAATTTCAGAATGTGTAATAAAAATGGCCAGTTATCATTTGCATGGCCTATGTATAGAACAGGGCCGGAACAGTAGTATAAGCATATTCCTAAGCCTAAGCCTAAACCTAAGCCTAAGCCTAAGCGTAAGAATGAACCTATACCTAAGCCTAAGCATAAGTCTAAGCGTAAGAATGAAGCTATACCTAAGTTTAAGCCTAAGCCTAAGCGTTAGCCTAAGCGTAAGAATGAAGCTATACCTAAGCCTAAGACTAAGCCTAAGCTTAAAACGTAAGCAAAAAATAGTCTAAAGCTTTAAGCTTACTCTATTACAGTCCGGCCGGAACACGTTCCGGCCCTATTCTACACATGAACGTTTTGCCTTATAGGATAACCACTTGCTGAATGCTATAGCAACGGTCAAAACCCATTTTCTCGCTCGCAAAACTCGCTTGTCAAAAACTTTTAAAGAACGTTTTTTACCTTTTCAAAATAATTTATATAATTAAGAATAATTTCACAAAAAAATTACTTCAAACAATTTCTAAATTAACAGATAAAATTTAATAGCTATGTAATTTTTGTAAAATCTATATGAAACAATCAAATATATAAATATATTATTATACGTTTCCGAACCCAAAACTCACTAAACGACATTCCATTAAACTGGTACCGTTCAGCACTTTGAACCACTTTAAACTAGGCTCTCGAGGTGCCCTTAACTCAAGAGACACACGTCGAAATAGTATGTAGTCCACTGACCCTAAGGGAGTAAAATAACACTTCAGGAAGCTTCTAATGGTACGAACGATCATAAGTGTATATGTAGGGTAAAAACGAATATCTCCCTCACAAGGCAAGAGATAGCAGACATTTTTTCAAGCTTTAGAATAAATTGCACATTTTTGAATTGAAAAAATTTGTTACTGTATACGTTCGAACGCTTAAAAAATCGGCCAATATATAGAACAAGGTCATAACAGTAGCATAAGGCTAAACCTAAGCCTAAACCTAAGCGGAAAAATGAGCTTATACCTAAGTCTAAAAAAGCTAAACAAAAAAAGTTCGTTTAAGGCTTAAGTTTTACTTTATTGCAGCATCACAGAAAAACAGGCCAATGTTACTTTAAGGGGCGTAACAGTAGATTAAGTGTATTTCTGAGCCTAAGTCTCTGCCTAAGCGTTGCAAAAATGAGTTCCTAAGCCTAAGCCTAAGCCTAAGCAAAAGCAAAAAATGTAATCTAAAATCTAAACCTACTCTTTTATGGACCCACCAGAATCCTGGACGCCCCTTAAAGTAACATGGGCCGAAAAACGTTCCGCTCTTGATCTTTACACGAGTCAATCGCTTTTAAATGACAATACACCGCCTCGAAATGAAATCATGGCTTCGTTCAAAGAAAAATTACTCGAAAGTTCAGTAAAATAGAAATGGAATATTACATTTAATACAGCTGTGAATATTTTTGGTTAGCCAGAAAAATGTAGGTAAGTGCCTTAATGGCCTATTTGGCATATTAGGTTTAAAGTGAAATTCTAAAACATAGTATTCTGGTTTATACTAACCCAGTAGGCAGATGTATAAACTTTTACAAAATTTTCAGTATTTACAAAATCATATTTTGAATGCTGGAAGCTCAACTGCGGGTTTCGAAGCCTGAGTAGTCAGAATCAAAGTTAAATTTAATTTCAGTTCAAATTTTAAATTTGGCTTCAAATTTCCGGTGTGAAATTTGTTTTCTTTTGAGCCATCGCAGTATAAAATTAAGGTCGTGCATGTCGCTTAAAGAATGGAACAGTGTGCACTTGTGTAGTTTCCACCCACAGTGAAAAATTTAAGCTAACGTTAAAGCTTAGTTGTCGTCTTATACAGTTTACACTGCAAGAAATGGTGAGTCAAATTGACTCTCTCCGAAATAGGCTTTTCCTGACTTCACAAACTGAGTCAAAATTCGACTCCGCCAGAGTCAAATTGAGTCGAACTTGACTCTGGCTGAGTCAAATTTTAACTCAGTTTGTGTAGTCAAGAAAAGCATCTTCCAGAGAGTCAATTTGACTCACCATTTTTTGCAGTGTACACTTAATATTAGAAATGTGCTTATACTACTGTTACCATCCTCAGCTATACATGCGCCCTTTGCGGGGGGAGAGGACGTTACCACAATGGGGGGTAGCAACAAAACTGTCTAAGAGTGCCTATTTTTTGTCACATTTCTTGAAATTTCCGGAGGTTTTGGTATATATCCTGTTTATCATCCATTCTATATTGACCTATACTGTTTAGTATAGTCAGCTCCGTTATTCTAAAACCGGTAAATGTGCCCCTGTTTTATATCCGTCAAAGAATTTTTTGGATGCCCCCCTGTGTATTCTCGTTGTACTCCTGGTTCGTTCAGTACAAACAAGAGTGCATAATACAAGAGTGTGCAACTCTTGGAGCTACGCATGGTACAAAATGTACCACCGAGCGTTGCGTTTTTGACCGACCACCCTTGTTTATAGGGGTGCGTTATCACAGGAATACCCCTAAATTAAACTAAAAGAAGACCATGTTTGACGCCGCATACATAAAGTGCCATGGTTTGCACCGGATGAACTCCCCTTCTAAATAAAAGAGGAGAACGGCAAAAGTGCAACGCGTACCGGGTACATTCTTTTCTACACAGAATATTTGCATACTCTTGTTGAAGTATGCATCATCCACTCTTGGTACAAACAAGTAGAAATACACACAGGTCAACGTAAGTGTTTTGAAACGCTATTCGTCTGAAAACAATACCGAGTTGAAAACTCTGGTTTAGGTTCGATTATAATTGCTGGCTTGCAAGAACAAAACAAGGCTCCGGTACTTTTATAAACCAGTTGTGTGGAAAATATACATTTCGGAAATATTTACGGCTGAACGTTGTTAAGAACTGGTTAAATCAGGTTCATGATACTTGAAGGCCCATGTATAGAACAGGACCGGATCGTTTTCCGGAAAAGCTGTAATAGAGTGAGTTTAAGCTTTACACTAAATTTTTTTGCTTAGACTTAGTGCTTAGGCTTACGCTTAAGCTGAGGTATATAGGCTCATCCTTACGCTTAGGCGTAGGCTTAGGCTTATGTTTAGGAATATGCTTATATTGCTGTTCCGGCACTGCTCTATACATGGGCCATAAGTACATGAATGCGTTAATGATAGCGGTATGCCTAGCAAGGTGTAACCGGATATCTGTTTCCGTTTCCGTTATTTAGATCACTATCCGTTTCCGTTATTTTGATTTACTATCCGTTTGCGTTATTTTAATCACTATCCGTTTCCGTTATTTTCATCACCGTCCGTTTCGGTTATTTTGATCACTATCCGTTTCGGTTATTTTGATCACTATCCGTTTCCGTTATTTTGGTCACTATCCGTTTCGGTGTTTTGATCACTATCCGTTTCCGTTATTTTGATCACTATCCGTTTCGGTTATTTTGATCACTATCCGTTTGCGTTATTTTAATCACTATCCGTTTCCGTTATTTTCATCACCGTCCGTTTCGGTGTTTTGATCACTATCCGTTTCGGTTATTTTGATCACTATCCGTTTCTGTTATTTTGGTCACTATCCGTTTCGGTGTTTGATCACTATCCGTTTCGGTTATTTTGATCACTATCCGTTTCGGTTATTTTGGTCACTATCCGTTTCGGTGTTTTGATCACTATCCGTTTCCGTTATTTTGATCACTATCCGTTTCCGTTATTTTAATCACTATCCGTTTCCGTTATTTTGATTTACTATTCGTTTCCGTTATTTTGATTTACTATCCGTTTCCGTTATTTTGATCACTATCCGTTTCCGTTATTTTAATCACTATCCGTTTCGGTTATTTTGATCACTATCTGTTTCCGTTATTTTGATCACTATCCGTTTCCATGCTATGAATGAAAATATTTCGTTTACCAAAACGATTAAATCCTAGCACAAACTGGTACATTTACCTAAGAATCAAAAATTAAATAAAGACCCAGAACGAAGGTTTTCAGATTGGCCCTTGATTTGGGTTCTTGATAGCGTAAAAATACCAAATTTACCAGCTACAGAACTCCTAGTTGCCGTTATCAGCGAGTTAAACTCATTAATCTTTGCCGTGACATGCGTTCCGCAATTCAGAAAACAGACCTTATACTTTAAATTTAGACAATTTGGGTTTAGGCTGAACTAATTTAGAAAAGCTCGATTGGCCTAAACGCTTGTTTCACTAGGAGCACCGGACGTCCTAAGGGGATACTACCAATGTATAGAACAATGCCGTACAACAGTAGTATTAGCGTATTCCTAAGCTTTAGCCTAATAAAACGTAAGCCTAAGCGAAAAAATTATTTTAAAGCTTAAACCTTTTCTATTGCAGTCCCACAGAAGAACATACCGCTTCTGAACTTTACATGGGCCGATGCCTACGCCTAAGCGAATACCTGAGCCCAAACTAAAAATAGACCTATGGAATGCGTCTAAGTTAAACCTGTTCATTCTTATAATTTTATTATACTTGGGCCAATGTTACTTTTACGTCCGTAACAGTAGATTAAGCATATTGCTAAACCTAAGCCTAAACCTAAGCCTTGCAAAAGCGTATCATAGGCGTTAGCCTAAGCCTCAGCCCAAGTCTAAACAAAAAATGGAGTCTAGAATGTAAGCCTACTCTTTTAGAGACCCACAAGAAACCGGGACGGCCCTAACAGTAACATGGATCCCTAAGCCTAAGGCTAACCAAAATATTAGTCTATAATGCTTAAACTTGATCTATTGCAGTCGCGCAGAAAAACGTTCCGCCCTCGATCTTTACATGCGCCGGGAACACTAAAGTGTTAGTGCCAGCTGAATTCCGCTGGTACCTTTCAAAATGGGTTGATTCTACGAAACGCCGTTTTGTTTCAATCTTCATTGTAGTGTGTGTCGCCTCTGAAATTTCTTGTCTTACAGTTCAAGAGTTTACAGCGGAATCGGTTCGAAAACTTTATTTCAATGCTGGTATCATTGGGCTCAGGTTTCACTAAAAGCCATGAACGCATCGTTCAGTTGTCCTAAATTTGACAGGTGCCCCTCCCAATCGTCTGGGAGAAATATCGCCTGCCTGTAAACTATTAACGATTGCGTCCCCTCTTAAAACATCTTTGGACCCCATTCAGTTTAAATTGTGACGAACGGCTTTCAACGAATCGTTTTGGTTCCGGGATTTAAACCAACATTTGGGTCGCCTAAATTTGTGACAAGTTTTGACCCCAAAAAACGGTCACAACTTCAACTAAAATGCCACTGATTAGTCTGGTTAGCCGGCGTCTCTGGCTAAAGTTGCTGGCTGGTTTCGTTTCAGGGGTGAAGATGGAAAATGTTGTGAGTCAGCAATAAAATTAGCAACAAGTGAAACTTGGTAAAAGCACTCTTATAACGTCACAGGGTCCGTTGTTACACTGTAAATTTCAGTGAGTTGATTTTAACTCAGAATGAGTTGAATCGCTCAGTCTGAGTTAGCACTATCAGAACTCAGAATTTTGAGTTGATTCAATTCATTCAGAGTTAATTATCAAACTCGCTCAGAGTCAACACAACTCAGAGTGAGAATCGACTCAACTCAGCAGAGTAAGTTAATGTTTACTGATGTTAATTGAGAAATAACCAACTCGCTAGCTGAATTTATTAATCAACTCATTGGATGTTCAAGTGTAATGTTCACCAATTGAAAAGGTACTAATTACCCTTTGTTTCGCGTCTCCAACTACTCGTGATCAATCTAATTTGGCCATAGATGGTTTATGACGCAGCTTTGTGGACATATTCCGAGCAATTTTGCTCTCTGAAAGATAAGGGGTGTAAGGTGCAACTGGAACTTGTTCAGCCCTTCCGTAAAACGCGATTTCGATAGATTGCAATAGTTTCCCCTATACAATACCGTATATTTCCTACACTGTAAATTCAAATGAGTTAATTAATCAACACAGCTAAAGAGTTAAGCTATTTCAGAGTTAATAACAGTAAACATTAACTCACTCCGAGTTGAGTTGATACCCGCTCTGAGTTCAATTGATTCCGGTGAAGTTGAATAATTTAATCAGAGTGAGCTTTATTGACTCAGAATTGTGAGCTTTGATAGTCGTAACTTAGACTGAGTGATTCCACTCATACTGAGCTAAAAATCAACTCACTGGGATTTACAGTGTAAGACAAAGTTTAGGCTAAGTCGGGACTTAGGTTTATACTCAGGCTTAAACTTAGGATTAAACTTAAGCATAGGTTTAAGTTAAGCCTAGTCGACTTTTTGTGGGGGGAAATATACAACTATATTTTAACACACCACGAAAAATTTCGGAGGTCAGAATTGCTCTCTACCTCTGCCAGAAAGTATAATCGGTATTTGAACTGTCTGTCTAGGTAGGTACCGGGACTTCCAACATTTTTGCTTAAGCAGCCGAAAATGTGGGTTAAAGGTGGTTTCAAACTAGCGACCTACGATTCCTTAAGCAAACGCTTTCCTACTGCGCCACGCTGCCCGCCTCGTCAACTGCTTTTATTGTGAACTCTAATGGTAGAGACGTATGCTGACTGTTAGTATACAACACAATACTGCATACATTGCATATACACCGGAACAAGCATATTTCACATACGCTGCAAAAAATGTGAGTCATATTGACTCTCTCCGAAATAGGCTCTACGGGACTTCAGAAACTGATTCAAATTCAACTCCGCCAGAGTCAAATACGACTCTGGCGGAGTCGAATTTGGCTCAGTTTGTGTCGTCCTGTAGAGCCGATTTCGGAGAGAGTCAATGTGACTCACCGTTTTTTGCAGTGTATGAGCAATATATTTGAATCAATTTAGATAATTCAAAACCGGTATACTGCTTGTGAAACGGATGCACTAAAGTTTTGCCTCAGCAATCCATCAAATATGAACACAAAAAAGTATTTCTGAATATATTCAGAAAAGTATTTTCTGCGACAAATCTGACAAGTTTTTCTGAAATTTAAGACAATTTTTCCAAAAAATAAGTTTTAAAGCGTTTATTTTCAGACTTTTGTTATAATAGAAACACTTTTCAAATGCACCATGCTAATTGTATTTCTTAAATATGAGAAATTTTTTTCTTAAATAAAAGAAATATTATTTTGAGTGCGCTACGTTACCATCAAACTCTAAAGTAAAGTCACGCATCTGCAACTCAGCCAATTTAACACATAATTATCTTAAATTTCAGACATATCATCACAGTATATTTTAAGACATTTTTTCGATTGACACTAAAGCGTTGTGACAACACAAGTTGTTGTTTCTAAAATTCTCAAAATACTTTACTAATTTTACTACAAAACATTAATTCACACAAATTTGTTGTATACTTTGTGCTAAACTGCGTCTAAGATTTTTCATAAACTCAAATTTTAAAGATATTATCTTTGTCACCTGTAACTGATATATACTGTCTGATACAAGGGCCAATGTGTCATATTTGGGTCGAAGCCGTAGTAGAAGCATATTTCTTAGCCGGAGAAAAAAAATTAGTCTAAAGATCAAACTTATACTACACAGCGGTCGTATGAAGAAACAGTTAGCCTCTGATTTATAGATTTGGCCGGTGCGATTCTGGGCTATGCATAGATCAGGGCCGGATCGTTTTTCTGCAGCAATACAATAGACCAAGCTTAAGCTTTAGACTGATTTTTCGTTTAGGTTTAGGCGCTTAATTTTAGGCTTAAGCTTAGTTATCAGCTTATCTTTGCTCTTAGGCTTAGGTTTACGCTTAGGAATATGTCTGCGCTATTCTGTTATGGCCGTGTTATATACATTGGCCGACATTTTCGATCTAAACACTATATTTAAAAAGTATACACTGGAAAATCCAGTGAGGTAGTGTTAACTCAGAATGAGCTGAATCCACTCAGAGGTCTGAGCTTTGATTTAGGTCTTTTACAACTCAGAATTCTGAATTGTTTGAACTCATTTTGAGTTAATCAACTAATTCAGAATGAAATCAGCTCAGAGTGAGTTAATGTTTACTGTTACATTTTAGGAATATTCAGAAAAGACTAATTCGCTCTCTGAATTTGAATTAATTAATCAACGCATCGGAATTGATTTGAATGGTTAGTCGTAGCTTAATTTTTCTGCTTCAAACCCAACGGAATGAGTACAATTACTTAAAGGCTTCAATTTTACATACACTGTAAATTCAGATGAGTTGATTAATCAACTCAGAGAGCGAATTAGTCATTTCAAGTTATTCCTGAGTTAATAACAAGAAAAATCTACTCGCTTTCAGCTGATTTAGTTTCAGTTGAGTTGATTCATTTACTCAGAATGAGTTTAATCAATTCACAATTCTGAGTTCTGGAAGACCTTATTCATAGTTCAGGCTTCTGTGTGGATTCAACACAGTCCGAGTTAAAATCAACTCACCAGAATTTACAGTGATAAACAAAAAAATAGCTTCTTACAAATATGTGAGCAGCGGAAACGACTCAAAAAATGAAATTAATTTGCAAGAAAAGCGCTCAGGTGGCTTATTTACGGTACACTGGGAAGTGACTATTTTCGCTGGACCAAAAATGTGGTCCAGGTTTAATTTCAGGAGGTTCATATAACCTCTTGTAAAACATTTCGCTAGCAAGCAAACATAATTTCTTCAACCCCTACAATTCAGAAGGTTATTCTACACTGTAAATTTCAATGAGTTAATTAATCAACTCAGACGGAAAGTTAGTTATTTTTGAATTTAATAACAGTAAAATGTAACTTACTGTGAGTTGAGTTGATTCCAGTAGATATGATCAATTAAATCAGTATCAGTTGAATCAAGTCAGAATTCTTAGTTCTGATAGTCCCAACTTAGACTGAGTGATTTAACTCATTTTGAGTTGAAATCAACTCACTGGAATTTACGCTATTTAAAATTGTTTTTATTACTTTTCTGGAACTTGCATCACTGTAACTTTCATTGAGTTGATTTTAACACAGAATGAGTTGAATTACTCAGCCTGAGTTAGGACTATCAGAACTCAGAATTTTGAGTTGATTGAATTCATTCAGAGTTAATTTATCAACTCACCCAGAGTCAACTCAACTCAGAGTAAGAATCAACTCAACTCAGAGTGAGTTCATTTTGGCTGATATTAATTCAGAAATAACCCAACTCGCTAGCTGAATTGATTAATCAACTCGTTGAAATTTACAGTGATGGGGGACGTGTATCATGCGACACCCTTTGTAAATGCCGACTCCGTTTAGGCTGCTTTGTTTTGAATATATTTTGCCGGCGGCTTACGCCGTATATATTTACGCATTGGGCATCAAAATAGCGAATATCCTCTAAGGAACAATAAACAAAAACTGCCCAGATATATCAATAAATCTTCACAATCTAATCAAATTTTTACTTTTCAGTTTTGCAAAACCAAAACATCCTTGCTTCATTGAAACGAGGGTTCGTGTATCAATTGCTCGTAGTGCCGTAGCCGGCTTGAGGGGTGCACTCCTCCCAGAAATTCCGGGGTGGGGGCCCTTTGCGATGATCGAAATGTTTTTCAAACTTTTTGTTTATAACCTTGTTAGTCTGGGGGTACTCTGGGCCCCCAAATGGGAGTACGGGGTGGCTGCTCCGACTCTGATTGCTAGAGTACCAAGATCTGACGTATACAACCCGTAGCGAACGTTAAGCGTTATTCTCAGCCTAATGCTAATCATTGATCTAAGCCTAAGCTTAAAACGCTTATCATGAATCGTCGCTTATATACTGTTTCCATTTTTAGTTGGGCTTAAGCAGGGGGTCCGCAGAAAACAATATTTGGGGGGGTACCAATAATGAGTGTCCCCTACAATTGCAATTCAAGATTGTTTACATTTTAGACCAAGTCTGTTTGAAGGGCACCAGTCAAGTTTAGGGGGCACGGCGCTCCCCTGTGCCCTCCTCTTGCAGACTCCCTTAAGTTTAAGTTTAGGTTTAGCAAAAGGCTTTACCTATTGCGTAAACCTAATTGTATGCCTAAAGCTCTTGGCTACTAAGCCTAAGCGAAAAGCCTTATCCTTGACTGTGGAAGCGGTGCACAAGAACTTGTGAGCTTAGTCCTAAGTCTAATCATTACTCTAAGCTTAAGCTAAATCCTAATTCTAAGCGCCAGTCTAAGCTTAAACAAAATAGCTTTAATATCAAATGTGGTAAAATAAAGAAACTAGCATAACAGGGCCGTAACAGTAGTATAAAGCGTATTCCTTAGCCTAAGCTTAAGCCTAAGCGTTAGAATGCTCTTATACCAAAGCCTAAGCTTAAGCGTAAGAATCCGCTTATACCAAAGCCTAAGCTTAAGCGTAAGAATGAGCTTATACCAAAGCCGGCCCATGTTACTTTAAGGGGCGTCCAGATTTCTGGTGGGTTTATAAAATGATAGGTTTAGATTCTAGATTACATTTTTTGCTTAGGCTTAGACTTAGGCTTAAGCTTAGGCTAGGAACATTTGTAACGCCTAGGCTTAGGCTTAGGTTAGGAATACGTTTAATCTACTGTTACGCCCCTAAAAGTAACATTGACCCCAAAGACTGAGGCCTTAGAGTAAGGATGAGCTTATACCTATGCCTAAAGCCAAAGCAGAAAAATAGCCTAAAGCTTATGCTTACTCTAGCTAATCTTTATATAGGTCGCCTTGACAGTTCTAGGACCCTACTGTTGCACGGTTCGTTCGTGCTTTCGCGTCGAACCAGAAATTCCTAAAAGGAACCAGAAAAGCTCAACTTTGCCTCTGACCAATCTGATTCAATTATGCTACAAGTGACCCACAGTAATTTCAAATTAAATTATAACCTTCAAACCCGATGCGAGAGTGGACAAAGTCCACAGACTACGAATGGTGGGTAAAGCATCTCTAACGATGATTGCGTTTGTTTCCGTTTCCGGATGAGCTTTGAAGTGGCATAAATTGACATTTGTCCGTCAAAGTGCAATGAGTAAAGCAGGACTTCATTTTCGAAACTGATAGCTTAACCCTTTCTCACATGAATATTTTCTATTTTCCGTGAAACCTACTTTTATGCTAGGATTCGAACTCCTGTGACTGGAGTGGGAGGCGTATACGATCACCACTCAGCTATAGGAGCTTGACGCTCGAGCCCGAGGGGGCTCTCATGTCTTGTGGTGATTTAGTATTATGTATACGTGTTGCAATTGTTAAACACGGTGCTATATATACTATTTAACGTATATACACTGCGCTGAATTGCCTATAGGCAACTCAATGTGAGAAGGGGTTAAAGTAAAATTTTTGCAAATTTACACAAAAGCGAATGAAAACTACCGGAGCCGGAGATCAATGAAACTTGCCAAAGATGGACCCGGAGGTAAACCGGAGTAGGCAAAATTAAATAGTTAAAATGATGTTTAATTTGTTAATTTTAGCACATATTAGTGATGTGTTGCTAAATCGTTTGCTTTTGCGCATATTTTTAATGAAATCTTGGACATTTCTTTCTCAAAATCGTGCCCAAAGTTAAAACGAAACACGCCAAACAGGTAAATTTTGTAAAATTATGCAAAATTTGACTACCGAAATTGCCGGATCATCCGTCAAAAATTTTACCAGAGCCAGAACCGGAAGTCGATTTTCCGTCGAAACCGGAGCCTTTGATACGTTGGCCCATGAAAAGATCAGGAGCGGAACGTTTCTCTGTGGCACTGCAATAGAGCAAGCTTAAGCTTTAAACTCATTTTTTGGCTTGGCTTAGGCGTTGACTTAGGCTTAACAATAGGCTCATCATTACGGTTGGTCATAGGCTTAGGCTTAGGCTTAGACTTAGGAATATGCTTATAATACTGTTCCGTCCCTGTTCTTTACATTGGCGGCCGATAGGTTCACAGTTTTCGACACGCGTGTTTAGCTATTCGATGTGTTTATAATGTCAAACTATGAAATTACAAAACCTATTTTCAGTTTTCACAACCAAGCAAGCATAAAACTGCTGAACCTTACTTGGAAACGGCAATAAAAATACGCCAAAATTGGTGGGTAATTTTGAATAATTTTTGTGACAATAAAATTGCGTGATCGGTTCAAAAAATAAGATAATAAGAATTAAAATAGAAATGATCCTAAATTTCAAAATGCATTTTTTGTTACTAAAACCACACAGAAAAAAGTATTTCTGAATTTACTCAGAAAAGTATTTTCTGTGGCAAATCTGACAAATTTTTCTGATATTTAAGACAATTTTTCAAAAAATAACTGGAAAATGTTTATTTACAAACTTTATTTCTAAACTTTTCTGAAATCTTTTCTGTTATAACAGAAATATATTTCAAGTGCACATTGCTAATTATATATTTCTTAAAGAGTGGATGACGCATACTTCAACAAGAGTGTGCAACTGGGTACATTCTGTGTAGATAATAATGTACCCGGCACGCGTTGTGTTTTCGGCCACCCCTCCCTCATTCAGAGGGGGGTATAACCGGTGCGAACCATGTCACTTTATGTATTTGGCGTCAAACATGCTCCCCATATGGTTTAATTTAGGATATTCATGTGATAGCAACCCTCGTCTAAACAAGGGGGTGTTGGTCCAAAAACGCAACATCCGGTGGTACATTTTGTACCATGCGTAGCCCCAAGAGTTGCACACTCTTGTATTATGCACTCTTGTTTGTACTGAACGAACCAGGAGTACAACGAGAATACACAGGGGGGGGGCATCCAAAAAATTCCTTGACGGATTTAAAACAGGAGCACATTTACTGGTTTTAGAACAACGGAGCTGCCTACACTTGACGGCATAGGACAATATAGAATGGATGATAAACAGGATACATACCAAAACCTCCCGAAATTTCAAGAAATGTGACAAAAAAATAGGCACTCTTAGACAGTTTTGTTGCTACCCCCCAGTGTGGTAACATCCTCTCCCCCAGCAAAGGGCGCATGTATAGCTGAGGATGGTAACAGTAGTATAAGCATATTTCTAATATTAAGGGTACACTGCGAAAAAATGGTGAGTCAAATTGACTCTCTCTGATTTTTTTCGCTTGACTGCAATAGAGTAAGCTTAAACTTTAACGAGTTATGTTACCTTAGGTTTACGCTTATCCTTGAACTCAGGCGTGGTTTTAAGCTAAGACTTAATAAGTTTAGCAATAGGCTTATACTACTGTTACGGCCCAATTCTATACAATGACCATTTTAACCGTCAAAATTTATCACACCCCATATTTGATACCAGCGGCGTGTATATATTGTGGTATATGTAATCTGTTAGCTAGCTAGGGCCAATTGTGATTGACCTGAAACGTCCAAATCCTTTAAAACCGGTCGTGCCGTTGGTGCGACTAAAATTGCACTGTACCCACAAAACCGAGAAACGGGGGCTTTTGTCATTCTGAATTTCAAATATAAGACTTTACGTTGACCTAAACCGAGTTTCGACAGCCAATTTTTATTTTAAAAACAAGATTCGAAAACTATTTTGAAACTTCATTTTGTCGGAAACTTTGTCGCTTCAAACATAATCAAAGCATAATGAATAATTTAAAACAAATAGAAACAATACAGTCAATATTCATGATTGATTAAGTGGTAAAGTGTATTAGACAAGTTACCACTGAGCGAGGGTAAATTAATATGCCTAGAGGGCATCTGAAATAATATATTCTAGTTACTTTTCGAAATTTGAGCATTCACTGCAAAAAATGATGAGCCAAACTGGCTCTCTCTGAAATAGGCTGTATGGCTCTACACAAACAAAGTCAAATTCGAGTTCTCGCCAGAGTCAATCGTGCGACTAAGTGAGTCGAATTTGACTCTAGCGGAGTCGAATTTGACTTTGTTAGTTTAGTCCCGTAGAGCCTATTTTGGAGAGGGTCAATTTGATTTACCATTTTTTGCAGTGTACAAGCGTACCGGTAGTAACATTTTCAACTTGTTATATATGCAGCCAGCAAGAGACCGGAGCCGCTGCCTTGTACACTTCCCTTCACATTTACCCGCATTTGGCGTCTGGCTAGTGGTTAGGTTTAGGAAGGGCTTCCATAAAAAGCTTTCGGCCAACGTTTTAACGCAAGCCTAACCCTTAATCGTAAATGTGAGGAAAAGTGTATGCAGCCAGCGAGAGATCGGATCCATTTTACAGTGCTGCTACACTTCCCTTCACATTTATCAAACTTAGACTTAAGCTAAGGTTTAGGCTTAAGTAAGGCTTACTTAAAATGCTTTTGTCCAAGCTTTTAAATATGCCTAAAAGCCTGAGCCTAAGCCTAAAGCCTTAACCTTAAATATTAAAGAAAGTGTACGAAAGTTCCTTTGCACCAGCCTTGGATTTACGAGTTCTTGGTAACAGATAGTTTCGTATAAAAAATGGTTTCATCGACTTATACATATTGAGGATGTTTTCGCTAAATTTTACACCGTTTCGAGCCAGTAAATTTTAGTATGGCACGCAATCTACCGGCCCACGCCCCCCCTGTCCCAAGAGGGATTTTTTGTAGCCGCCCCATGGAGCCTAAGACACCGTGCTCCATCTGCCCTACGAAAATACCGGTTATATAAGAATAAAATATAACAGAATTTCAGAGACTATTATATTGATTTACATAGATTTAAACCCCATTCACATGTGCAAGTTTTTGTAGCGAGAACTCGCAGCTGCAACTTGCACGAAATACTTGCAGCAGCAAGTAGTTTTAATGGAACATTTCGATTGACCAATCAAACTGCAGGTGCAAGAAATTCAAGCGACTTACAATTGCGTCTACAGGTGCTAATTAAATAAAGTAGACTGAATTGCAGTGAATAATTTGCAGCTGCAACAACTTCAAAGCTGCTTTGTGACCAAACTTGCTCATGCAAGTTGCACGTGCAAGTTTTTGCTGTAAGAACTCGCACGTGTGAATAGAACTTTGCAGTTTCATACTGAAGTTAACAAGAGACGGACCGCCGATAAAAATTTAAACATTTTAGTCAGTCAAAAAAGATTCAACTTTTGAGTTAAAAATTTCAAAACCGCAAAAAATTTCGGTTTCAATTTTTGTCCCATTTTTGACCCACCTGGGACGACCTTTCCATGGGTCAAGCAATTCCACCCTGTCCCACGTCGCTCAATGGTGTCTCATCGGACCCCACGGGGCCACATGTCGCACTGCCAGTTCTGCTATGCACTGTTGTCGGAACCAGACCGGCACTGACCGAACCTTCGATCGCCGCGGTTGTCAAGTACCATTGGTCCCTGAGATTCACATGAAACACTTTCCAGAAATAACCAATCATAATGATTTAAAATTGCAACGTTTGGCGAATCAAATTCAAAAGGCAATTACATTATTGTCTATTTATTTTGTTGCAATTTCTATTAGAAATTGTGGCCAAAGATTAGACGCACTTGAGATTCTAAAATCAACACATTTTCAGTTGGGCTTCAGCTTCATGGCCCATGTAAAGATCAGAGGCGGAACGTTTTCCTGTGGGACTGCAATAGAGTAAGTTTAAGCTTTAGTCTAATTTTTTTGCTTGGTTTAGGCTTAGGCTTAGGCTTAGGCTTAGGAGTATGCTCATTCTTACGCTTAGGCTTAAGCTTAGGAATATGGTTATAACACTGTTTCGCCCCTGTTCTTTAGGCCAGCTTCATTTCGTTGGGTAGGTAAACAAAATTTCGGACCCTAAAGGTCTACGGCGTCGGTTGTTTATCATCGCAGCGACTCAAGATGGATGTGAAATTAAAATATGAGAAAGGGGAGACGTTTTTGAACATTCGCCCCCCATCCCAGTTTTTGAAATTTTAAGATTAAGTCACACTGTTTGGTTAGAGTTAAACCTTACGCCTAGGCTTTAGACTTATGTATCTCCTGTATAGTTCTTTTCTCGATGTATGCTTATCGCTCTGATTTAGTAAAGCAGAGTTCACGATACCCGTGCGTAAACGCGGGCGTGGTAAGAAAATTTTGATGCGGGTATACGCGCGGATAATAAATTTCAAAATCTGAGTGAATAAATATTTGTTAATCTTTACCCATCAAAATTTTAATAAAAACAGCAAGCAGCGATTAAAAGCACATATCAAGTATCCCTCAAAAATAAAGCATGTTGCTAAGATTATGGTTCGGGAATGTATGCGTTTCATATAATAGTCAGGGCCGGAGCAGCCACATCCATACCTCCCGTTTGGGGAGCACACCCCTAAAGGGGCCCCCACCCTAACCAGATGAAACAAAAACCGCCGATTTTATAAAATACGTCAAAAGCGTCTCGACATGGCTTTAAACCATTCACAGACCTTACAATAAACACCTGGCTTACAATTTTACATAAGATAAGATAACTCTCATGAAACAAAATAATAAATAAAGTAATAATAATTTTTAAGTGAGGTGTGCCGTATGCTGTCTCCCCTGATTGGAGCATATGAAGATTGTAAAAGGTTTTAACTAAAATATGATTTGTTTAGCTACTTTAAAGCAAATGTCAAAAACAATTTCGTTGACTGATTTTGAGGAAGGCTTCACTTTGTAGATTCATCGTTTAGCAACTTTTGTGGGAAACTGTTTCTGCAAGGGTGTCCCCACAGCTATCAGACACGAGCGTGAGCTTTGGCAACCTTAATAGATCAAACATCGATAAATTCTGTATCCACATCTACGCTGAGGGCCCCCAACCCTGTCTTCTCCGGCACTGATAATAGCTACTTATAAGGAGTTTTTTGTAACGTAAATTAAGCGACTAACATCAATGCACTGTAAAATTGCACAATTGTATTGAACGCGGAAGGAAAAATAACGGTGGTTAAACAATTGTGCGCGGGTATACCCGCGGGTAAAAAATGCAATTTCCGCAGGTAAAAAGCGCAGCGGGGTATAAAATGATTCTACCCACTTAGAGATGTTTTAAGTCTTAGTGTTATTGGCGTAGGCTTAGGCTTATATTCGTAGGCTTAAGCCTAAGCCTTAGTGTTATTGGCGTAGGCTTAGACTTATGTTCGTAGGCTTAAGCCTCATTCTTATTCTTAGGCTTAATTCTTAGTCTTATGGGCGTGTCCTGAAGCCTTAGTCTTATAGACATAGTCATAAGCCTTACACTGCAAAAATGGCGAGTCAAATTGACCTTCTCTCCGGGACTACACAAACAGAGCCAAAGTCGACTCCGCCAGAGTCAAATGTTCAACTCAATGAGCGAATTTAACTCTTTCGGAGTCGAATTTGACTCAGGTTGTGTAGTACCGTAGAGCCTATTTCGGAGACAGTCAATTCGACTCACCATTTTTTGCAGTGTAGTCTTACATGCTCAGGCTATAATGTTGAAGGAGTAAAATGTAGGACAGCGCGGGGGTACCTCTTCACCGTTCTTAAATTATATCGCACCCCCTTCAAATCGGTACCTAACGTTGTAGTATAATATTTGACCATAGGTTCTGAAACTGGTGTAAACGTTGTGAAATATAGCTTAGAAACATCAATCACACACAACCAAGTCTAATGACCACAAACGAAACTGTTTGTTGACCATAGAGTACGACAACACTCATCTTTAATGTGATCAATTATCATATGGCAAAATGTCG
The DNA here is from genome assembly GCA_030248215.1 of Enoplolaimus lenunculus. Lineage (NCBI taxonomy): Eukaryota > Metazoa > Nematoda > Enoplea > Enoplida > Thoracostomopsidae > Enoplolaimus > Enoplolaimus lenunculus. Next base: position 428,984 of record JASANG010000443.1, read on the forward strand.
CGTGGCATGGTGTTCAAAACAACAACAACAGCAGCAACAACAACAACAACAACAACACAAACAACAACAATGACGACAACAACAACAGCAACAACACAAACAACAACAATGACGACAACAACAACAACAACAACAAACAAACAAACAAACAACAACAACAGTAATAAATAAATAAACAAAAAACAAACAAACAAACAAAAAAAACAACAACAAACAGTCAAATAACAACAACAATAAACAAACAAACAAACAACAACAACAACAACAACAACAGCAACACAACAACACAACAACAACAACAACAACAACAACAACAACGACAACAACAACAACAGCAGCAGCAACAACAACACCAACACAACAACAACAACAGCAGCAACAGCAACAAAACCACAAAATAAATAAATAAATAAAAAATATACAAACCGACAAACAACAGAAACAAGTAAATAAACAACAACAACAACAGCAGTAGCAGCAGTAGCAGCAACAACAACAGCAACAACAACATCAATAATAATAATAATAATAATAATAATAATAATAAAACAAAAACAGCAAGCAACAACAGCGATAATTAGCGCACGACTCTTCGACCAACCGGTGTGAACATTAGGACCTGAAACGCAAAATTAGATTTGAATAAATGCTAATTATGCATGCAAAGCGTATAACAAACGAGCTGACCGCACCTGGCGTTCATTTTCAAATGATTAAGCAACAGTCTCCTTGCGGATTTAGAGTCCGAAATTGATGAGAAGACAGTGACGGATCCGGCAACTACTGGCGGGGACTAACGCGATATATGGCTCAAGTCACTTCGAGGGCAACCCATTTTCGACAGGATTGTAACAAAGTAAGCAGGGTCGGAGAAGCCACCCCCATACCCTGCATTTGGATGGGCCCCCACCCTAACCGGCTGAAACAAAAACCGCCGAAGTTTTAAAATGCGTGTAGATTCTGGCTTATTTTGCTCCGAGTTTGGGTGTCCCCACCGTACAGTTGGGGGAGCCCCTGCTCCTGTCTGCCCCGGCTCTGAGAGTAAGGTTAAGCTTTAGACAACTTTTTCACTTAGGTTTAGGCTTAGACTTAAGCTTAGGCTTAGTCATAGGCTTATACTTTGACTGGCGCTTAGATTTGGCTTAAGAATATGCTTATACTACTGTTTACGCCTCTCACGTCAGACCGAAAAAGTAATACTCACAGAGGGACACGGCCGAGAAGACAAACGCAGTTTCAGTACCGATTGTTTTTGTACGAAACTTTAGCTCTGATCCCTGTTGAGAATCAAAGTTTCGGCCAATGTAAAGAACAGGGGCGGAAGAGTATTATATGCATATTCCTAAGCCTAAGCCTAAGCATAAGCGTAACAATGTGCGTATACCTAAGCCTAAGCCTAACCCTAAGCCTAAGCATAACCGTAACAATGTGCGTATACCTAAGCCTAAGCCTAACCCTAAACCTAAGGATAAGCGTAACAATGTGCGTATACCTAAGCCTAAGCCTAAGCCATGCAAAAAAATTAGTCTAAACCTTAAGATTACTTTATTCTATTCTCACTGAAAAACGTTCTGCCCCTGATATACGATGGACACCGCTTAGATACGCCGGCCAATGTTACTTTGAAAGCCGTCCCATTTTCCCGGGACAGAAATGTACCAGGAGTACCCGTCCCATTTTCCCGGGACAGCAATGTACTAAAACTACATTCCAAAAATATAATTGGGACAGTGGAACAGTTGGGACAGATGAGACAGTGGGACAGATGGGACGGTTGGGACAGCTGGGACAGATGGGACAGTTGGAACAGTTGGGACAGATGGGACAGTTAGGACAGATGGGACACCTTGGGACACTTGGGACAGATGGGACAGTTGGGACAGATGGAACAGTTGGGACAGAAGGGACTGTTGGGACAGTTGTGACAGATGGGACATTTACCCTTTTACAATTTTACGGGCGTTGCCACGATTTCGTTTCAGGGAGGATACTTATTTTAAAAGCATTTGCCCCCCCCCCCCCCCGAATGACAACTTAGATCGCCGAAAACTGTTAAAATCTCAGCGACTCCGGCTGATTATTCTAAAGGCTGTAAAAATGTTTCTTGAAAACATTGCAATTATTGTTCTAAAATCAAACGCAGGGGCTGATGGTATGTTTGATATATCACTGTAGGAAAAGACTATATAGTTCCGTGAACTCTGGATACCACTAGTGATACAAATGAGAACTTTGAAAATCGTGTTTAGAGGGTACACACCCATAGACTCCCCCTTACAAATACAAGGACGCTGATCAAATAGTACATTTTGACTCAAAAAGCGCTAGAAACGCATCATCGCATTCGGACGACACACACGGGGGGGGCGGCGGCTGCGGTCGTTGTGCAATTTATTGCACTGTAGCGTGCAATGCGATTTTGCAAACTGCAATTTTATGCGTGCAAGAGTTTTTGCTGCAAGCATAGAACAACTTCCTGTCGCGCGTGGTCAGCTTGCATTATAGCATTGAGTTCTTGTTGATTTAACGGTGTGAAATATTGTATATTTTTTCAAGGGTGAAACTCTACGTTGGAATTGATTGCTTTTGTTGAATAGTTGCCTATATACAGGTCGTTTTAAACCCTTTCTCACATAGAGTATACTATTGCAGTTGTCGTTGCGATACAAAATACACAAGTGTTTAACAATTATTACGCGTATGTCCGCAGTACAAATTATCCTGAATGCTAAAACACAAAGCTGCTATACAATCCGTTACCTTTCTTTCGCCTATTTTTTGCCATAGACGTACAATGGTACCTGTAAGGATAAATCCTTAGGCCAGTGTTACTTTAAGGGGTGTTTACAGTAGATTAAGCGTATTCCTAAGCCTAAGCGTTGTAAAAATATGTTCCTAAGTCTAAAGCAAAAAATGTTACCTAGAATCTAAACTTACTCTTTTATAGACCAACCAGAAACCTGGGCGCCCCTTAAAGTAACATGGGCCAATCCTTAGGTTTAGGGTGTCGGGGGATTGACAATCCATTCGAGCCGCACTTGCCAGACACAACGATTGTGCGCGACAGTCACGATCTTGTGTGGACTGCCCGTCCTTGGTGCCTGAGAAACAGGGCTCAATGGCCACCCACACGGAAAATGGTGTGGTATGCAGCCACCAGGCCACACCATTCAGCCAGCTTAGCCCGCCGTCAACATAGGTGACAACCGAGTCGTGCACTGTAAATTTCAGTGAGTTGATTTTAACTCAGAATGAGTTGAATCACTCAGTCTGAGTTAGGACTATCAGAACTCAGAATGTTGAGTTGATTCAATTCATTCTGAGTTAATTAACCAACCCACCCAGAGTCAACTCAACTCAGATTAAGAATCAGATCAACTCAGAGTGAGTTAACGTTTACTGGAATTAATTCAGAAATAACCAACTCGCTAGCTGAATTGATTAATCAACTCATTGGAATTTACAGTGTGCGCCAGTACGACACACATCCCTGTCTATCCCTCAACTTAGGCCTGAGAGCCAACGCAATGTGGTGCTGTGCGATTGACGATGAAATACTGCACCAGCCGGGATCGAACCCAGGCGTGCCGCTTTCAGGGCAGACATGCTTCCCACTACACCACTGGCCCGTGATATCACAAGGCCAATTGTACGCCATAATACAGTAACCTAATTCTTCAAGTGGAGGTCAAGTTCGAACACTCAAGCACCGATCGTTAAGGACTGCATTAGATTATACGCATCGACATGGACCCGTTGCAAGAGGGGCTGAGGGTAGCTCAACCTCCCTGGAAAGCATTGCCCCCCTATAGAAAATTTTCAAACTTGCTTCACTGTATTAAATTCCAAAGAGTTAATCAACTCAGCTAAAGAGTTAGTTATTTCTACGTTAATAACAGTAGACGTTATAACTCAACCTGAGTTGAGTTGATTGTCACTCTGAGTTGAGTTGACTCTTGGTTAGTTGATTAATTAACATGACGCTTGCAATCCATGTATAGAACAGGGCCGGATCGTTTTCCGGAGGGGCTGTAATAGAATCAGTTTAAGCTGTAGACTAAATATTTTGCTTAGGCTTAGGCTTAAACTTAATCTTACGCTCGAGCCCGCAGCTAAGGGGGGGAGGAGGGGGGCTCAGTCCCCCTGAAAAAATTTTGCCCCCCCCTAAAAGATTTTCCACCTTGCTTGTAAGTCACTGAAAACCTTTAAACACCCCTCCTGAAAATATTTAGCCCCCCTCTAGCATGGTTGGCTGACTACGGGCGTGCTTATGCTTAGAAATAGGCTCATCCTTACGCTTAAGCTTAGGCTTAGGCTTAGGCTAGGAATATGCTTATACTATTGTTCCGGTCCTGTTCTATACATGGGTCGTGCCCGCTTCCCCCCTGACGAAAGTTTTTGCCCCCTGACCGAAATCTTTTAACACAGCATTAAAGCGCAATCTTTGTCGGCAAAATTATCCATGTCCCCTCTAGAAATGTTTCAGCCCTCTCATCTAAAGGTTACACGGTTGAGAAAGCTGTAAAGATTTCAAATCACCCAACCTATATACCATGTTCATAACTGAGGAATATGATTTATCCAATGAAAAGGCCTCCATCGGTTCAACTCAGGCCCGTAGCTAGAGGGGGTGACCAGGCGGGTTCAGTTGCCGCTGGAAAAATTTTAGCAACACTAAAAAATTTTCAACCTTGCTTGTAGGTCATCGAAAACTCTCGTATGCCGCTCCTGCAAAATGATCAGCTTCCGGCCAGCAACGTGAGCTAAGCTGGTTAACGTCTCTGATCCAGTTGCATTTAATATTGTTTTTAGTAAATATCGGAATACTCTGCCAGACCAAATGTGATACAGATTAGTAAAAATATTAAGTAAAAAAACATTTTGCAAAAGAGAATCTTGCAAATTCATTGAAAAATATACATTCTACAGCTAAAAGTATTAAAATTTAGTGTTTTTTGGTCTTTTTATTCCTCAAAATGTAGAGACACTTTTTTTGTTACTCAAATTTCACCAAAATAACTTTTTTGCCATAATCTTAAAGATATTTAGCATTGTTTTCATTTTGAGTTTGAATTCTGTTCGATTTCTAATCTGCCCATTCTTTAAAAGTTTTTAATTTTTTTTGACATTTCAAAACAATTAAAGTTTAATAGCAGGTAAAAGTTTAATACTTCTAAGCACACTATTGTTTGTTATTTTACTAAGCATAAGCGGCCAATGTATGAAACAGGGCCCGAGCAGTAGTATAAGCATATTCTTAATCTTAAGCCTAAACCCAAAGATTAAGCCTGAGCGTACCAATGAGGTTACATCTAAGCCTAAATGAAAGCCTACATGAAAAATTGATAAAGCTTAAAGCTTCCTCTATTGCAGTCCCGCAGAAAAACGTTCCGCATCTAATCTTTACATTGGACGCTTAAAGCGTAGGCCTTCAATGGTAAGTTTAAGTTCTTTCGTGGGGCGAAGCAAACAAGTTGCCAATATTTGGCTAACAGTGTTAGGGAGGTTTAATGAATTTGCTGATATCCGGCGTCATCAGTCACCGTCCGGCGACCGTCGATCCGTCCGGTGGAACACTGGATCAATTTGTAACTAAAATTTTTTGACGTTTGGCGTCGGACGGCGATTCACGACAAGTATAGCACCACCCTTATTGGCTAAATATGGTTGTTCGTTAATGTTACAAACAATGAGACTGAAATAATCATGAATGCGTTGGTTTTTGTACATTTTTGGCCCATATTTAATTAAGGGATACGCTTTAAACTATTAGGTTCACGCTCAGGCTAAAGGCTTGGTTCACTGTAAATTCCAATGAGTTTATTAATCAATTCAACCAGCGAGTTGGTTATGAATCAATATCAGTAAACATTAACTCGCTCTGATTTGTGTTGATTCTAACTCTGAGTTGAGTTGACTCTGAGTGGGTAATCAAAATTTTTTACTTGCTTCGCTCTCCGGCAGCAAACAGTCGCCTACAACACGCAGCAGCCCACAAAAACTCAGACTTGGACGAATAATTCAACTCATTCTGAGTTAAAATCAACTCCCTGAAATTTACCTATTTTCTATTATTTTTTAAAATTATGTTTCGAAAAAATTTGCAAATCTTTTACTCTTTCTCTCTGTCATAATTTAAGAGCAAATCATTAATAGTCTGTTAATCTCCTTGTTTCCCAGCGAACTCGAAGCTGTATTAAAATGTACTCAATTTCAGTTTATGTAAACACAACTTTTCCGAATGTTTAAAGTATTTTCTTGTGACAAAAAAATCGCACGCACCACAACTGTGTCAATACTCGTCATGGCAGGCAGTTTTTTTTTCCTAAATTCTCTTTAATTTTACAAAAATCAAAAATGTATTTAGAATTTTTTTAAGACATTCTTGTTTTTGAGCATTTTTTTAAGAGATGAATGTGTTAAAATGACGAAACATTCTTGATTTTACAGAAAAAATTGTGTTTACAATTTCGGGTCGTTTCGGTTATCTTCTCCCAATGCGGTGTTTGCCTAAAAATGTTTTGATTTTGAAAATTTTTGCATATTTGAGCTTATCATAACCTCCACTGATCATTTCATGCCTGAATTTGGACTTTTGAATAATTCGATTTTTAGGTCCCGACCAAACCCTGTCTCGTAGGACCCAAGAATTATTGTCAATAGGTTATACTGGGTTTTATACCATTCAACGGACTTTTTTGAGCTCAATCGAATGATGTTAAATTTTTTGCAATCAGACGTCTGGTTATCGAGTTATCGTCGTCAAATAACTGATTTGGCGCCGTTCCAAATTATTGGCAGCGCGACAAATCAGTTATTTCACAATAACTCGTTAACCAAACGTCTATTGCGAAAAACTTATTAGCATTCCGACTCAGCTCGGGGACAAATGGGATCTTAAAATCTTAAACAATTTAAATTTTTCAAAAATTCTAATTTGGACACGGGATCATCAGGATAAGTGAGAAGCTCAAATATGCAAAAATTTTCAAAATCCAAACATTTTTCGCAAATGCCAGCTGGGCGGCGATAACCGAAATAATCCAAAAAATTAAACAGTGACGATTAATTACTTGCTTTACAACATGGACTCCACTGAATTGGTGTTTTAACCCCTTCTCACATTGAGTTGCATATAGGCAACTCAGCGCAGTGTATATACGTTAAATAATAAATATCGCACCGTGTTTAAAAATTGCGAGTGGTGATGGTATACGCTTCCCACTCCAGTCACTGGAGTTTGAATCCTAGCATAAAAGTAGGTCTCATTGGAAACAGAAAATATTCATTTGAGAAAGGGTTAAGACCAAAATCAAAACTTGCCCTTCGGTTCATTTAACCCATTCTGAGTTAATTAATCAACTCTTGCGGAACTAAATTAACTCACAGTTAATTACTATTCACTGCTATTAACTCAGAAATGACGTTAAAATTAACTCTCTTAGATTTACAGTGTGCTTCCCTCGTTCGTCTCAAAAAACATGGCAAAAATACAATTTTTATGCATATATATGTAAAACAAACTATATATGGTTGTACAAGTATGTCACACAACCGAAAGTCCTAACTCAGACTGAGTGATTCTCATTTAATCTGAGTTAAAATCAACTCACTTGGATTTACAGTGTATTTGTTCAAGTTGTTGTTTGCTTACATATAACGCAAAAAGTATACCTAATTTTATTTATTTTTCAACCAGATCTTAATAACAATTCCTGTAATACCAAATACCATTCTACATAACCCCACAAATGTCTTGATTCACTTCCAGCCAAGGCTGTACAGTTCGTACACTTGAATTTAAAAATATTCTAGTGAAATTTCAACTAGAAATCAACATTTGATCGGTTCAATTGAACGAAATTCTCGTCTAATGGCGTATATTTTGCTTTTTGCTTGCGTTATTTCTTCAGGTAAGTTTAAGTATCATAGTTAATTTCAGTGTTCTTGGTCGAAAAAGACTGCATCCATCTTAATAAGCCAAAATTTTAGGATGCATGCGGAGATTCAGGAACTGACGTACCTGCAGCCAGATTGGCCAGGGTATTTCGCCTGCAGTTTGAATTTTTGCCAGTTTTTTCTCCTATTAGGATAGTTTGAGCATCGCTTGTAAGTCATCTGAAATCCTTATTGTAATTTGGGCCAATGTAAAAACTGGGCCGGAACAGTATTATACGCATATTACTAAGCCTAAGCCTAAGCGTAAGAATGAGCATATTACTAAAGCCTAAGCCTAAGCGTAAGAATGAGCATATTCCTGAGTCTAAACCTGAACTTAAGACTAAGCCAAGCAAAAAAAATCAGTCAAAACCTTAAGCTTACTCTATTTTAGTTCCACAGAAAAACGTAACGCTCCTGGTCTTCACATGGGCAGTAATTTCTAAAAAGTTTTGTTACAGTTTCAAATTTAATGGCTTGCTTGCTTAGTTG